>OV816024.1:111891169-112443669 GCA_929113105.1 Agrypnus murinus
TTGTCGCTTAAATGCACGCTGCTCTCTTAAATGCACCAATGTTAAATGTTATAGTGTGTGTGTGTGTGTGTACACAAAATTACAAGGTTTTATAATTACTGGTATCAACAAACAAAACCTGTTTTGACTGTTTGTTAAACTATGCTAGACAAAAACTTTTTAATATCTTTTTTCTCAACTGTACATGTAAACCACGAACTAAAATAGTAACAACTCAATTCCTATGAAGTATTTTCCTCGTTTAGCAGGAAATTACACGCATTACGGTAACAGAAAATAGTTGAAAAATTTCGGTGAGGATTTGCTTTGAGACAGTAAGTAATGTCCGCCAGCTTGTGAAACCTAGCGAAATATTGGAAGAACGGCAGAAAATCTCAAATCACAGTTTGTATTTTCTAATTAGTTCCAAAACAAGGTTTGAAGTCATTTGTCTTTGCTAGGAAAGTAAATTCATTACAACATACTCCTTTAGATCAAATATATAGCAAATATTGCATTTAAATCCTCTGAACTAAACAATTTTGTAAGAACCTGTTTTGAAATCATAAATTGGTTTCCTTTAAATGCAAAACCTTTTTGGAAGAACAAGACTAGAAGTATTGAAAATGCTGAAAATCTAAGATACTGTAATTATTTTGTAGGCAGTTTTTAAAATTAAGAATTTCTATTATTTAAACTGGAAGCCATATGGTAGCTCAGTGGGTATGGCACTTGACTATCATCCTGGGTTCGAATCCCAGGAATGATACATGGAATTTTAAAATATCTAAGGCTTCCAGGACGACTCAGCCTGTGAAGATGAGTACCTGGGAAATCATTTCCCTAGGGTAATAATAGACGGTCGGTGCGTAAAGCTAGCCACGTTAGTACTCTTGAATACCGAACGGCTCGAGTAATAGCAGCCTACCTTGCTATACCGCAATGGTCCTCATGGCCTGTAAAATGGGACTATTATTATTATTTAAACTACAATGCAAGGACATACACTGATAAACTGGCCTTATAAATAACCTTATATAGTTATGTTTATAGATACAGTGGGCCTAGACGAGATTTCTCGATAAATAAATATATTTTGTGCCGCTGACACAAAAATCCAAGTCAAACGAGGTAAGGTAATCGGTTGAAGATTAGTGCTTGGAAATACAAAAGCAGGATTTATTTACGATTGACAGATACCTACTGTCGGCGAAGGAGTGTTATTCTGAAATGTGGCACGTCGCTTTCCATAAAGCTCCATGCTGAACTTGATGTATTAAAACAAGGTATAGCTTTGAAATTTTGAAGAAACCATTTATATTTTTATTTTACCCTATCTTTACTGTGATGTAAAATTTTCACTTTCTTTAACCTACATTGTGCAACGGAATAATTACTATGTGTAGCTTAACATCTCTTATAATTCTGATCTTTATCAAGACCGCGGGGATTGTTGGTTTATGCGAATTAATACTAGTTTCTCCTTGAATTGACAACGGTTACATTAATTCGCAAATGTAGCTACCCAGAGCTTATACTACTTTGCATATAAATCTCTGAAGCGGAAAGTTTATAATAAGTTCTCGTTTGCTGTACGTTTCTGCGGGCAGCGAACTTGTGGTATATTGCTTTTAAGTTATTTTACAAAACCCAACTTACTTTATGGCCCGCTATATTAGGTTTACAGCAATGCGGTATTGCTATGAAAGTTTTTTATACCATTCTTTTGCTAATTCTATTTTAGAAGATTTAAAAGTAACTTTCATATTCAAAAGTGAAAATTAATAATGAATTTTTTACTTTGTTTCTTTACTTTTCCCAATTATTTCTTATGTTTCTGGAACTTTCTCTATAAAAACAGAAATTAAATTAGGGGATGGAAATTATAAAGAAGTGTTTGGAAGAACATTTATTGTGAGTTGTCACAACAATCTTTTGTTTTCGTGTAGATAAAAGCTTTTAAAACGTTGATGGTAAAACTTCACTTTTATTTACTTCTGGCTTATCTTTTTTTAAAAATTCTAGGGAGTGCATTTTTTGTTTTGTTTTTATTCAAAATGGTTTCTATAAAAGCATTAACTTTTACAAACTTTGCTACTTGTAAAAATCAAACTGTACTACGCAGTCTATTAAGTAATAGTATTGATTTTAAAAATCTTAAAAAATTGACTAATCAATAAGCTAGCAGAATCACTAACAAAAAAGGATTTAGCTTAAAAATGTTTCTAGGGCTGTTTTCGCGCTGAGAATTTCTTAACAACATACAATCCTCTTGCGAATCATATTTACTTAAGAATAATTTTACGACTGTCTGCAAAATCCATTCCGCGAGGAAATATGTGAATGAAAGCGCGTGGGCGCCTAATAGTAGGGCAATGCAAATAACAGCGCAGCTGGCCGAGTCCACGTTATATACTTTAAAGAAAATGTATGTTATACGATTATTTATTTTTAAAATACATAATATGTTTTTAAATAAAATCAATTCTTTGTGTAATAAACTCTATGTCTCTTTTAGGGAAGATTATTTTGTATTTGTTCGATCGTTTTGCTATAATATTGTAGTTTTAATACTTCTATTTCATAAATTAAGTTTATTGAACTTAACTAGAGTAAAGTCGCGACGAATTTGGAATTGCCAGATAAAAAACGAACATTATACCATCTTACTGGATTTAAAGATATCCACTACATAAGTGTTTCTCAGCTCATAGGCTAAGAATGGTTGTTACAAAAATCCCTCGTGTAGATCATCAATCAGTCTGGATAATTTAAAGAAAAACTCAACTGCTCCTGCAGTTGATTGCCAAGTCAATACCTGCATGAGAACGTAAAGAAAAGAATGTAATTTTTCTTTTATTTTCTAACGGTTTCAATGGTGTTTAAAATCTTATCGTTTAAGAGTACCTACCGACCCATAATAACACTTATTAACGAGTTCTCTTAATACGAAATTGTATTTCTTGTAAAAACGCGATCTATTTTTCACTTAAGAATTATGTAATTGTAATGCAAGTTATTTTAATTGAATATTAATTAGAGAATAAGTTAACAATTTTCTGTTAAAAATTATTGAGATTTACACAAAGTCAATTTTGTCCCAAACGTTATCCCAAAAGTTATGCACCAAGTTTAGGGAAATTCAAATTAGTCTTTAGAAGTTAGTTTGCTGAACATTAATTACTTTATCCCTAAATACGTGTTTTGAACATTTAATTTTAGTGTGTCAGTACTTAAGTAGTGATGAGTTTGCAACGATAGTTGGTATGCCGACATTGAGTAGGTGTAATCTTTTATTATCTAAAGAGTGACTGACTACTAGCAACGCTTACATTTATCGTACGTGTTTCATTCAGCAATGCTTGGAAATTTTAGTGATTCCCCTGTAGTTTTTAATTTTTCTATAAGAATGATTAAGAAACTTAGAATTACACTCTTAGGCGGCTCTCACACTGAAGCAATAAGCAATCAGTAACTAGCAATTGGAAACGCGCAATATTATCGCCATCGGGTTGTTTACATTGAATTTAATCAGAAGTCTCACATTGGAGCAACTTGTTATCGCTTCTATAAAAACGTTGCCGGTTGCGTTGATATTTGTTGCCGGCGATATGCCCTGCATGTCGAAAGCCGATTTTATCGTGTCAATATAGAGCAATACTTGAATTATTATTATAAATAGCGAGTGGAATTTTTATACAACAGACATGACGATTCAGCATTTGTTAGAAACATAAAGACGTGTGTATAACAAACTATTATTTATGCTATTAGTATATTAGGAATACTTGTTAATTATTAATTTTTTATTATTTACTGGAATGTTTTATGATTGTGGCCGAAATATAATTCAAGGTTATGATGATGAGGTCAGTGGCTGATGTAATTAAAGACGGTCTAAATAAGAAATGTGCATATGTATATTGTATATTTAGCATAAAAAGAAAAAGATTTATTATTGTTATTGGAAGTTGTTAGAAATTTTTGCGTGCAAGGCTGACGCAATTGGATTATTCTTCATCTAGCACTTAATAAGTTCGGATGGTTGTTACAACTTATATTGTTTTAATATATAATATAATTATTGAAAACTGATGATGCTTTTTCTCATACTGCATACTACAAAAACCAATTTTTACAATATTAATTTATTAACACTCAAAATCCTGAAGATTTAAATACATTTCAAGTTTCAGTATTGACAAGTACTTATTTAACATTTTATTTATTTTAATTTGAAATAAATACGTAATGAGAATTCTTGAACTCACGTTTTATTAATTGGGTATCATTATTTTTTATTTCTAATTTATTATTTCTTGTACGTTTTTCGAATAAAATAATAATAACAAATTATTTAAATTGTTATTAAATTAAAGATTAATGACAAATAAAATTAAAGAAAAAGTCTTGCTTGTAACGGGGTTCGATCTTATATTCCATGAGCCCGTGCGGTTTAGCAAGCCGAATGTTAAAATAACCATTGAACCACGGAGGCAAGTCTTTTCAGGTTTCGGCTTTTAAATTAATGTTTTGCAAATACACAACAAGAACTTGCAAATTGGGATTGTTATTAAGGGTAATATTTTTAGACAGTACGTTAGAATATCTTATCTATCGATTGCAACTATTAATTTCACCGACTTTTATTCGAGAACGAACTATTTCCCATACTAATTCGCTATAGCAAATGTTACTATTTACATATATTAATTTCATATATTGTTTTTAATTAATCTGTTAATAAATTCAAGTTTCGCTAATTTCTTCGTTGTTGTTAAATTTATGTTCCTTAAATGCCACCAAATTAAAATTGCATATCCGAGTTGTTAGAGAATGACATGATTGTTTAAGATTGCTACACACTAAAAGGAATCAGTTGCTGCAGTGTGAGAGGTGGCCAAAATAAAATTGTCTGTTGCTTATTGTCAGTTTCTAGTTGCTAGTTGAACATTGCCTCGGTGTGAGAGCTTACTAAGAGTGATACTTTATTTGCGAATAGTGTTGCAACTTTCGAAGCGTTGCGAAACCGGAATATCCATCACTATATTTAGGCGATGGTGATGCAACATAAGTAAATTTTCAAAACCTACATAGTACTAAAAAACTTTAATTTAAGAACATAAGAGGCGACCACATTTCAAATGAATTAACTTAGTAGAGAATAAACTTCGCTTTGTTCATCCTACCGTGCGTTACCTATTGAACAGAGAAGGACACGCGAATGCAGTCGGAAACCGAAGCCGGCGCATCGGCCAAGAAATAGATACGAAAACCATAAACAGCGGTCCAAGTGTGTCACTATAAAATATAAGCGACGTTATTATATGTGATATGGACAATTATTGTAAAATACAAAAACACGTCAACCTCACATTTTGAATTACCCATTATTCGATAAAGATAGCCTAGGAACTGAGATGAGTAATGCTACTTATTTTTTTGATTTGGTAATTATTACTTAATTAAGCAAAATTTGCATAAAATAGAAATTTGAGCAGTTACCTGTTTATAGATTACGTGGAAGTACTTGATACAGTTCAGTTCAATGTATTTTGTCGAGAAATTCAATGTTTTAATAAATCTAACAAGAAAGCTTTGTTTTTAATGCTATATTTATTTACACATCTATTACAAATTTGTTTAGTTTAACATCTTCTACACATTCTATAACTATTTAACTATCAAATTGACTTAATTTTTTTCTAACATTTTCTTTTTGTTACATCTTTATGTTTATAAAAACATAAATAACAGTCTATTATTAATAATAATTTTATGTAGAATAAGCGTCTGCTATCGCCTTAAACAATAAGACTACTACTTACTTTACTTACGTAAACATATCCAATGAGAGACACTCAAAATGCGTCATATTATATATCATTTGAAGGGTAATTTTAAGTACTTTCAAACGGTATGACTCATCGGCAGACATTGACTATGAAAAGATCAACGCCCAAAAGTATAGTAAAATTAGATCAAAATTAAGCAAATAACGGAAAGAATTATTGAAGGCTGAAAATTGACATAGATGGCGAATACATACTATTTGAGAAACTGATGTGTCCCGAGTTGAATAAGGTGTTCTCAAGCCGCAATCTTGGAAAAGAGTGCGGTTTAAGTGAAAAATAACGGAGAAATTAATAAGAAGTTAAAAATTGGCATAGATGTTGACAAACACATACTATCTAAGAAATTGATGAGTCCCAAGTTGAATATGGTGTGCTCGAGCCGTCATCTTGGAAAATATGGCTGTTTAAATAGAAAATAACGAAAGAAAATAATAGGAACAGTAAATGAAAAATAATGAACAAATTAATAGGAAGCTGAATATTGGCATAGATGTTGGCAAACCATTACTATCTAAGAAGTCGAGTCTCGAGTTGAATAAGTTGAATAAGACGTGCTAGAGCCGCCATCTTGGAGAAGAATGGAACAAAATGAAAACTTTTAAATAACTCGGTTTTGGTAGGTTTTACGTAAAAAAGGCAAGAGAACCTTTTTATTGTATGTAAACTTTCTCACAATCTGTTTTTTTTTATTTAGGTACGACTGACACTGACACTGATACTGGAGATACAGCATCAAGAATCTAGATTGTATTGTAGCGCATAGGAAATACACATAATAAATATCTCGCAATGGTGATGGATGTGACGGTAATTTAATTACACCATACATACACGAGTTTGGAGAGTCACAAAACAAATTCCAGATGTAAAAAACACCTGATTAAACAGCTGAAGATGTTTACAATTTTAATTTTGGTATACAAATCTTGTATACATCGTATAACCTGTGTGGTTTGTTTTACGCGAAGTCCTATAACGCGGTATGTATAGTCTGCATTAAACATTATTCGTTAAAAATTGCTTTTTATCAAATCTAAATAAAATGTCTCGAATCAATACTTTGTACGCTCAAGTATGCTCTTTGTACAGTTGAATTTAAAACTTTGGCTAACATTTCTGTGGAGATTGTGTTAACTGCTGCTATAACCGATGCCAATAATTGTTCTTCAGTTTCAAAAGTTGAGTCATACACTTGATTTTTTACATAACCCCACAGGAAAAAGTCTAACGGGCTCAAATCTGGTGATCGGGCTGGCCAAGCTACTTCACTGTGAGTTCCAATCCATTTTTCAGGAAACCTCTGCGACAAATACTCCCGTACATTTCTTGAGTTATGTGCTGGGGCACCATCTTGCTGAAACCAGCAGTTGTTAATTATTGCTAGTGGTAATCCATCCAAGGCGTCTTCCAAATCAGTCTGCAGCAGGTCAAGATACCGCTCGGAATTTAAATTGTTGTGATAAATAAAGGGTCCTATTATTCTGCTACCTAGAATACCTATCCACATATTAAATCCAAATCGGTGTTGATGCCTTGCATCTTTTTTTAAATGAGGATTGTCTGTTGCCCAATAATGTTTGTTACGCCGGTTGAAAATGCCATTGTTGGTTATCATGCTTTCATCAGTCCAAATTACTTGAAAAGGAAAAGTTTGATTTTCTTGACATTTTCTGGTATACCATTCACAAAAACTTGCTCGCCTTTTCTCGTCACCAGGTCTAAGACCCTGACAAATTCTAAATTTATATGGATGAAATTTATTCTTTTGTAAAATGAAGTGGGCTGTAGATCTAGCTACCCCAGTCTGACGCTCAATTAGTCTTGTGGATATTCCAGGATTTTCAACAACGGCTAGTAGAACAGTATTCGCTTTTTCTTCGTTGGATTGTTTTTTACGAGATGAAAGTGGTTTTTTGAATGAACCAAATTTCTTTAAATTAGATACCAAACGTCTAAACATGGATTTCTCAGGTTGTCTTCGTTCAGGATAATTATCAGAATACATCTGCTCAGCAGCTACACAATTTTTGTGGCACAAGATGTAACACGTCAACATATCAAATTTTTCTTCGTTTGTGAAATTTCCTCTTTCCATCGTAACACAAATAAATTAAAACACTTTAACTTCTTATAAACAAAACAAACAACTTCAAAATACGTTAGAACGTTTTTAACAATAATGTGACAGATCAAATAGAAATATTGCAATTGTTCCAATGCCTACTATTTAAAAAGTAAAAAAAACAATACTTAATTACATTCTCGGCAGAAGTGTTAGACCATGTTTTAAATACAGCTGTTTTTTCTAGGCTGTACTTGTGTCTAGAAAATAATGGGAACTTATTTGAACACTTGCAATAATCTTTGAATTCTTTTTCCAATGCCTACTAAATTAAGAATCTAAAAAAATATTAAAATTCATTTTTCTCTGTTTTTTGGCTTTAGAAGCATAATGTGTGATACATCGTTGAATTTGTAATAAAAAATGCTACCGTATACAAGGTGTTTCTACTTTTGTGGCCATATAAAAAAATTAAGTTGATGATGATTTCTCGAAGATGAAACATCGGATAAAAAATTTGAAGACGCCATTTTGTAGAGCTTAAAAAGTAACAATAACAAAGTGGCATTAGTTTTTTAAAATAATTACAAAAATTGGAAAAATTGAAAATCCGAGAAATTGCATTTTTTGGAAAATTTTGAAAACGATAAACAATCATGGATTTCTACGATCGGCATGTAAACATACTCTAAATAGTGCAACTTTTTCCTAATTTAAGCCAACCTGTATCTTTTACCGTTTTCAAGATCCCCATGCTGTGCATTCTTATCTTGGACACGGTGTATAATATGACACATTTTGAGTGTCTTTCTTGGATAAATCTCACAATAGGTCTTTGCAACAGCTACATAAGTAAAGTTAAGTAAAGTTATCTAGTTAATATACAGATGGATCCTCTGATTGAAGAGCCATTTATTTTCAATACTAATATATCTCTCTATAAACACATACCTACCTCTGCACATTTTCCATAAATATAAAAGAAAATGTAAATAAAGTTCTCAGTTTTAATTGAAAGACGAATTACATGCATGCATTCATGATATACATTCCAGCTTCGTTTTTCCTAAAAGGACTACATCCATGCTTTATGGTAAAAATTAATTAGATTATTCTGCATAAACTTTTAATAAGTTATATTTTATATAAACTGCTGTATGTGCTTTATTAGGTGACTTTGAAAACCACCCCTTAACTTTTATATTACCGTGTAGGGAATGTGTGCAGGTGATCTACTTATTCAAATTAAACCACATCCTCTTAAGTATTATGCCAGTGTAGTTTTCAAGAGCCATTAAAAGTTGTTGACTACGAGCCACTTCTTTTTATATTTTAAGTAATGCAATTATAAAAAAAGTGAATAATTAAATTCAAGTAGACGATATGTTGAGTAACTAAATAGGAAGACAAAACAAAATAGTAGATAAAGTCATTCAAACTTGTTTTTAAATATATGCTTATGTCTGAATACATTATGTAGATTTTACACGGTGTAGTGATTTCATGGGCAAAACTCTCCAGTACGGTATTATCCGACGAAAAATTAAGTTAAAAACTCTAATAACATTTTCTTCTCCGCTGGCTCCTTTAAGAGATACCAGCAGTTAAAGTATCGTCCAACATTATGTTATATTTTAATTTACATACTTTTAGTAACGGATATTTGGATTCAATTAACAATATATGAAGAAATATTCTACAATCAAACTTATTTTACTAATATCAAATTCTTTATTGTTTCAAAACTAATAAAAATGCAAACAAAACTTCACTCAATTATGAGTATTACAAAGGTTCATCTAAATGGTTTAAAATCTTGTAATTTAATTAAAATAAAATTGCACTTAAGTCCACTTTGCAGTTAGAACACCTTTACCTTGGATTTTATAATTTTCATTTAATTTCTCTTTTTATAAATCTTAACTCATTAATTGCTGCCAAATAATATTCTTATTATCTTTGAGCAATAGATTCAAACAACTTCAAGGGCAGCCACTTCAAATTTCAATAAAATCTCCAAATTTATTCTTTAAACCAAGTAGTGCTAATCTAATTGTTAAAACAAAACCAGTTCCAACTTTCAAACGATACCGTTTCGTCTACGTAAGGAAATGGTCTCCAAACCACGTGTTGAGGGTCGAGCCAAATCCTAGGTCAAAAACCTTCAATAAACGAGTGCAAATTAGATTATTAGAAAAGCAAAAATTAACTATCAGAACAGCTTTCTTAACATGAAGAGGAGATGAATATTAGAGAAATATCTAACTTCACAGATTAAACGAGAGTTTTCCTTTTTTCTACTACTTTTCTACTGTTTGTTACTATATAATTTACGTGAGAACAAAACCAAACAAGGAATTCTATTTCTATCAAGGAATTCAACAAGAAAACACGACAAATGAACGCAACACACATGAAATACTTCTGGTACACTTCACAAAAAATGTATGCCTGTCTTGCATCTTTCAAATCTTAACGAGGAAGTGCTTTCTTGCCCCAAAGTGGAAGCGTCTTTCTAAAAAACCGTCTTCGTAGTCAACCTGACTTATATATCCTATAATAAGATTAAACTCGTTAATCTTATAACGAGATTAACTTGAATTAAAAGCTTCGATATATACTGCATCAGTTTTGAAATAAAGTCAGGTAGAATAATCATTCAGTCCGTTCGTTACTGTAATTTGAGAACCAAGAAATTTTCTCTGAGCCCTGTAGTACTTTATCCTACACCTACTGATGTACTTTGTAACTAATTTGGTATGGGATAGCAAATATATCTGACAAGCTACATACATTTCGCATTTGCTGTAAATTGCTTGTCCTTCTTTCTTATTCTTTTGTTAGTCTTATAGTTTGTTAAAAATACTAAGTACATGCTTGTTTTGATAAATATCGCGAATAACAATGTAAAGGGAGAGCAGAAAGTGTTTGAATTCAGTTTTTTTGTGTTATTTTGAATAGAAAACGGATTATATAACCTACTACATAGTATAATTCTTTTAGGTAAGGGTAAAATTGAAGGTATATTACTTTTATATGCATATAGTTCCTAGCCACTTTCGAAATTCTCAGGCCTTCATAAAATCTAGCTTTTGTGAATTCGCAGATGGTTTGTAGGCGTATGGTTATCTGATCTACCGGGAAACTTTGATCCAGCTTTAATGAAGCCAGGAAGAAAAGGCGAAAGTTAGAAGATATTTTTTGCGTTATGTTTGTAAGACATGTAACATTGTCGGTTTTTGAAGTTAAATCTACTTTAAGCCAGGGCTGATTTGAATACAGATTATGTAAATGTCTTTTTTCTGATTTAATAAATACGATGCTTAACGTGTGTTAGTTTTTGGAGTAATTTGAAAATAAATTGATGTCATTTCGAAATTCTGAAAGAATTGTATTTAGAAGTTAAACTCCTGTTTACACTTTTTATAGTTCCAATCGACCTTATTATAATTCAAGTTGAAATAAACAAGGTTTTCTTGTTTTCTAATTCGCTGCTTTCTTATGCATTCCCCATTTTATTTTTACATTTATTAGTTTCTCACATGATAAGGTAATTGTAGCATGTAATTAATGACCGTATGCGAATTTATACACGCCATGGCTATATTTGCATGTGTAAGTAGTGCAAATTCGCGGTTTGTTGCAATTTGTAGTTTGATTGTAGTTATATCCCATATTGCTGATTATTATTGTGGTTCGGTTTTGTAATTTGAATGAAAATTAGATTATGGGGAAAACGCTCTTTAACAACAAACAGAGAGTAGGAATATTCTAATTTTATATCTATATTGGTTATAGCGCATCTAATAAGAAATAACTTTAATTTTTTCGTAATATATGTTTTAATTATTTTAAGATCATTTTTTATTAAAGCTATTTATTATTTTATTTATCATTATACAATTTAGAGGACTTATCTGTTTATGAGAATTTTATACTAGACAGAAACCTTTTTGAAATAAAAATAAAAAATAAATCTCATCATTCTTTTATATAGTGTAACATTCTTTTTAAATAATACTAAAAATGCTGTTTTAATTGTCTATTTACAAGAGAGAAGATTTAAACTAACACTAACACAGACACAATTATAATCTGTTAATAAACTTAAACTAGATTATTTACAGACTATTTATTATTTAATTATATTTATTTTTAACATTTGTTTTGTACTATTATTACACGATGCCCGTATTCAATTCACTGGTTGTCTAATGACTGCCCCTACTTACGCAGTGGTGATTTATATATCTCATATAAAATTGTTAGAACACTCTAGATTAGCCCGGTGCGTTGTGTTTCGTTTAGCGGTCGATGTGTCATCATTCCGCGCCAGTCAAGCTGCGTATAGGGGTTAATCTCGTTCATTACAATAGTAATACATATATTGAATGGGTCAAAAGAAAAATACAGAGTGTTTTAATAAGATCAGCTTCAATTAAATACGTAGTAGTATATGCTGAAAGGAATAAGAAATCTTTATGCTGTTTTTGAATTTTGAAATTCCTAAAAAGGTGCATCGTTTGAGAACTGCTGCAATAGGAGATGATTTACATCATAGATGATAACTATTAGTGTTAGACATATCAACACTTAGCTGTCTCTATCTATACGCAGAAAACCCAATCGTTCAGATATCTAATACTAATAGTTGTGCTGTATAATCAAATTCATTCATTAAAGTTAAGGATATGACTTAACAGTAATATTTGAGTAATTATACACATTGGTCATATTATATTTAAGTTCCCGTTATTCTCAAACGTAACCTTGTCCTTGTATGCTTTTGATAACTAAATTTATTATATAATAAAATATCCCTTTTACATTTACCCAAAAATTGAAATATATTCACAAATTTGTTTACACTTTTATATTTTTTGCCATAGACTTTACAAAATCAACAAAGACCTGTAGACTACTTTTAAGTAGGAAGAATAATTAATTAATACTAAATTAAACTAAATTACAATATTAATTTATAACACCTACTGTTTATGTATTAGTTGTAATATTTCTTTAAAACATATGAAATATATTAACTATAAATAAAATGACTTATTTTTTATTTATAAAAGTACAACTGCATTTACATGTGTACCTAGAGTTATTTTTAAACTAACATATTTCATCAAAGTATATTGAAATGACTGAATTATTTGTATCAGAAATAATCTAATTTGATACGATTTGAATAATTGGTAATAATTGGAATATTAATATTTTTAATTCTCATCTATGGCATAAAAAATCTGTCCACTTTGTGCAACATGATATTATTTGTTTACTATCATTCTCCGATTTAAAATATACTGACAGACCGGCACTGTTTATACAGGGGTGCGTTTCAGTAAAATTACAAATTTTGTAAACCACATTCTGTTACACGATCGATTTGACAACCGCGCAATTAGGTGAAATTAATAACCCACTTAAAAGTTCGTTCAAGTTCAAGTGTACACATTTATTGTTATAACTATAAAATTTATTATATTTAGGGTATCGACCTTTTCTAGTGGTATTATTTAAACAAAAGACACACATAGTTTTTGCAGTTCACCTAGTTTTTAAAGAGTAAGGTACTAAAAATAATGTATGAAAAAGAAACAAGAAAGTGTGTACGTGAGTGTATTATTTTATTAAATATTTTATTGGCTCGCTTATTATTTTAGAATTATTATTTAACAATTACTGTTAATTAATAATGATTTTTCCCAACAAGTACATCATTACAATAATAAGCGAATGCATTAAGTTATTAACTGTTAATTGAATGAATAAGCTATTAAGAATGAACTTTCATAATGAAAATTAATACAAAACCAATAAAAATATACTACAAAAAGTCAAAATAAAATAATGTATGCCATTGCGTCGATACCATACCATCTTAAAAATACAGTATAGCTACTTACAGCTACATTATTTATGTTTAAATCAGTGACAATTAAATGCACATTTGAATGCACAAAAAGATTTTTTTTTGCTTATTAAGAACTAATGATAAAAGAAGAATAAGAAGACAAAAGTAACTTAAGAAACTAAGATATTAAAGCAGGTTTTTAATTTCATGTGTATCGCCTGTTTTGTTAATGCTGTTAATAACATAAGCAGAAGCACCCTATATTTCTAAACTTTTATGAAATTGACAATGTAATTGAATAAAAAACAAAAAATAAAAGATTTATATTCACTAAACTCAAGATGAGGATAGTTTTTTACGAATATTTCTTGCAACTGATTATTTAGAAAATATAAGCAAAGGACATCTTTGACATATACCTTTTTATTTACCATTCTTCTATCCCGTTGGCTATTTTACTATTGTAACCTGAAACTGTTATAGTAAAAAACCTTACTATTTTTCTCTTTGTGATGAAATCTCTGTTTAAACCTAAAAATATTTCGTTGAAAATAAAATAAAAAGCAAAGAATGTCGAATAATCTTTTTTGTTAGGAAAAGTTTTTTTATACAAAGGACAACTGGATATAAAAGAAGTTGATCAAAATTCACATATTTTTCAGCATGGAATTCGGTTCGCTTGAAAGAAAATTACAGATAAAAGTCTCAATTTTTTTCCATTTCCTTAGAAAACTTTTTAAGATTATAGATACAGGTGGAAAAAGGATATCCTTACCTTTGCCTTTTAATTCTATCTATGTGAAGAAGCGAAGTGAAGTTTTTATCTAGAATATTAATGTATTATAAATGACCTTTATATGTATAAAATGTGATCAAGAATTGTTTCCGTCGTCATTACGAGCATCTATGAAAAACAAAAGCTCGTCTGTGATTAATTCATACGCGTACACATACAATTATCACGGTTTTAATATTTTTGAAATATTTTGCTTTATAAAATTATTTTGGTAGTCAGAAGCATTACTTTATAAATAAAAAACTGACAGTTGTCAAAAATTGTAGAATTAATTATAGCTGGATGAACTAATTCTGCTTTTGTTTTTCTTGGCCGCCCCGATGAATATTGAGCAATAACGAATTCTTGTGCATACTAAAGATAAGAAGTATTTTATCAAGACTACTATAGATTAATTTCTAATCTGTTTTAAAGGTAAAAATTAAAGAAAAATCAGAAAAATGCATCTATAGTTGATTTCTTTTAATAAGATTTGCAGTAAAACCAGATTTAACTTATTTTTAACAGTGCAAGAAACCGTAGGTACAAAATTGACAACAAAAATTAGAGCTCTGGTTTTACAATGACCTCCTACGTTACAGAACAGTAGTTTGGAATAGTTTTTTCATGTCATTTTATTTCTATCGTAAACTATTACATTAACAACTTGAATTATTCTAACCCCGGGATGGGCAAACTTTTTATAACCCTCTTTCCTTCTGCAATGACGTAGTTTGCGCTCCCTGCTTTAACCCATTTAAATGCATGTTTTTAATTATTAGTAATGTAAGTAGAAACATTACAATCAATGTCTTCTTCTTCTTCTTCTTAATTTAGGCCTTAATGCCTGTTATTTCCAGCATTTTATTCTTGAGATGTGGATTGCCAACTCTCCTTCCACCGCTTTAACGGTCGTCCCGGTAGTCCTCTTCCTCCGACTTTTCCATCTCTAGCCATTCTTATTATTCTGTTGTTGTCCATTCGGCTTATATGTTCATTCCAATTTCGCCTGCGTTGTCTCGTCCATCTCACGATGTCTTGAACTTTGCATGTTTCTCTAATGGTCTCGTTTCTTATCCTGTCCCGCAGGGTCTTCCCCACTATTGTACGTAACACCTTCATTTCAGTTTTTCGTAACAAATGTTTTGTTTTACTGGTGTCCGCTCTCGTCTCTGCTGCGTAGGTCATAATCGGTCTTATGCATGATTTGTATATGCGCACTTTGCTATCTATGTTAAGGAACTCATTTCTCAACATTACGTCTTTTAAACATTGGCCTATTATTTTCTGAAAGAGGATTCTTAATTCTTTGGCTAATGTTATTCCACCATATTTAACCAATTCATTAGGGATGGTATCGGATCCGGAAGCTTTTCTATTTTTTAGTTTCTTCATGGCTTCTGTTATTTTATTTTTAAGAAATATTGTTTTATTTATTGCTTGGTTATTCTCCACGTTCTGAAGGGGAGCATCATCAGCGTTGCTTACTTTACTATATAGGGTACCAAGATATTTTGTCCATTGCCATTGGTCTTCGCTTAAGTTTTGAATTTGTATACATTCATTAATGCTGTTTTTTTGTCGTTTAATGATTCCCCAAATTTTTCTTTGTGCACCATATAGATCGTGTTCGATCTCTTTTGTGAATGCCAGCCAGTATTCTCGTTTTAGGGTTCTTATTTGTGTGTTTACTCTATTTCTGACTTCTACGTAGTTCCGATGTTCTTCTTCTGTTTTCTTTGATCTGTATGTGAGATAAGCTTTTCTTTTTTCCTGCGCCAGTTGTTTTACCTCGTTTGTGAACCAGGGTTTTGTTTTTCCTCCTCGTGTCGCTATTTTTATTTTTCTTTTACCAATTGCTTGCTCAGCCGCGCTTAATACATTGTATTTTAGCTTGCTCCAACTCTCGTTAACATCTTCTTCTTCTTTAATTGCATTATCAGTTATCATATTCTGCAGTCTCATTTCATATAAGTTTCTAGTACTTTCATTTTGTAACGACTCTATATTCAGTTTCTCTGTAGTTCTAGATTCAAGTTTTTTATTGTTTTGTGCAATCATCCTTATTTTGCAAAGTATTAGACGATGGTCAGAGCCAATATCTCCAGATGTTAGTGCCCTTACGTCTAGTATTTGTATATGATGTATTGCTCTGTTAGATATTATATAGTCAATAGTTGATCGCTGTCCTCGTGAATTTTCCCAAGTCTATTTGTGTTGTTGTTTATGTGGGAAGAAAGTGTAGTTGATACGTAGCTCATTGTATGCACATAATTCGATGAGATGTTCCCCATTTTCATTGTGTCTTCGTTAAATTTTTGTTTTACACCCTGTATAACTTGGCTTCCTATCCTGGCATTTAAGTCACCTAGTATGAATACTTTATCAGAAGGTTGTATTTTATCTAATAGTATTTGTAGATATGCATAGAAACTTTCTACTTCTTCTTTTGGCTTGCTGATATCTGGTGCGTACACAGATATGAAATGGTTGATCGTATTAGAGAAGCTGACTGAAATCTTTAGTAGTCTGTGATTTATATAACTGACTTCAGTGATGTTTTGTTCAAATTTTTGATGAATTAATAAACCAACTCCAGACGAAGCCCATTCAGATTTTTGTTTTCCGCTATATATTAATAGGTAATCGTCATATCTGTTTATTCCACACCCTTTCTTTTTTGTCTCCGCTAGGGCACATATATCTATTTTGTGGTGTTTCAACTCCATTATTATCTATTGATCTCTTTTGGACCATGAATTTATATTCCAGCAACCTATTCGCAGCCTGTTTTCCTTCCATTTACTCTTTTTCCCTTTCCTTGCATTGTTCGTCATCGTTAAAATCTGTCCATTGTTTTCCGAGGCTACTCTATTTTGTGCTATATCCATAATTTTAATTATCATTGTGTTTCCTTAATCGTCAAGGTTGGGTAGTTTCCATAATCGCTTTCCTTGTTCATGCGGTGGTTGTCATCAGTATTTGCTGGGTCTTTGAGCATAATTGTTTTTCTAGCAGGCAGGATGCTAGTCTAACCTGCAAAACCCTCCTCCTTTTTCAGGACTTAGGACCGGCATGACTGGCAGTGAGCTACTCAATCCACCCACCACCAACCAAGGCGGAGTTACAATCAATGTCAAAAAAACTAAATAATGGTTTACCCCAAATCTTATAAAAAAGGAATTAATTATACACAATTTTGCAAGCGTTGAAAGATGTTCATGAGGAGGTACTGATAAACATCGGATAAAAACGTACGTAGATTGTGGAATTAAGTTCATGCATGAAACTTGAGATCGTTTATTAATCTGGACTTAGATATAACAGGATCTTTTTTATTCGTAACACTTGAGGAAAAACTATCTGGAATACTGCTTGTATTGACTTTCCTTTCTTTACGTATGTAAAATTGAGAACAGTGAATGGAAAGTATTCATAATAATACATACATACATAATTCATTACCGTTTTACCACATTGCAGTGTTCACACAAACTCTTATGGGAGTGCAACGGAGATAATGAAGCTATTGTAGCAAACTCCCCCATACTTTATCACTCATACAACTTTCATACCTTATTCTAAGGAGCTCAAATACGATTGTACTAAATTTTTAAAGTTTAGTCGCAACCAAGATTTGAACCCCTGTACCTCTGATCGAGAAGCAGGATCTCTACCATTCGACCACGGAGAGCCATTACAGTATTCATAATAATAAACTTTAAAATAAGAAAATATGGTAATTGGAAATATTATTTTGCAGAATTTTTGCAAAGTATTGGTTGTTCTCGTGTACATATCAACGATTAACTATTTTACAAAAAATTATTCAAGTCGAATAATCACCTATCGTATTTTCCACATTCATACGTATTAGTGTTGATGAATATCTTATCCTGAACTATCTCATGAAACATTGCAGTCTTTATGCTTATTGTATGCAATTAAAGATGGTCTTACTTTATAACCTCTAATCCACATTCACTATTTACTGGAATCTTGTTTCAGCCAAACGCAGATTGATAATTTGATTATCTTGGAATGTAGTTGTTCTTGAATGAATGAGCTTCTTGTTTCAACTACCTACATCTGATTAATGATAAATTAAAGATCAATATATTTATTTAGTTTATGTCTTGTTCTCCTATCCTTCAATTAATTAATTTTAACTTTGTGATGCTTATTTTACGCAACGTATACAGTATTTTAAATTTTATAATATGCATCTATGTCCAAATCCGGTTCAAACAATAGAGTAATATTTTATCAAAAACCGATATTTTAAAAGAAAATCTTCAAAGAAAATGATATAAAATTATAGCGGGAACACTCTTAAAACTTTCTTTTTCATAAAGCTTTCATAAAAGGTTGATAAAGAATTAGTATTTATTCAGCGAAACATGAAGCTAATCAAGTTGTTGTCTATTGCACGTTAAGGTGCGTGCGCCGTTGCTTTTGAACCCTTTTACTTTTACAAAACTATAGAACGGGGAAAGTTAGTACATTGAACATTACTAAAAGGTGTCTAAAGTATCCTGAGTTTACAACCACTGATCTTTCGTTGTTTCCAGAAAAATGTATTGAGGCTTATAGGCTTGAGGATTTATAGACTTTTTGTAGTGGTATCTAATACATCTGTCCTGGTTTGGCACGATTCTCGATTGTCATCAACACCAACCATCACCAGTAAGTATCGTGTTGGGCCGATCTTGGTACTAAAAGATTCAATATCGTATATCTTTCGGTGTCGTCACGCACAAGCCCATTTCGAAATATATTACATCTTTAAGAAATATTAATTTGAAGGTATACACTACCTGTTGCACAGGCATATAACATGCACATTTTTCAATGTATTGCTATGAAATTATTTTTCTTGTCAACGTGTTGCTAGTATAAAACCAATATATTGAAACAAATTAAATTCTAAATACGTACATTTTAGCTGTACTACGAAAGTTAAACGGGTTCTATAGAATCCAAAACTTGTGGTCATTGGAGTGGTCGTCCCTGTCCCCCTTTTGTAGGTTCAACTTTGGTGATTAATCTCTATAATGAGGTCTCAAGTATCCAAATCATCCAGAGACATCAATATTCATGTGTTATTCAATTTACTTTTGAGATATCCTCAAAGGGAATATCGCAAGGATTCAGATCTAGAGAGTCTGGACCATTTGATTTTAGAATGAGAACGATTAAGTGCGACTACTCGATTACAAAAATGTATATTAAGAGAGACTCAACTAGAGTCGGATGTGGTAGTGCTCCATCTTGTTGAAACCACTACTTCTCAGTTTTCTCTTATGATTGTGCGTCAGGTATTAAACTATAGGTGACCGTCAAATCTTAGACTTCAGCATTGAGCATCGAGTAAAAGAGAAATTATGTTTAACAGTGCCTTCTCCGAAAATATCGCGCTAGCCTGTTACTCGTTTAGGATGAAAAGATCTACTAGCTGTAGATTGTTGATGGCTGCATTCATTAAAATCTTAATTTTTGCACACACAAAGCTGGAGGTAAGAGAATAAACTAGGAAACAACAAAAAGTGAATTTTTTAACATCTAAGCCAAATTCAATTTTTTAAACAGTGGATTAGGAAAGTCATAACGATTGTCTTGACTGTCTAAAATGGGTTGGGATCTTTCTTTTGTAAAGTTACATCCCAAAGTCTTTTTTCGTTACCGAAATACGTAACGATGTTACCTTTCTCGACGTAAACCGGTTTTAAAAAGGTAATATCATTACTAAAATACGTATTGGCATTAGTCAAATACAGTGTGTGGTTAGGAGACACCGTTTAAAATATAGTGTTGTAATAGGCCACAGTTTTTACAATCTATTATTAGTGTTTAAATAAAACTTGTAACATTTACGGGATTATTTTTTGAATAATTATTATTAATACTAATAATGAATATATAACATTATCAATACTATTTATGGATTGATTTACCACCTAAAACTGAGGAATGTTTATTTTCGTGGATTATTAAATGTACACATGCTTGGGTACGCTCTTTCAATTATACGCGCCTGGCGGTACCAAACAAATGTGAACTACACCACCATACACCAAAGAGAGTGAACTGAGCTGTAGACCAGCATTACACATCCATACAATATTAAAAAAAATAAATCAAAGATACAAGATAAAGAAACTAATCAAAAAATCTTTAATAAGCTGGAAAAGTATTACAATAAATGACAAGTTGATTAAATAGTACAAAATTGCAAGATTGATTGAAAATTAATTGCAATTTTACCTTTGAAAGAGTAAATACTTGGGTATCCTACTAAACATTAGCAGCTGCTATTCAAGATGATAAACCAGTGGTATTGATTAAGTTAGACCAAGCATTAGTTCTTTTATTTTGCTTCATTACAATGACAAATTTGTTTCATGTTGTACAAGCTGCTGCTCAATCAGTTAGATGTTACAGTTATGGCAGTAAGGATTTGCAATTTCTAACGAAAATCCCAGCTGCAAGTCGTAACAATTTAAATTCCTCATGAATATAAACGTCACAATTAATTTCAGCACCAACTATAACTATTTGGGATGAGTACTAATGGATGCAAACGGTAAGAGCACATCTGCTGATGTTCCTAACGTGTTTGATCACGACTCATTATAACATCACATCAAAGACACATGCTACAGCGTGTATTCGTCGAATTGGTTATTTGATTTACACAAATTTTAATCATTAGATTTGTGTATTTGCAGATGCAATATTAGTATAATTTTAATCCCGAAAGAACAGCAGCTTGCTAAAAGAGCGCTGTTTTTTACCTACATTGAAACAAACTGGTCCCATAAGGAATATAAAGTTACAAAGCCGACCCTAAACAAAAAATTTGTAATAACTTTGAAATTCCTAAAAGCAGAAATACTAAACATTGAAGTCGCACCAGAAATGAAACATAAATCCCTTGTACCAATTAAACTACCTCCAAAAATATACACTGCTACATTTCTAGGCGAGACTTATTGAGCCGTAAATGCTTAGTCCCTAAACATCAACTTCAGTTGGGGTAAAATTAATGAATGCAAGAACTCTCGTTTTATCTTTTGCGGATACGTATTTTTATTGGAAAAGTGAAGATTACATGTTATGTTACAATAACAACAACAAACTAGACTGAGCTAAATGTAAAATAATAGGGAAAATTCTATGGTTATTCACGAGAGACAATATAAATGCCTCAGCTCGACTAGTTTTTAAAGGCATGCCAAGCTTTTTAAGCAGACATTTGTGTTCAGGTATCGGAATTATATACACAAAGCTTTGTTCATTAAATGTATCAACAAGTTTTACAAAGGCTGTCAGCTATTCGATGTTGGATGTTACTTTTTTTCAGGATTACCATAGCAAACAAAGCAAAATTTAAATTAATTTAAAAAATTATTCGACTCTAAATGAACTGTCGATATTTCTCTTTTCTTTTGTAGTAGTAATTCACAAAAAAATGCATAACAGTTTTCGACTTTCAAACAATTTTCAACCGTGTGGAAAACAAAGTAAAATGAGAATTTCCGCACGAACTCAATTAATCATAATTAAATTAAGTGCTAGGATGTCAATCTAACCATCGTAATTAGACGAGAAAGCACAAATTAAATGAGCGATCCCTGGGACAATAGCAGTTATGCGCACGAATAACTTCCAATCGGAAAACCGACGTTGTGGAACTGCAAAATGAACTTACCACTCCAACAACCCACGATGAGTACAATCCGAATGTCTCAATAAACTGTTGTAAAAGTACGACCGACGAAAGTAATTATCACCAAAACCGTTTAGGTACGGTTTGTCTAGCTCTTCAGAATTTCAGTTAACTACAAGACAGTTTATTCTAGTTTACGAATGCTTCCTGTTTCGTTGTAACTTTTCTAAACTTGAAAGATGGACTTGTAAAATCTCCTTTCAGAGTCTTTATAAATATGCATGCGTAATACGTATACTTGGGTTACTGTAATACAGAATGATTTTATTAGTAATGAACATAAATACTAATTTGATTTAAAAAAATATAGAGTTAGCTAAGATTACAGGGGATGTATAATCATGTATTTTGGACACAATGCAACTATTTACATAAAAAAAGAATGGGATAATAATATGGGCATGGAATTTACTGCTCTTATTAATCACGGGTATTGTCTGGGCTGCCCAAGTTTAGTAATGTAGCTAGACCTTAATGGGATAAGGTTGCTATTTAATGGGGCGACGAATAATGAAACTCTATTCTGAATCATTTTGTAGAACTATTCGCTTAAGAAAAGATTACATAAGATGTACATTAGACTGAAAAAATGTCACTCTTAAATTTCTATGGGTGCATGGCATTCGAGCTTCAAGCTAAGAAAAATTAACATCGATTAATGAGAGGTCGCTACCAGCCATTTTGTTAATTATTGCACGAAAACATAAAATATCAAGTATTTTTAAATTATTCAATATCTTTGTTAATTACACAAAGAATTTAATTAAACAATTGATATATCACATATCACTAATTTTTAAAGAATTAATTAATTATTTAATATTAGTAATTAGTTAAATCCTAAAAAACGTAAATTGTGTTTATAACCCAGCAAAAGTTTGATTTTCTATGAAGCAATAATCGTCGTGTAGAAAATGAACTAGCGGTGCGATGTGTGCTCCGGTGTCATAAAACATCAAATGTTGCGAAATCAATTAGATCAGTAGCAAAGTAAACAACAAAAAGTCATTTTTTAGAACTTACAACTGACCATCCGACATTTTGCCATTAAGTAGAAATTACAAAATATAAAAAAGAAGATATAATTTTAAAAAAATTAAGATTTGATAACAGGATCGAATGTAATTTGGCTTGTAGATTTCAAAACTATAAATATACTGGTTGTTACATTTAAGAAATCTAAGTTATTGATACTTCCTGCAAAAACGGAAGGTTTTAGATTCTACCTGTCAGTAAATCGAAAATTGTGTGTAATATTTCTGTAGCAAATGTCACACAGATCCGTTCATAAATAAAGGAGACATCAACTTGGGCCTAATTCCATTGTCACCCGGTATGTGGAAAGGACCACTTTACCAACTCAGATAGCAACTAAATTAATGTTTTGGATAACGAGCCTCTCTTCTGGTGTATTTAAAAGGATATGTGCAAGATAATAGTATATTATGATACCAGACCGGTAAGTGCTTTATAATAGATACAGAAAACAAAGGCTCGAGTTTTTCCAATTTTCGATGTCTGTTGTAATAACAATGAGTATCGTATGATATTTTTTGCACTAACAACACTATTTAAAATAAATAAAAATGTATTTATAATGATTCTTTTTTAATTTGACGTCGACGTTGGCTGCGAAACGTTCATTATGGACATACCGCAAAATATACTAACCTTACTTTTGTAATTTTGTAATGTCAAATTCTAAGCGTTGGCTTTCACCAAATTACAAAAGTAAGGTTATGTATGTCTTGCGATATGTTCAAAATGAATGATACTTTAATCATTTTATACTCATTTATTTTCATAACAGCGCCCAGACACGTTATGAATTATAACAGTTTTGATATTTTCTTGTTGTCATAGCAACCAGCAACGATTCGGTAACTTCAACTTACTATGGGAAATAACAAGTCGGGAAACACATAAAAACAGGTTGGTAGTGCAAAATACTTATTTATAATAATAATAATAATAATAATAATAATTACTACAACCCATAACCTTAACCAAGGCCCCAGAAGCTATAAGCTTGTGCGGGAGGGAGGGGGCGATTATTATTATTATGTAGGCCCAATGTGCGGCTGCAGCCGACTTATAGATGGAACAGCGCAAATCTCACATTTGTGTTACAGCTAAGGGAAACTGCAGAAAACCTTAACCAGATCTGCCAGCGCCGGGAGTCGAACCCGGGCCGCTTGGGTGAAAGTCCGGCACGCCAGACATTACACTACCAAGGCTACATTTTATGCACAAATTTATGCACATATACATTATAATTAGACTATTATCGCTAGACTCATCTAAACATAACCGTCTCTTTATGGCCCAAGGGCCTCTTTATAGTCCGATGGGCAATAAAGGAACGTCAATTAAATGTCAGAGCCGTTTTTTATAGAACTTGATTGGTTGTTAATATATTTTGTAAACTTATAACCAATGAAAATAAGCTGAAATTAAATATTTTGGAATGGTAGCTATACTAACGTACTTCGTATAAGTACATAAGTATACGCACAGCAGCTTGATGTACCTACGTACAAATTTAATTATATTTTTACACAATAATAGATTTGAGATAAAAACTTAATCTGTGCATAAAGTACTTGCTTTTATGGCTCTACGGCCTTTTCCTAAATAACGCTTCTGGCCATAAAAGCTTCTTTATGCCCTTAATACATAAATAACTATTATGTCATAGGTCTTCTAAACAAATCTTTAAGGAAGAGGTCGGAGTATTAAATGCGAAACGTTAGCCGAGCATTTAAAGCAATCGAGCCCTTAAGGACTGTTAGAGGACGCACAACATACAAACACTTTTGGGATATTATTTATATTAAACATTTAAGAACGAAACTAGAATGTGATTAATATATTTGTACATTTGATGCAAAAATCATGTGTTTGGGGGTCGAGGTTGTGATTGTCATAGTGACGAAGTTATAAAATAAACTATTGTATTGTTGACAAATAAAATGCGGCCGTTAAAAGTTTTTATTTCCACTTTCTATGTAAATGACACTTTACAGGCATTTATGGTAACTAAGTAAATGAGTATAGTTACAACTACAACCCTGTAAAACTTTACGGGCTCCTAAAAGAGACCTGTAAAATTTTACAATGCTCGTCAACAAAGAGCTATGGAAACTACTTTGTTGGTTAACCACAACACCATGACAACGCCTAGTTATAAATTGTGCTAACCGCCTTTGATTACAAAATGTCTTTTTATAAAAAAATATACAATTCATAAAAACGCTAGTGAAGGTGGAAATAAAACTTTGTACGCGACACGCTTTACAATTAATCTTTACTTGGCTCACTGGATTATGGAGGCTGGCTCCTTCGTCGCTCGCCCCACACTTTCCAGATCACCTGTAAAGATTAATTTACAAAGTTTGCCACGTAAATAACTATTATGGTATACTGGCTCGTAAACATCTGTTTATTGAGCTTTGTCTCCATGGGTAAAGATTCTTTTTACAGGCCCGTAAAATGTACGTACGTATGAATCCCTTAAAAATTATTACGGGCTCTTTTACCATCAATACCACAGCAACATACATATTTATTTAAAACATTGATATATATATATATATATATATATATATATATATATATATAATAGTAATTTGATTTAGAACAGCGTATGTAAGCCGCCAAGAGTAAATATAAATTAATTAAATGTTGATATAATATGGAAAAATTATTTATCTCGGACCAG
This sequence comes from Agrypnus murinus, assembly GCA_929113105.1. Classification (NCBI taxonomy): domain Eukaryota; kingdom Metazoa; phylum Arthropoda; class Insecta; order Coleoptera; family Elateridae; genus Agrypnus; species Agrypnus murinus. Next base: position 111,917,154 of record OV816024.1, read on the forward strand.
GAATCGAACCTGGGGTCTTCTGCTATCCGGGCAGATGCTCTACCGCTGAGCTATCCAAGAAATGATTGCTGGGGAAATAACAATTTTTCCATATAAGTTGTATAATCGCATAAACACATGAAAGGAATTAAGTGTAAATACAAGAAGAGAACTAATTATATTTTGTTGTGTTAATGTAGGAAGACGCTATTTTGCGACATTTTACCTACACTCACAACGAATTAGATTTATAACTTTTGAATGTATGCCATTTAAGCAAGTAATAATAGTAATTTGATTTAGAACAGCGTATGTAAGCCGCCAAGAGTAAATATAAATTAATTAAATGTTGATATAATATGGAAAAATTATTTATCTCGGACCAGGAATCGAACCTGGGGTCTTCTGCTATCCGGGCAGATGCTCTACCGCTGAGCTATCCAAGAACTGATTGCTGGGGAAATAACAATTTTTCCATATAAGTTGTATAATTGCATAAACACATGAAAGGAATTAAGTGTAAATACAAGAAGATAACTAATTATATTTTGTTGTGTTAATGTAGCGGATAACAAGCTCGCTAATCGCTCATTTGTTAGGTACCATGCTCGCACGTAAAGTTCTAAGTAACGGTCTTGCAATGTAAATAACTATTAACGTACGCCTTTGAGCTTTAACGTTGCTAGGTACAATCACATAAACAGTTATTCAGCGAAATCGTTGCTACTTAGATAAATGAGCACTTAAGTACAGGTATCCCAAAAAATATATAATGGTGTTATTTTCTGTAATTTGTTTAATAAAAAGATCTTGTAAGAATATTTTCAGATTTTTATTTTTTCTGAACTCTAATTGAAAATCAGATGTTACAACTTTAATTAATATAGTATACTATGTTACAGCTATTAAAAGAAAATCGCGATAAACGTAAATGGAAGTGAAAACCAAAAACTAATAGCAATTTGGAAATCCAGTAAAGAAATCTTATTTACAAGATTTTACAAATACTATTTGCAAAGATATATCAAACATAAATATGAAAACAAAAAGCTAACAGCAATTAAACAAAACCTCGCTATGTTAGTGAACATAAGCTATAACGCTACTACTACTCCTGACAACCTTTCATCTCGAGTGCGTTTAGTAAACGATTGAAATGAGGTTGCGTACTCCCTAATAAGTCTACTTCAACTAATATACACATTACCCCCTCCAAGAAAACCTGGTACTCTAGTAGACTTTGTATTAACCAATAAACCAAATAATACTATTATTGATAAAGTAGAATTATAAATGTTTTATAAACTCCAGATAACACTTATTGTTTATTGATAAGCTGAGCGATTTAATTCTCACAAAAGATTGAAAAGATAGAAATGTTTCTTTACAAATCATAACACGCTCTTTCTAGAAAAACTTTCTACTTTTAAATTAAGTTTTTAATATGAACTCAAATTAATTCTACGAACTATAAACAATAAAGAAATGTTCAATTGCCTAGTTCTTAATACACCATTTACATTATAGAAAGCTAAACAGACTTAAAGCAGGTGATCATTAACCGAAGTCTAATTTTATGTTATGTTCATTTCAATAAATCTTTTAAATATTTTTCTCTATTTCCCAACTCTGTGGTTGTCGCTGTTCAATCCGCTGGAATGGACATTTTGTCCTCGACTGGAAGCCGTAGCCCAGTTCCGAAGATTAGTACGAAAACCAGACACGAGATAAAGGTCTTACAAAAGAAATCTTACGAGAAGCAATGGCACTTACCCAGAACCTGTTGGAGCAAATTACTAAAGATAACGATAGGCGGCTATCGACATACATATGCACGAACTTCTCTAAAAGGGAACGTGTGATAAAAGAACAAGATTGATTATTAATAATTTAATTTTCTCTTACTAATAGATAGAAGAAGGGCGAGCTAAATCAATCCTTCCGATCTGTAATAATTGATACAGAATACCTAAATAACTTCCAAACGGGAAGATCTAGGAGTTCTTGAAGGATTAATCTCAAAACATGGAACAAGATTAACTTGTAATATTTCGAGGACGAAAGCGAGAGCCGGGTATTACCATAGACGTTCCCTAAAAATCCGGTTGTGACAAGAGAGAAGGAATTGGACTGGCCTGCACATATAATATAGCACATTGTACATTATAAATACAGGCGCGATCGAAATGAAAATAAAAACGAAAAAATCTTACAAAATTAACAATAAAAGAAATTGTGAACTTACAGGACGTGCTGTATAAACTGAAATAACTTTATCGATAAAGGTTTACGAATGGGTAGAGATTATAGAATAAAGCTGAAACAGAAAACCAAATTCTAATCACAATCAGAAGCGCAAAACTTTCACAATGATTTATGATTTGTTTTAACGTGACACAATTAACATAAACCTTTGATGCTTAAACCATTGTAAAAAGCATTCTACTTCACTTTTAACAATAACGAGCTTACATATATACAGTACAAATTAGGTAAACTGATTGACAAGTTAATTAATGGCACTCTAAGTAAGGTTTTTGTCAAATACATGGCCTGTATAAGCATACCTTACGTAAGTAAAATACATAAGGGCGGAAACTCCCCCTGGGAACTTTCCTAAAATCACCCTGCAGCTAATGTAGCGCATGAATAATGTACTAGCAGGGTTTTCTGTGGATTAATATCATTCCTTAAAGTGGCTATTTCCTGCAATTTTCTTGTCAGGTGTGAATTTCAGGAAAGGCATCATCAAATTGGTTTTTTCATCACTTATTAAAGAGAGAATATAGTTTACTAGATACCAATTTCAGTATGAATGGAGGGATTGGAAATTGATGAACCCTCGTACATTTTGCATTGCTTTTTATAACTTTTATATTTGAGATTATAGAACGATCTATTGTAGAGAGAACAGTAAATGGAATGAGATAAATCACGATTTTTATATCAATGTTTTTGTTTTCAAATAGATCACAATTTATTAGAATGCAATTAATAGTAGATAGATCGGGTACAGATTAAGAACTATCTAGACGTCATATGATCTTCACGCGCATATTTAATGCTAGTAGCTTAATATGATTCCTCTCCTTACGGTAGAAATGACAATAATAGTCTTTTACTTCAATTTAAGCAAAGTTCATATAACTCGGTTTAGAAGTGTTTAAAATGCACATTTATTTGACACTGCACTATGACGCTGTGTATTTCTTAAATCGTGTGCACTATAGGGTCATTCCACATGAAATCATCAAATTTAAAACAACTGGTTGCTGCACCATTTTTGATTTTGATGAAAATGAGCTAGTTTGCTACCCTAGTCTTTAGATGAAATTTTCCCTATCTAGAGAGGAAAAAATTGGAGTTGCAAGTTCACGGCAGTAAATTTATCGAGAAGCAAATCTTCGTAATACAATTCGTAATGCAAATTCATTGTATGTTTGTAGAATTAAGTTTGGTCTTAAAGTTGAAGATTAAAAAATCTTTTGGGACATATCGTGGGGGCCTTGATTTATACTGTGGGGCCTCAAAGATTTGTAACGCTTCAGGCCCCTTAAGTGTTAAATCCATCACTGTTTGTAAGAACACTTTATGTCAAAAGAAAATTCTTTTGTGTTAACACAACGTAGAACTAGTTTATTTCTGAGAACCAAAAAGGTCAAAATTCTAAGTTTTTCCAATTTCATTCTAAATTTTTCTTTTCGTTTTTAATTCCACAATTCAAAAAACCTTCTTTACTTGTTTATTTTAAAGAGTTATATGTATTTTATGATTCCTTCATGTATTGATGGAACATAAACATAAGAAAATAATAATTTTGTTATATGACAATAGGGAGACGGTAATGATTGTCGAGAATATACTTAATTGGTATTTATACATCCCATATAAACTATTTTAATGTTTAGTATTTGTTTAATGATAAGAAATAAAAAATATTAACTCAGAACACCTTAACCAATAAGAGTAACATGATTCTTAAAAAATGCGTCATTCCAATTTTTTAAAATAAATAATAACTAATGAAATTTTAACTATACTTTCATAGCGCTTTCAACATGCGAACTATATACACAGGTTCATAACAAGCAGGGTATTATAAGCGGGCATTTTTATTTATCACGTCTGCTCATGCATTAGTACCGTCATATTGCCCTTGGCACATAAATAATTATAAAACCTATCAATTTATGTTATAGAAGGAACACCATTCTTCTTCTAATTTCTGTTTATTGTTCTGTTGTGTGGGGTATAAACTTGTCTGATCTGTTTTTCCTTGCGTTTTTTATACTTCCCCTTTTTTTCTTGTTTTCGTTTTTCAAGAGCTTTATCTTTCATCAGCAACACTTTTTGCTTCAGCTCCTGCTTAGTAACTTCGATTCGTTTTAATATTCTGGAATTCATTAGTTCCAAAATATCCTGAATATATTGAAATAGTTCTAAACATTGCATTTTTGTCATTACCGTCGCATGTTTAGTCATTACCTTCCAGTGATCATTCTTCATAAGGAACAGTGATGACAAAGTCGACAATATCATTTTTACAGTTTTAGATAGTTTTAAAAAAGTAATGTTCAACATTATTAATAGACTAATGATGCAAGGACATCTGTGCTGCTGGAGAAATAATTATACTATCTTCCTGCAAGACTTAATTCTATATTTAAGATTACGGATGGTAATGATGTGGTAAAATGACGTGGTAAAATTATGGATACAAACGATGGTAATGACGTACAATCCACATACGGCAACATTTTCTCACCTTTTAAAATTTCCTCAAACATAATACATTTTAAATTTCTCATATCTTTTTAAATCAGGAGACTTCGTGCTGTTTCTTGATTAATAAAACAGATATACATACTTTCGCCCGGTGAAACTGAAGTTATCGGGCATTGGGGACAGGGGATGGTAATGACATTTGCTTTATTTTATCTTTTCTAATTTGTACTTTTATATATGTACTTTTATTATATCTAGCTCATTTTTCACTCAGCCCACGTAGCTTCGATACTAAATAAATCTGCAAAATTTAAATCAAAATACTGAAGAAAACATACCAAGGCCATAAAAATCAAAGTAGCCAGATAATGACCCACGCATATGTACGTAGTCCAGATACTGCTTACGTAGTTTCTTTTGCAATATTTTATACAAGCAGAGTGATTATTCATCAATTTAACGAGACAATCCAGACTGATCTGACCTAATCATTGGTTATTGTAACATTAACCTTTATTCTGCCCTTACCTGTCTTGTTCACGCTGTTGAGACAGTTCGCGTACACGCCATTGTCTATCTATATATTTAAAACACAACACGAGATACATTTGCAAATTATTAAACAAGTTATAAATGACGGTCGATTTTTAATTATTATACGTCAATTATTATTTACTAATCTATATATTTAAAACACGGCTTATTTTTGTTCCACTTTGTCTACGAATTCTACAAGACCATTTGCTTTATTTTTTTAAATAAAAGTTTTAACTCTGTAGAATAGTCAACACTACTTACTTTTTATCTATATATTTAAAACACAAGGCTTATTTTTGTTCCAGTTCGTTTGACAGTTCCACTGGGCCGATTTACGTGATTCTTTTTTTATATTAAACCTTACGCTGTGTAGCATCCAGTTTATTGCGATATTTTGTTTTTGTATTTTACATAAATATGTGGTAGCAAAAGGCAACAAATTAAAGTGATTAGGCCGTTATTGTACAAAAGTTTAAAGCTTTGCAAGTAGTATCCTTTTGTTATATTACAGGAGTTACAACTGGTCCTGGGAAACTCCAAGATATTTCCACGAAACCTCAGGATTCCACGGAACATACTTTGGGAACCAACTTTGTTTTTGACATTTGCCATTTCATTACTTTTACGGAAATATTTTCATGTAGAATAAACCCAAGGGAAAGGGTAAGCCAGAGACGAAGATATGTTGAAAGAGAGAAGAGCAAGCTGGGAGAGAGGAGTGCTAGGCTTAGAATTTTCAACTGGTCATGCTTGTTTGCGTTTATTTATAATCAGTCACGAAAATCCAAAGGATTGTAATCACACAACCAATGTTTTATAAAGGAAAATCCTTCAATGCTTTCGATCATTACGTCTTGACGAGGTTTCCCTAGTAATATATTATAACATAGTAACTATAATACAATTTGAATTTTGAGATTGCTACAAGTATCCACAAATATAAGATTTTCTATATTTTGTACTACTGATGTAAGTAATCGTTCTTATAGGTACGTAAATATTAGATAACTTCTTAGATAGGTAAATAAATGTTCGTTGACTGCAAATTGCAACGTTACTGTAAATTTATTTTTAAGATTTTTTTACAGCATTTACTATCTCTAATAATAAAGAATTTGTATTCCATTGCACACAACAGGAAGAATCAACGAGATGATACATAATTTCTAAGTGAAAGAGATAGGTACTACCAAAAAATTGTATTAGCGGCAGATTTATATTTCCCAAGGTGGCGATACGTTATACAGTCCAATTTCTCTCACATCGTTATTATTTACTTAGAAATGCTTTCCCCCTTTAAATTGAGTTTCAACGTTTATATAACACAAATTTTGACGTTAATGAAAAATAAAGAGATGGTATTTCCCGGGAAATTTGGGAAATTCGTACAATTCTATTAAGATTTGTGTAGGCTGCTACTTACCGGTTAAAAACTCATTTAACTCTTGGCTAAACTAATGACCCTTCTTTATTCAAACGATGTAGCTTTTTAAATGGATATTTCACAGAAAAAATTTTATTTTATGAAATTGAAATCTTTCATGATAAAGCTGAATAATATACTCGGTGAGGCATGAGATAAAGCACTGAATGCAGCAGCAAGTGCAGCTATCACTTTTAATAAACTGGATGACATAAAAGAATACTTGTAGTTATCTATATCTTAAATGGTAATTTTTCTAAGAGAAATTTATTTTTTATTGTCAGTGCGAATATTAGATAGAAGCAGGTAAAATTCGATATCAGGTGTAATATTCACAGATTTGGGAAAAAGTTAATTAAGTTTCTAAAAAAACATTATAAGCACCTTATGATGTCTTATTAACTTCCTTTCATGTTACTTTTTTAGATTTAGCAATAGTATGACATAAATAAGAATTTTGTATTTCCTTAACTTATATAAACAGACTAGGACAACCAGGAGTGGACGTTCACGTCCGACACGATATGGATGGTCCCCCGGGCGCAGCCGCTGTTTTACACCTACAATTTCTAGTTAATGAAGGAGCTCTAATTTCTGCGACGGCAGACGATACCTTACATTTATGGAATTTTCGCCAGAAGGTGCCACAAGTAGTGCAGAGTTTAAAATTTCAAAGAGAAAAGTAAGTATTTAATGCTTCATTCTTAAAATTCACGGGTAACTAAAGATTAATACTGCTTTATTAAAACTAAAAGAGACCCGAACATATTATCAAATAAAGAACAATCTTGGTAAGTATATATGGAAAACGTAAAATACTATAGACTGAATTTCCTTTCCTTCCTGCCAAAAAATAACCACATATTTAATTAAAAGCCCTAAGCTTTTGAAAAATAATGAGTTTGTTTCTAAACATAAATCATGGTTACAATTTTTCCTCTCTGCTATCATCCTTTCTCTAGCCTTTGTTATATCGATAGCCACAGAGCATTTGAAAATAAACACTACACAATGTATGACATTTTAAATGTTATTTGCAAAAGTACCCATCGATCTGTATTCAGTAGTGATGTAATCAGTAGTAGATCTATAAGTTGTTAGGCAAGCAGCTATTAATAATATATGTTTATTTCATTGTAACTCAAAGAGATTACTTAGCTAAGCTAAAAAAATTATAAAGCTAATAAAAATCTGAATACCCTAAATTCTTACAAAAATTACTATTGCAAGCCTTTTTACATTGAACTTGTGTTTCATGAACTTGTGTAACATTGAAGGAGTGTTTTCTTGAATTTCTCGCCATTCTTGAATACTTACACAAACACAACACTCTTACGAAACAAATGATACCACGTGCGCGCTGACTAATAGGATCGCTTATGGTTGTTTACGTCTTGCGAGAAGTTATTTCAGCCGTAGTTTAGGTACATCTTGTAAATGTAAAGTAAAAGCTATGAACTCAGCAAGTGTGTATATTGTAATGAACGCGAAGACCCTATAGACTGGCGGCGACACCAAACCTTGAGAAAGTTTTCTGCGAATTTAGAGCCTACTAGAGGCGGCAACACACAACACAATGCACCCGCGAGAATACTCCAGTACGTTGTGGAACCTTTTATAGGGGATATATAAGCCAACCGCGTGAGGAGTTCACCAGTTAATTAAATACCCGCATCGTGTGATAGTATAAGATAAATATTGGAAATAAATATCTGTGTATATAAACCTACGGACCTACGGTATTGAGCTCTGGGGCTGCGCCAGCAAATCCAGCATTGCTATAATACAAAGAGTACAATCTAAGATCCTCAGAGAAATCGCTAATGCACCCTGGTACATCTCAAATCAAATGTTACATCAAGATCTCCATATACCAACAGTCCAAGAAATAATTCAACAACGAAGCGAGCAGCATTATCATAAACTCGAAATACACCCCAATATTGCCCTACAGCCACTTGTGAAAGAACTACCACACCACAGAAGACTGAAGCGAAGGTGGCCGATTGACCTCTTGTGAGGTGACTAAGAGGCCTTGTCAATGGAGAAGCCTCATCAGGACACTACTTAGACTCTTATTACCAGTCTCTATGCCAGCAAGACTTTACTACATTCTACAAAATGCAGTATTTACTTGTTAGACTTTATTTTTATTCATTAGAAACTACGATCTTCTTTGTTCTGGAGAAGAAACAGGGCAGTACAATATCCCTTATACCTCATAGCACCGTCTGCTATGATCATATACCCTACTAGATAGAATTTACCTGAATCTGGAGGAATCCCACCCCCAGTAGGAATTTTCTAAACATCAAATTGTCATGTAGCTTACCCTTTAATGCCTTATCTGTGAAGAATTTAACTAAAAATCTTTCAAAAACTTAAAATATTAATTTTTTTAGGAAGTTTTTGATTAATATATTTTAATGTTTCTTGTTTTTCTTTTTTTAGAATTACGTGTATTCATTTGCCTTTACAATCCAAATGGATGTATGCTGGTACGGAAAAAGGAAATATCCATGTAATACAAATAGAAAATTTTATTTTATCTGGTTATGTAATTAATTGGAATAAAGCTATGGAAATGTAAGTTCTAATAATTACTTGTTGTAAATTAATTTTTAATTTTAATATTTTTCTTTGCAGTTCAAGAAAAACCCATCCTGGACCTGTAGTACATTTAAGTGATAATCCTGGAGATCCCAATAAAGTATGTTTTCTGATAATTTTTGTTTGTGAAAAACGTATTAATTAAAATATATTTTTTAAGTTATTAGTAGGATATGAATCAGGTCAAATAGTACTTTGGGACCTAAGAAGTAAATCAGCAGATATGCGGTGTCAGACAATAGAACCTGTTAGATCAATAGCGTGGCATCACGAAGGAAAACAATTTATGTGTTCACATACAGATGGATCTCTTACAACATGGAGTATTAAACAAACTAATAAACCTATTCATGCATCTCAACCTCATGGTAAGTTTAATTTCTTTCTAACTTTTTCTTTCTGGCAGCAATATTGTCATCCTATCCTGTACACATTGATTTGTTTATTTTTATTAAATTACTTATTTCTAGCTTATTATTTTAAATCATCAAACTGTATACCTAAAAAATTACAAGATTTCTATTAATTTATAAGTAGATGTATACAGGTAAAGAAAAACTATGGAATTAAGGGTTATAATTATGCAAAAATACGATTCACTATTCGTTCTTATTCCGTCTAATAAAACTTCAGTTTTGTTATTAATTACTGCACATATCTCTACCTCATAGCTTTGCAGACTTGCAGCTTAAAACTTTGATAATTTGTAAGTCTAACCCAGAAATTAATTACTAGATCAACTTCTGCTAGTACCTATTATAAATCTTTTAAGTAAAATATATTTCCTTTTGTATTTGAACAAAGTTTGAGAAAAAAAGGCCAAAAGAGTGATTAAACAGTCAAATAATCAACTTTATTTTATTGCAAGGCATAATATGCATATATTGTGGAAGATGGAAGTGAGATAAATATGTTAAATTATTATTTATGAACATTGCTTGATAAAAATGCTTGAACACCTTTCTTAAATCCTATCATTTTACGAGGTAAGCGCCATAAATTCTCGGCCCGGCAGGCTTCTACAGGTGCCAACATGTTCAAACTCGGTTGCGTCATAGCTGAACATGTAAGAGACCTACACTATATATATTACTGCTAGAAGCGTAATAGATTTTAGTAGTACTCAAGCATAGTGACGAGTGCATGAAAATGTTGCAGCTAACGAAAATTGAGTACCGCGCGGTTATTAAAATTTTAACAAAAGAAGGGCACATGCCTAATCAAATCAAACAACGTTTAGACGGCGTTTATGGCGATTTATCTCCTTCTTATTCCACTGTTTAAAAAGTGGTCAAAATGTTTCCGTTTGGGGCAAGAATCTCTTGAAGATGATGAGCGCACCGGTCGGCCAATTGAAGCGGTAACGCCTCAAAAAGTTGCAATCATTGAAGAAACGGTATTAGAAGATCGTTTGAAAGTTAAGGAGTTAGCAGTGATGTCTGACATTTCGGAAACAAGTGTTCACCGAATTCTTCATGACTATTTGGGTATAAATAGGATTAGTGCAAGATGGGTACCGCGTCATCTTTCTGCTGTTCAACGTCAACGTCGCGTCGAATGTGCGCGCTCGTTTTTAAACTTGTGCGGAGACGACCCAAAGCAGATTTTGAAGTCCATTGCCACTGGTGATAAAACAAACTATCCCAAAGGGAATCGATGGAATGGCGGCGACCCGATGAACCTCGTCCCAAAAAGATGAAAGTCGTTCAATCGACAAAGAAAGTTATGGCAACAATATTCTGGGATTGTGACGGTATTTTACTGTTTGATTTTAAAGAACGCAATACAACTGTTAACACTACGTATTATGCATCTTTATTGCATAAATTGAGAAACAATATTCGTGAAAAACGTCGAGGAAAATTGACAAGAGGTGTTCGATTATTACACGACAATGCACCCGTTCATACTGCCGCAATTTCACAAGCTGCCATTCGCGAATGCGGCTTTGAAGCATTGGATCATCCACCGTACAGTCCGGATATGGCTCCTAGTGACTATTATGATCACTATTATTTATTTTCCAATTTAAAGAAAGGCCTTAGGGCTCGTTTTAAGGACGAGAACGAGTTGCAAGCAGCGGTAATTGAACATTTTGAAGGAAAAACTTCACATTATTTTTACAAGGGTATTGAATTATTAATTCCACGTTGTAATAAGTGTATTGACATTAGGGGAGAGTATATTGAAAAATAAGAATTATTATATTTTACCAAGTTTATTTTTTCTATATCAGGCCGAGAATTTATAACGCTTACCTCGCACAACAAATATCATCTACACTAACTAAAGACTTTTCATACTGTGAACTATCTTTTTGTAAGATTTTTCCCTTTACAGTGTAATCTCTGATATTAGTAAACTAATCTGAGATAAATTCAAAATCCTTAGAAAGGGTAAATGAAAGTTTCTTGTCAATTCATGAATGAAAAGATTGAAAAATATGAATTTACTTTGCAGGTAGAAAATAAGAGTTAGTTTTTTTTTTGTTAAAGGCAAAGAATGAAACAAATACCCTATCCAACTTTGGGCAACTAGTAGAGCCCATTTAAAAGGGCTATTTTATAGTATGTGAAAGAAGTTTTGAATAAAATGAGTAGAAATATGCATGTTTTCACAACAAATTTTAAAGTTTTTGTGTTGGCCTGGTAGTTGTTCATCGCTATCTAATTTGATCTCTTTCATACAGAAGATAAGGAGTATTTCGTTTCTTAAAGCAGAAGTGCCCTTACTCGAGTCAAGACATTTTCTAAAAATTGTACATCTCTCACTTAAGGGTTAAGTTACAGAGAAATCTGGAATTTTGATGGTGTTTTTAAAATTTCTTCACATACACTTATTCCATTATTATCTCATCCTATGCTGTAATGTAATTTTTTATTTTAGCGAAAGTAAATAAAGATGGAAAATTGGAACAGTGTAAACCTATTAATAAAGTAGAATGGAAATCGTCTAAATCAGGGTACGAATCTTATTTTTATAAAATGACAATTGTAACTACATGTTATGTAATGTTTCAGTGAAGCATATGTGATATTTTCGGGTGGAATGCCTTATGACCAAGCAGGTAGAACACCCAGTATAACTGTTGTACATAGTAAAACTACTACAGTGTTGGAAATGGAACACAATGTAATAGATTTTATCACGTTATGTGAATCACCATACTCTAGTGGTAAGGGTTTTTACCATTATAACAAAATGGTTTATCCTTTCAAACTATGACTGATATTTCTATTTTTTATGTACTTTCAGAAATGCAAGAACCATATGCAATAATAGTTTTATTACAACATGATTTAGTAGTTATGGACCTACAAACAATAGGATTTCCATGTATTGAAAATCCTTACCCAATGGATATACATGAATCACCTGTCACATGCTGTAGTTACTTAGCAGACTGCCCTGCTGACCTAATTCCTGCTCTTTATTCAGTTGGTAGAACAGGAGCTTCAAAACGACAAGGTTTTTCAGAAAAAGAGTGGCCTATTAGTGGTGGAACTTGGTCCGCACAATCATGTAGTTATAGTGAAATTGTTATGACTGGGTATATAAAACTTTTTAAAAAATAACAATTCCTAAAATTAATTATTTTTTAACTTTCTAGGCATGCAGATGGTAGTATAAAATTTTGGGATGCTAGTGCTGGAACTCTTCAATTTTTATATAAATTAAAGACTGCAAAAGTGTTCGAAAAACCTAAACCTAAATCCATTGAGAATGAAGAAGACCCATTTGCTGTCCAGCTTATATCATTATGTCCTGAATCACGTAAATTATGCATAGCTGGCACCTCCAGCCATGTTATATTATTTAAATTTAAAAAAACAGAAACCACTGATGAAGTAACTGTAAGTATTCAATGTGATAATTATAAATCGTTTATTACAACTCAAATTTCCACATAGGTGTTAGAAATTCCTATAGTATACGAAGTTCCTGATGAAGTTGAATGTTCTCCCGACTGTGAGTTTTCTGGGCCTGGAAGTGCTGGGTCTGGAAATAAAATTGATATACTAGAAGACAGTAAAAAGGTACGGGTGTTGATTTACAGTAGCAAATCTTTTTGTAAACAGTTTTTTATTAATAACTAAAAGTTATTGTTTGTTTTTACATTTTTTACTTTTTATAGTAGAATTTGTTTGGTTTATTGAAATATTTCCAGAATATTTTATACTTTTGGCTGTAAATAATAATTAGGGGAAAGTCCGGCAGTATCGGACAGCTGGCAGTATCGGCCAGTAACAGTAGAGTTCCTGTATGATAATTAGGTTATATAACATAACAGTTGGGACATATGGATCCAATGTCAAAGTCACTTGATTTTTCAAAGTTTTTTCACTTTTAAACTTTCAGTTTTGTTTGATTTGAATGCTTTTTCTGACAAAATATGTCAATAAATTTTCCGATTTGACACTTTCATAGTTTTTAACACTTAGGAATTAGAAAATTAGAAACACATTTTAGAAAATTATTAAAACGTTTGTAACATTTATTATTATTATTTATAAAGACAACTAGCAGTCTAGTATGATTTAAGAGGGTAATATGTACAAGAAATTTATCAGAAGATATGTAGCATCTCTGCAATCTTTCAGAGACATTTCTTTCAGGGTAATTGCACATGCTTTCCAAAAATTATCGCATCGTAGAATAATTCACTTTAACTTCTAAAAAACGTTCTAAAAGTTCCACTTTTGAATTTTAAACATGCCAATTTTCTACTTAATGCTCACACTAAGGATATGGTATATGCAGCTTAAATAACTTATTGTAACCACTTGTTTAACAAATAAAAAGTCCTAAACCAGTCAAGACAGTTTTATTGGACCATGGAAATAGCAGTTGGTTTGGCTGAATAGCTTGAATCTGACTAGGATTAGAAACATTTTCAAAACTTCTATTTTTGCTCTTTCTTTTCGTTGCTGGCGGCTTCTTACTCAAAATCTTGTTATTATTTATACTATAAATTACTAATGTTCTGAACCTCACAACTAGAATTTCGTACCTTTTTATAATTTTTGTGAAGCTCGCAGGTATCGCTAGCACTAAAACCTTGAACTGCATTGTTTAAAAGCTCCTGCAACTTTTGCAAAATTAAGTATGTCATTAAAACCATTTTCTTGATAATTATCACCAAATATGGAAGGGATTGCATTTTGTTTCAGAGTTTTGTTTCTCAACTGTGAAATGATAATTACATATGTAAATTAGATATCGCTGTATTTAAGAACATTGCTGTTTCAATCAAATTTCTTTCAATTTTGGATTTTAAGCAACCTACATATGAAATATGAAAATAAAAGTTCAAATTCGATCCACTTTTAAAATTAATTGTCGAACAACCTGTTACGATGACAGCAAATAAAGTCAGAAATTTTGTTATTCAATTTAAAAAACAAATTGTCAGAGTATTTAGAACATGTACTCCATGACATTGGATCCAACCAATCAAAAACAGGTATCGCACATGTTCCAACTCTTTGTATTATGATCTATTATTATTATATAGGAACTCTAGTAACAGTTACAGCATTTCCATAATAGATGGTGCCCATGTTTGCTTCACCAGCGATGCACTACATCCATGCAAGCATTTAATTTGACCGGTAATTTTATGTCACTACTCGTTCATCCGCAGTGATGTGAATTTTTTGGTTAGGAAATCTCACAATTGTATTGGTAGTTTTGCTACTGGCATTGGTATGTATTATTGGATGAATGGACTTATTGCAAATGTAGTTATTATTGGAAAAATATGTGTGATCTTAAAACTATATTTGAATAAAATATATTTTTAGTTCTGACAGTACCGGACACTTCATTGTCTGGCTATATCGGATAAAGTTAGAAAACCTTTTCAAATCTTTTTTTAATTTATAGATGTTAAAAATGATACATTCAGGAGGAGATAAAAAGAGAAGTATACTAGGGACAGTTGAAGTTTAAATGAAATATAACATGGGTTGTAGATACTTGTGGATACTATAAGGCAGGGGTTCCCAAAGTTTTGCTTAGGTGGGCCAAATTGTAAATTCCTAAATATTTGGCGGGCCAAAAAAAATTTTTGTGAAAAAATACGTCCAAATCGATAAAAAGCTAGACATAACAGAAAGATTTATACTAATTTTTTATGACAATAATTACTTTTTGTTACAAAATGTTTATTAACACATTTCAAAAATAATTAAACAAAAATAACTAAATTTCAAATAAAAAAAAAGAAAAAATAATAAATTCCTCAATCAGAAGTGTTCCAGACAGCACTCTTTGTCTTAAAGACATCTTTTTTATGTCCATACTACGGGGGACTCAACTGAGGAGACGAATCGGCAATGGGCGTTCCAAACATTTGCGTACCCAATGGCCTGTATTTTAAAAAAATTTCGTTAGAGGGCGCTTCGGTCCTTGACAACGCTCAGACCACGCTGGCCATTGTTGACAGTTCGCTGGAGTGCCATATGGGTCGCAATGTTTCATAAAAATTAGCCAGATTTGCGATAAAATTTGCGATAAATCGCATAATCTGTCAACACTGTCAGCGTTGTCCAGAATCGTAGCGCCATCTAGAAGTAACGTTCAAACTTGAATTAACGTTCAAGGTCGGGGACGCTTTATTTGACTCGTTTCGTCTCCTCAGTTGAGTCCCCCGTAGTCCATACTATGTCTAAACGCCTGAAGATCAAGAAATGACGTCTTAAAGACATCTTTTTGAAGATGTCTTCAAATAACAAAAACTGGACATCCTTAAGACGTCTTTTAAATGTCTGTTATGTTCTTTTAAAATAAAGTGAAATAATATATATAGTAATATATATCATTACAACCAATGTGGTTCCTAAACCTATTCTGTTTCCCACATTTGCTTATTTATAAAAAGTTAATATTAAATAACTTTAAACATCCTAACTTTATGAATAATATAGGTACTTTGTGACTTGTGCAGTTGTGTTCTTTTAATAATATCATTGAGTCTTGGTTCTAAGTCGGTTGAATGTATTCTTAACGCCGCTTGTAAATGTTCATCAGTTAAATTTGATCTCAATTTGGACTTATTAATACTCACCAGCTAATCAGCCTAATCAACTTAGAATTAAATAAAAAATTCATAGTCTTTATTATGAATTTTTATTAGCCTCCACCTTTATTACTAATAAAGGTGGAGAAGACTATGAGTTTTTCATTTAATTTTCAATTTAACTGAGACATGAAACAACATCAAGATTTAATCAGCTGGCATGGTTAAGGCAATAAAATATATACAATTTATATAATAACAAAATATATTATAAATAAAATTTAGAATTTGTTAACTGAGCAATTTTTAATTATAATATGATAAAAGTTATTTATTTTTTAAGTTATCTTCATGAATTCTAAATCGTGGATGATCTGACATCGGGGGCCGCATTTCTAGGGTTTGAGGGCCGCATTTGGCCCGCGGGCCGCACTTTGGGAACCCCTGCTATACGGTATAAAACTGTTGGTTTCCATTGTTTTTACCTCAGCACGTTTTCTAAGTATTTTTGGAGTCGCTGAATCCGGATTTGGGGTCATGGACATGAGTGTCAAAACACATTTTCAACCTCAAATTATAGCCCCTCTATTTTAAATAGTAGCGACATCGTGGAGCAAACCTAATACAAACTTTAATAAACAAAAAATTACTGAAATAAATAAAGATTATTAAAAGTTTCACAGTTTTATTAAAATATACCTGACAATATTGTTTCGACAGCTATGCTGTCATTATCAAAGGTAATATAATTATAAACAAACACGTCGCTAAGGTAGATACAAAATAGGTAACTAGATAAAATAATAATAATAATAATAAAAATTAATAATAAAAATCATAATTAAACATCTAATACTTCCAGTAACGGAGAATTACTGAGCTCAATTGTTCATTCATTAAAGGTACCCTGAGTTTGTGTTTGTATATCTCAAAGGCTTCTAAAATGTCTAATTTGCGTTTGTTATTACAAAAATGTAGGAATTTAATATTATTTTGAGGAGTCATTGTGTGATTTTGTTCTAAAAGGTGTTTGGCGTAATTCGATTTTTCAGGATGTTTATTTTTGTAATGACGTACGTGTTCTTTATATCTTATGTCAAAATTTCGAAGTGTTTGTCCAATATATACCGAACTACAAAAAGAACAATTTAAACGGTAAATGCCCGATTTCATGATATCATGTGTTCTGTCTTTAGCATTAAATAAAAATGAAAAAGTGTTAGTGTTGGTTTTAAATGTTATTTTATAATTGTTGGTTTTTCTTAGTAAATGTGCAATTTTTTCTGATATTTTGCCAAAATATGGTATAGATATGTAATTTGTGTCTTCTGTTTGATTGTCAATGGGATATATTCTTTTGATAGCTAACCTATAATCTTTTTGTTTAATTAAAGTGTCAATCATGTTCGGATTATAATGATTTGCATGTGCTAGTTGTTTAATGGTTGATATCTCTTTGCTAAAATCTGATTTTGTTAGTGGAATAGTTAAAGCTCTGTGTACTAATGATCTGTATGCTGCTATTTTATGTGTATTGTGGTGACAAGATTCATTTGGTATTGTTATGTCTGTTTGTGTTGGTTTTCTGTATATGGAAAATTCAAAAAGATTGTCTGCGTTAATCTTGATATTTAAGTCTAGAAAGTTTATAGTCCTGTTTTGTTCTGTTTCTAGTGTAAATTTTATATTAGGATGGATATTGTTTATAAGAATTAAAAATTCATTGATAACCTCAAAAGAACTGTCAAAACAAGCTAAAATGTCATCAACATAACGAAACCAGAAGATAATGTGTTTAGAGAGGTTTAATTCAAATATTCGATCTTCAAACTTGCCCATAAATATGTTAGCTAATAGAGGACTTAGAGAATTACCCATAGGTAAACCATCCTTTTGTAAATAAATTATGTTATTAAAAGTGAAATAATTTTGACTTATACAAAGGTCAAATAATTGAATTAACTCTAACCTTTTAACTAATTCTATATTACTATTGATCAAGAAACTATCTAATAAAGGAATACATTCTTGTGGTGGTATTCTGGAGAACATGTTGCAAATATCAAAACTAACAAGTTTTGAATGTGGTGGAAGATGTATGTTTTGCAGCTTATCTACTAATTCTAATGAATTTCTAACAGAGTATTTCGATTTGTAACCTATCGTGTTAATAATCTGGTTCAGTTTTTTGGATAAAATGTGATTAGGTGCATTTATGTATGATACAACTGGTCTTATTGGCATATTCTGTTTGTGGGTCTTGACTAATCCATACAGTTTAGGTATTTGTGGGTTTTTATTAATGATTTGTTGCTTTTCTAATTCTGAAAAGCAGATATTGCAGTTTTCTAAACCTTGTTTTATTTCTTTTTGGAATTTTGTGGTTGGGTTTTTGTTTAACGTTTCAAAATTTTCTTTATTAATAAATTCATTAACTTTTTGTATGTAAATATCTTTTGAAAGAATTACCAAAGTGTTACCCTTATCTGCTTTAACAGAAATTAGATTGTTCTCTGTGAGTTTCTGTTTTATAGATTGAAGAAGTGATATGTTAGATGTGTTGTACATTTTGTCCTGTTTCAAAGACATCTCTTTTAACAAATTCGAAATTTGGAATTTTGCATAGTTATTATGATCTTTCTTAAGTATAGTTTCGCATTCAACGGCCAAAATTTCTTTAATTTTGTTGGTAAATTTTGGAAAAGGACAAAATTTGAAACCTTTGTTAAGAAATCGTGTTTCTCTGTCATTGAAGGTTATATTCGACAAGTTTATGAAACGAGGATAAAAGTTTGCAGTGTTATGACAATTATGGTTATTTTGTAGTGTACGTTTTTGTTGTACAAGTCGATGAAGTTTATTTTTCTGTGTGGTGTATTTTTTTAATTTAATGTGACTGACGGTTTCTCTAATGTCAAAATCTAAGATGTCAAATTGGATATTGTGTAATTTATGAGTAAGTTCTGTATAGAGTACCTTTATATAAACGTGCATATTGTCTCTTATACTAAACCATTTCTTCGATTCTTCTTTGAGCCATCTTCTTTTGGCATTCTTAATCACTTTTTCAGTAATCGAATTCTTGGTTCTGGTAGTGATGTTTATGTAGTTAGGAATAACCTGACGTTTCAGACATTCTTGGTTAAACCAAACATTCTGACTTGCGATTCCGTGTTTGATCATAAGTTTCTTGTATAACTTGGCTTGTTCTTCTAACGAAGACGAAATAATCTTGTTTATTGTTTCCAGCCTTATTTTGTGGAACTCCATAATCATGAAATAAATAAAGATTATTAAAAAATACGTACGTCATTACAAAAATAAACATCCTGAAAAATCGAATTATGCCAAACACCTTTTAGAACAAAATCACACAATGACTCCTCAAAATAATATTAAATTCCTACATTTTTGTAATAACAAACGCAAATTAGACATTTTAGAAGCCTTTGAGATATACAAACACAAACTCAGGGTACCTTTAATG
This sequence comes from Agrypnus murinus, assembly GCA_929113105.1. Lineage (NCBI taxonomy): Eukaryota > Metazoa > Arthropoda > Insecta > Coleoptera > Elateridae > Agrypnus > Agrypnus murinus. The sequence goes on from OV816024.1 coordinate 111,936,936, forward strand.
AATGAACAACTTGAGCTCAGTAATTCTCCGTTACTGGAAGTATTAGATGTTTAATTATGATTTTTATTATTAATTTTTATTATTATTATTATTATTTTATCTAGTTACCTATTTTGTATCTACCTTAGCGACGTGTTTGTTTATAATTATATTACCTTTGATAATGACAGCATAGCTGTCGAAACAATATTGTCAGGTATATTTTAATAAAACTGTGAAACTTTTAATAATCTTTATTTATTTCATGATTATGGAGTTCCACAAAATAAGGCTGGAAACAATAAAAAAAAATTACTGCATGCTTGGTGTTGCGGAATTTTAATATCAAAAATTAGAATTACAGACGTATATGTCATATTAATATAGTCATTTTACAGAACATGAATGCCCATTATCAAATGAATGTTAAACTGTGAATATTCTTGTGCATGATTATTATTAAACCTAAGATTTATTGTAAGACAGAATGTCAAATCTGGTAGCATTCAATGTCGCCAACGTGATTTTGCTCCAGCGGCGAGATCAATGGTTGTCGCTACTATTTGAAAGTAAAGGGGCTATACCTCAAATTAGTAATCAGCGACCCCGAAAACCTTGAAAATAGTAAAGAATTGTAAAAAATGCGAATATGCACCAAAACTTCAGCATACGGATTCAGCAATCCCAAAAACACTTAGAAAAAATGTGCTGATGTCAAAACATTGGAGACCAACAGTGTTATACCTTATAATCGTATCCACAAGTGTCTAAAGCTCACGTTAAATTCCATTTAAACTTCAACCGTCGTGAGGCGCCGGTTAATATTAATATTTTAGGGCGTTATTCCACCTAAAATGTTTGTTTTTTAATACAGAATTGATCTAGGGGTTGGAGCGCATGAAATTCGAAAATTTACTTTTTAAGGACCACCCTAAGGTATACTTGGAAAACTGAAAATATGCATCAAGCGGCAGATAAAGTATTATCCGGAGAGATGAGTGTGAGAATGACAGCTGATTGCTATCAGGTTCCAAGGAGTACATTAAATGATAGAGTTCATGTTATCAAGCACAATAAGGAAATATGCTTGAAGCCTATGATGGGTTGCTTCAAAAAAACCTTCTCATCAGAACATGAGGAAGCTTTGGTGGAGCATGTTAAAGATTAGGCAAATCGGCTGATGCCTTTAAGTAAAAAAGAATTTCTCAATCTTTCTTTTAAACTCACCGAAACTTTAAAAGTCCTTCATCAATTCAATAAAAAAAATTTACTGGAAAGTACTTCTACTAAAAATTTATGAAAAGACACAGTGGCCTCTCCTACGAACTGCTAAGTTAACAAGTTTGATGAGAATTGTAGGTGTTAAAAACCCACAAGTAGACCGGTGTTTTGATTGTCTCCAGAATATATTAACAAATTTTAACTTTACCCCATATAGAATCTGAAATTGTGATGAAACCGGAGTTAGTATCATTCACCAACATGCTAAAGTACTAGCTCCCAAAAATCAAAAGCAAGTGGGGAACTAACCTCCGCAGAACGTGGGAAAAACATAACTGTGCTGTTTGCCATGAATGCTGGTGGCCAGTTTGTACCACCACTTTTTGTGTTTCCACGTCACAAAATGAATGAAAAACTTATAATAAATTCTCCAAGATAAAATGTAGCTGAAGTTCAATCAAACGGCTGGATGAATTCTGAGTTATTTCTCAAATGGATGGTTTATTTTGTGAAATATTCCAACCTATCGCCACAAAATCCAGTCCTATTAATACTGGACGTGCATGAGAGCAAACCCTGGCTTAAGAATCAGTGAATAGAAGATAGCAGGATTAGTTGCTTCAGCTTTTAATAGAGTATCCCAAGTAGACATTGGTGTAAACAGATTCTGGTGCACTGTCATTTACCCTTTTTAACAGACACATCTTTGATGACTTGGATTTCCTTTCATCAGACATGACCGATGTTCCTGAAAACAATTCTCCCACAAATCCTGAAACAACGGCACAATCAATCTACCTTAACCCCCAGCCTTCAACTTCTCAGCAATCAGGTCCTCAATCGATATCTCAACTTTCAACTTGTCTTCAAATGAATAGTGGTATGAATGCCCAGCCACCAACTGTCAACTTTAAAGTGATAGTTGCGAAACTGTCACCGGTTTCTGATGCATCAAGACGAAGAGCTACTTTGTGATGTCGAAAAGCGAAAAAAGTGAGATACTGACAGATCCACAATACACTATGATGCTTGAAGAGAGAAGACAGGATAAAGAACAAAATGCATCAGTAGAACGTGAAAAAACGTTACTGTTTGGGAAAGATGTAAGACAAAAAGGAAAGAAAAGTGCAAAGGCAAACGAAGATGAAAAGCAGAACGTGTTCAAGGAAGAGACACGTCCCATATGTCTGGAATCACTTGATGAAGATTTGATTCAGTGTGGAAATTGTCAAGCATGGGTACATGAGGCTTGTGCTATCATACAAGAATGTTCAAATCAGTATATTTGTGATTTTTGTATAGTATAAAACGTTTTAGTTAGTGTGTCCGATACAGCCGATTTTTTCATAGTTAAGTTGTCCTAGGTTTCCTATTTTGTCAATAAAACAATTATTTTCTACATCTAACGTTGTTTCTTGAAAATGTTGATAGCACAGAAGATATTTAAGATTTTTATAAAATTTCAATGCCATAATTTACCACACACAATATTAATATAGCAAAAATACCATAAGGGGTCAGTACTGCCGGACTTTCCTCTATTAGTTACTAATTCAATTGTATATAAATTTGAGAAACTATAGTAATATTACTAATATAAGTAAATTAATCAATTTCAGGAGGTGACACTATTAAAAGTTCGTCCAGGAGTTCAAAAAAAACTTCCTGGTTTTCAAGCACAGTTAGTGTGTCTCACTCCATGGAATAATGGAGAACCACCAAGTCATATTACTGCGCTTACTGTTAACAGTTCATATGGGTTGTAAGTATAATTTTTATAATTTTACGTACTTATTCTTAGGAAATACAATTCATAAATCAAAAGTGGGTATTCTCTGGCTTGCTGGACATCTACAATCCAGTCTGCTCATTTACAGAATAGTATAAATCCTGAATGACACAGAGTACTAGGGTTGTAAGTGATAAAATGAAATGGAAAATTTCTGAAACGAAACGAAAATTTCTAAATGTGTTCAAGCATTTGGAAATAGCGTATTTCCAACGAAATTTCAATTCTGGAAAATTTTTGACACTTTCAAAAAAGTTACAATAAATTTTAAAGCGAAATGTTTAAAGTTATGAGGAAACATTCTACTTAAGTTTTAAATAAAGTATATGATAGAATTCTACTAATAGTATATTATGATACAAGATTAGTAAATGCTTTATAACAAATCGAGAAAAAGAAATTCTCAAGATTTGTTGTAAGCACTTACTGTGTTATTGTGAGTATGACACTATTTAAAATACGAATGTATTTATTATATAAAAAGTCGTATTATATAATAGTCAGTCAGAATTTTGATAAAGTGTGCCTTTGTTGTTTCTAGTCACAGTATCTGCAGTGCACAGGGTGGCTCTTAAACCTTCTTAAATGAAACACCATGTATATGTATATTATTTAATCCCTGAGAAGTAGTGCTGAAGATAAATCCAATGACATATAGCAATATGTGTTGCAGTAGACTATCTTAAAGCTATGTCTAAAACTATTAACGTTGATTTTTTTAGGTACTACACAATTTACAAACCACACTTAGATATACATACATAATTTGAAACTGAAATTTTCCTATAAACAACATGTTATTGTAACATTCTTTTTAAAATAATAACCAAAATGCTGTTTAAATTCGTCTATTAATAAAGAGAAAATTATTTACAATGCACTTAATTAAAAACACTATAACTATAAACTATTTAACAAACTAAAGCATTTAAATAAATGCTAGGTATTTACAAATTTATATGAGGACTATTTATATAAAACTATTTATGTATTACAATAATTATTAACTAATTATTCAGAGTACATTTCAACACGACACCGGTTAAACATTAACTGAACTCCTTCTACCCGCGACTCAATTTATATCTTTCATACGATGACTCATACATCTAGAATGTTCGATGACGTGTTGATGAGTCATACATGCAGCTGTTTATAAGTGACGTTAATGAGGCGTGTCGATGAGTCATACTCGCAGGTGTTGATTGATGAGTCATACAGTTGCTGACTCATACACCTAGAATGTTTGATGACGTCATATGTGGGTTTACTATTCGTTACATTATAGTGAGTAAGCAAGATGTATGAATACATCAATAATTAGACAGAAAAAGGTTCATCACCTATTATATAACACAACAGTAGTTATTTCATTTTATGATTAGAACTCTTTCTTATTTCATTTTAATAAATAATTTTTGATAACCAGGTTATTGTTTTGATAAAGTAACTAGGTACATGTTATTTGGCTCATAGGTAAATAGATTTCATTTGTTTGTGGACATTTGTTATGAAAATAAATGTTAATAACCTCAAGATGAGTTTACTGCAGACTCATATTTATATATCATTGGATTCGTCTTCAACACCACTTTTTTAGGAATTAGATAATATACAGGGTGTTCCCCAGCAAACACAGCAACATATTATTTACGTAACTGAGAGTAACACTGCCTACATTATTATGTAACAGCTAAGTAAAATTCAAGTCATCTGGAGAGCGTTATGTCCGCCTCATAATGCATCTGTTATTTACGTAAATGCTATGTCACTTCCTTACATACCATATATGTAAATACAATCTGTATTACAAACATATACAAAGCGCCGTATATTTTATGTTTATTTAATTATGAGTCACTATCACCACGGTTATAAAAAATCGATATATTGCAGTTCCATGCAAATTTCTAGGCGGAGATCCACCTTTTTCTTTTTGGAGGCCTATTCGAACGCGCTCCAAAGCTTTATCCGCCACCAAAAGCACGTTCAAATAAACCCAAAAAAGTGGGGTCGCGGCCAGAACTTACCTGCAATCCCTTTGCAACAGGATCTTTAAGTTAAAGCAACAATTTTCAAATTTTCCACTTTGTGTAGGATAACTTATTTCTTTAAAATAGTAATAGATTCCTGTAAGAGTAAAATTAGGGGAAAAAGTCAAAACAAATTTTTATTTATTTTTTTATTAAAAAAAGGAAAAGATATAGTTATTAATTAATAACTTATTACTATAGAAAAAAAATCATTATTATATTATTACATAGCACGCAATAAACCAATATAATAAAATAGACAAAAATCAAAAGCTATGTATAAACAACATTAATTAAAATGCTAAAAGATCAAGATTCTTTGTGGTTTTTTAACAAATGCCATTCGGCTTCGGTATTTAATTTCTCCATTCCTAGTAAAATATATCACGCGTGCATTGCTGAAATTTGCCGAATCTCTCTTCTTATGGTATTAATTTACAGTCGCCTAATATATTTTACTTTGAAACGTTCTAATAAACAATAAATAAGTAGGAAAAGAGAGAAAATAACAATAATTAATAGTTCTGTTACAATTGTAATAGACATAATAACATCTCTGATGCCAACTTTTCGATATGTTTGTTATAAAAAAATAGATACACAGTATCATTCACACGTTGTTATTTTTATTTCATTTCAAAACTCATCGCCATTTTAAAATACGTTTCACTTGGTGTATTAATAAAATATCATTTCACTGGAAATTAACTTCCAAAATGTTACCGTCACAGAAATAAAACTGGTTATTGTATTTTAATATTTATATTCAACATAAATAAAACTAAATGGGCGACCACGATTTAACACGTCTGCACAGTCAATTTGTTACGCGCGAATTAACTTTTCTTGACGAAGAAAGGTGTTTTTAAAAATGGTACTTTATTTTAAAAACGCGAAAGACGGAGCCCAAGTTACAAAATGAACACAGTTTACTGTTAAGTACAATAAGATATTTATTCGTCGTGAATTTACACAATATGCACTTGCATAATCACTTAAATACTATTATACAATTTCAACTTAAAACTGGTAATAATGATGTTCAGAAAGACCGAGGTAAACAGTAACCATGGCTACCAGTTTCTACGGCTTTCCGGGTGAGTATGGCTTTAAAAGAAGGTAAAGATCTACCCTGGTAGACAGTTTCTATCTTTCAAGCTTCGTCGTAACTCAGACTGAACTGTCCCATAAAGTGCTGGTCTTTATATACTCCTTCTGTGGGTGTGAAATCCTTCAGTTGACCGCACGTGGCCGTGTGCCTACGTGACTTCCTTATAGAGTTCTGAGTACTGCAGCTGTTGTGGCCGTGTGCCTACGTTACTTCCTTATAGAGTTCTACGTACTGCAGCTGCTTGCTATGCAAACACGTGGCCGTGGGTTTGATACTGCGCCTGCAATCGTGGGCGCTCCGCTCGAGGCGTTTAGCTCGCATACATTTATAATGAGGTCGCAGTTCGCTTGGATAATGAACAAATCTTAACTCCTCCCACGCAAGAATGAAATATACTTTGAAGAAGAATATTTCAGTGATTATAATAAAGTGACTGGCTAAATGAAAAGTAGGAGGTGTCACATTTTACAAATATACTGATAATAATAAGAATACATAATAAGACAGTAAATAAAATAGTACTTAGTATATGGAGATTACATAGATACATAATAGAGTACATAATATAAATATATAATAATAGAACAGAGTAATAATGTAATGATAATATATATATAATACTAATACTAATGTATAATCATAATTAGGTATGAGGTTAGTATTGATAATAACAATAATAGTTATGTTAAAAGTGATCTGCATTGGACCAGGGGACTTGAAGTTGGGTTAAAAGTTACATTGTCGGGTTCTTCAAGGGGTGACGTTAGTTGATACATTTTGGTGGCAAGTAATCTGCGTTTGTAGTATACAAAGATAAGACTTATTGTTATGATAGTCATGATCAGCATGAGAATTAAAGGGCCATAATGTAATGGTGTATATCTGATGGGATTGATACTTTCGAGTGTAGACATGTCCTTTGTTAATTTCGCTTGATTCTGGATTAATTGATGAACATTTATAGGCGATAGGTCAATTTTTGTAATTTCGGATACATGGACTGAATCGGGTTGCAATTTTCCGATGGATGCCATAGCGATTTGTTTCTCTTCTAGGGAAGATGATTGCAATGTAGCCAAAAGTTCGTTTTGATTTATTAGAACGGAACAGCCACTGGTAAGATGGAGCAATATTGATCCAGTAATGGTCTTTCGTGTTATAGAGTCGATACATCGATGATCATTTTATTAGGGGAACTGATGATCCAGGTAGATCGATTTATTTTTATTACTTTTGTCGTATGCAATTCAAATATGACAGGTTGACAGTTTTGAGCTTCCTTGAAGGCTAATAATTGTGTTTCGCACAATTTGGAATTTGGGATTGTGAAGTAATTTGTTTGTGAACAGAAATAATGTGAAGGGGTTATTTGCATACACTGATTATATCGGTGATGGGAATGCTAAAGTCGGTATTAAACAGTATGGTGTTGTAGATGGGAATGACCATTTGGAATTGGTTGTTGTGAGCAGCAGGAAATGGGATTAGTCTTATGTATTGGTGTTCTGTGGATGGTTTTATTAGAGGAATCTCGTATATAAAAGTGAGTGTGGTGTTCTTTTGATATGCCTTGATCCAAATTACGGATTCATAAAGATGTAGATTCTCATGGTTAATATGGTATGGGACATCCAAAGTTTGTTTGGTAGGTAGTCTCTGTAGTGTGTTTGAGATTTGAGATAGTATCGATAACAAATCGTTGTTATCAATTAAAGATAAATGTAGCTGATGGTTTTGGGTCAAGGTTAACGAGGTTTCTAGATCCATACATGTGGTGATAAATAGTTGTAAAGATTGAATTGATTGATCTAATACAGTAAACGTATTTAGGGTTCCAATAATTTCTCGAATTTTCACAGTGGTATTGAGAATGATTTTATTGAGATTTTGACTTAGAAGATTTTGGTTCTGTACGAGGGTTTCAATATTGGTTTTGAAGGTGTTGATTATATTATTTCAAATTTGGGATTGTTCCTGTAGGATCGTTTTTTGGGTATCGGTAGATGTTGTCAATTTTTGGATAAATTCTTCATAGCGTCGTTACCCGTTAAGAATTTAATAACGTTACCTACACCGTCAAATACGGACCGTTTTGGTCTTTGATGCGTCTGTAGGTCAGGAAATAATTGATTGACTAATTGATTGGCTCTGTCTAAATATTGTCGTATTAGTAGTAATTGATTATCATGGCTAATGGCAATGTCATTTGTAGTTTTGAAAGATCGATGAGGAAGTAAATATTCTTGATTGGTTATCAAGGAAATAGTGTTAAGTAAATTAATTTTGAGGGTTTGATAATTATTTAATAGGGGAGAATAGTCTAATGTTTTAATTAAGGTCCAAGTGCTTTCTTTAATGAGTGCTTTGCCTTGCACTAAAGGGTATAATCCGGGGTTGTCGATTAGTTGGTGAATCGTTACGTCACAGTGAACGAGGGTCCAGGTGAAGAAGAGGATCTTGATTGTCCTGAAAAGATCATCAGGTCATTAGCATGTCTTTTTAGCAATGCCTTTGTAAGTTCATTTCTTATGTCGTATGTGTCATGTTCATGGATCTTTTCGATTATGTAATTCAGCAAGATTTTTAGGGGTTGTTTATCGAATTCGCCGTCAACGACTAATATTTTCGACGTGGTATAGGTTATAATGAAATGGAATAATCGGTCTACAACATCTATGATGTTATTTGATTTTAAATAGTAGGGTTGAGCAAATTTTGAAAAGCATCTTATGAAATTTGGAGGTATTTTTATTTGCTATAGACAGTATAAAATGGGAAAAGGGCTTATATAGAGAATTATTCGGAAAGAAGCAGTGATAATCTGTGGTAAACAAGTTCCAGTAGTAATTCATGAAATTTATCGTTTTGATTTTGTTGGTTGACAAAAACTTGTATTAATCGATTTCCGTCAATAGTAGTTGAATGTATTTGTCGTGATAAGGTAGTTTATATGAATTCAATTTGGGTTTTATTAAAAGCAAAGTTGAAGGTTGTAAATTTAATTTCTTGCATTTTCTCTTTATTGTAATGAGTTTGCAGAATGCCTTATTATAAGTAGGAGTAACTTGAGATTTAAAACATGGTCTCAGGGTTAAAAATAGATTTCGCTGTGTCAAGGTCAGATTTATTGTATATAGTACAAACATATAACTTGCATACCAGTATGCACTTTTAAACTTCGTAAAAGGGGGAAAAAGCAGGTACTACCAAGAAGGTTAATTTAGAAAATATTTAATTGTTGTTCTAGTAGCAAATTTATAAATAAATTATTGACAAATGATTAAAAGGTGTTACGTTTTACGCAATCTGCTTATTATAGGAACACAACGTTGAACAACGTCTCGCCTTTATTGGAATAAAGACCTTATATTTGCAAAAGTGGTTATTTATTTAAAAACAAAGATTCTTATTGATTGGCAAGAGATAGTATGAATAGTGCCGAATCATCTCATTAGATAATAAATAGAGAAGGTCATAAAAGTATTTTAGTTGAAAAGGGATTTGAATTTGATTTACTTGCGGGGAATTTTGTTAATTAGCTTCACATTTACATATATAATAAGTAGATGGGTCTATAAAAATATTTTAGTTTGAAATCGTTTTCAATGTTCTTTGCTAATAGTCATTTTAATTTTTAAAGGGTTTTCGGTTCGGCTGTTTTATATTTTCATTTTGGGGTTTAAATACGTAAATCGTCTATTATTTATCCTAAGAGGGTTATCTGTTTATTTTTATCTTGAAATTTTAGGTATTCCATTAGTTGTTGGTTATTTCTTTTCATCCAAGTTTTGTTACGACTTGACTTTCTTGAAATCCTTTTCTTAGTTTTATGAAAAACAGTTTTATCTTTTCTAACATGTCTTTTCCGTTACGGTTTACGTAAACCGTTTTTGAGTGTTTTATTTATTGGGGTCTGTTTATTTTTAATCCGTTTTGACTTTGGGTCAAGTTTCGCTTCATAAGATTTGCGTTTTTTGGGTCCATTTCGTAAATTTTGATTTTTATAGCTGTCAAGGTTATTGATTTTGACTCGAATAGGTTTTGAAATAAAGATTTCTGTATCATTTAAATTTGATTGATCCTTCGGATTTGTTTCTTGAATTACCGTCGGGACAATGTCTTCTCTATTTGGTTGAGTTAGAAAATTTTGGAAATGAAAAATATGTTCAAAGTCCTTATAATAAACATTGTTTGAAGTTGATTTTTGTTGAACATTTTTATGTTGTTCCGACAGATTTTGTGAAGGAAAATTATTTTCACGTTGATTAAAATTAATACAGCGTGGAAATAAATGATTTTCATCAAGTTCCCTTTGGAATTTTTTCACATGTAAATTTTTCTGTAGCGCTCTACTCTTTTTGATTTAGTACTAAATTAGTTCTGTCAATAAATGAAATCAATCTGTCAAACAATTCATAGAATTTGTATATTTTGAGGTTATGGTACTGCCTTCTCTATATTCGTAGAGCGGCACGTCGTGCTTTTACATGGGGAATGCAATGGTAACTTGATGAAAATCATTTATTTCCACTCTGTATATGTTGGGTCAAATTGTGAAGTTAAGTTGTTTGAAGTATTTAAAATTTTGGATTTCTTTGAAGCGGGATTTTCGAAATAGGATGGTTGTATTAATACAGTTTCTTTAAGAGATGGTTCGTTGAAAAAGAATGGTACTACGGTTTTTCCGTTTCGTTGGATATAATTTCCACGAAAATTGATGCTTTCTCCTAATTTCGTCAGGAGGTCTGACCCAATAATCCCAATAAAATTGGAATGGAAATTAAGAAGGTATACTAAATGTTTTCCTTCTATTTTATCGAGAAAAAGGGAAATAGGAACTGTTGCTACTTGATTGTGATACGTTGTGCCGTGAGAGGTTGTAATTTCAAAAGGATATTTAAAAATGGATTCGGGGTAATGTTTATAAACTAATTCGGGTGAAAGGATAGTTTTGCTACTCCTTGTGTCTACTAGGAGTTTTTCATTTGTTTGGGGTATAATTATAAAGGGGGTAGAGGATTTAGGGTTAAATGTAAAAGATTTTAATTGTTCTCCGAGGCTTCTTCGCGAAAATTTTCGTTATCTTCTTCTCCGTGGGTCTCATTACCATGAGGATCGTAGTGGTCGTATTCAAAGTCAGCGTTAATATGATTAACAGGTGAGATTTCTTCTTGAAATTCTGTTGAATATAATTCTTCAGAATGGAAATTTCGTGGTTGGGGACCTGGTCGCATAAAATTAGGTTAACTGGTATTTCGATTGAAATTTGGATTAGGGGGTCTCATGGATGTATTAGGATGTATCGGTCTCGGTTTAATGGTACTAGCTTGCATTAATTCTGGCCGATTTTGTGGTTGAAAATCTCTTTTGGGTGCAAAAACATTAGGTCGGGAATTATTTCCGAACTGTTGAGTTACTGGATTAAATTTAAATTGGTATGTGGGATTAAAATTTGGCTCGAATTGGGGCAATACGTTATGGTGTTGTTGTGGTTTGAACTGAGGGGGTTGTAAAGTTGACTGGGGTTTATTGGAATTCCTTAGGGAAACTGGTTGTGGTAAAAACTTAGGTTGTGAGTGGTTTTGTTGTGTATTTTGAGAATATCGTATGTCCAGTTCTTCTTTTATATAAGTTAAGGCTACTTCCAGCGATGTTGGTGCTCTACTACGAAGGAACTTCCAAAAGGTTCGGAAAGTCCTCCTAAATAGGTTTTAAGAGCTAAATTTTTAGCATCTCGGGCTTGGTACTCTTTTATTTCTGGTATTTGAGCCTAGTGCAATTTTAGAATTCAGAATGGCTAATAAGGATCTAATTCGATTATAAAATTCTACGGGAGATTCTCGTGATAATTGTCTCATACGAGACAGATCGATCCGGATGTTCAGTTCCGATCGTTAGTCTCCAAAATTACTAAGAAGGATGTCTTTTAAAGAATTCCATGAATCAAATCCTTGTCCAGTTACGACTTCTAAGGCTGAGCCTTTTAATCGGTTTCGTGCTGAGGAAAGTAAAAGTCTATATATATATGCCATTGGGTCGTTTCGTTCCCAAAATTGGTAGAAAATGTCTTCTACAGCTCGAATATATTCGGATAACTCGACGGGGTTTCCGTCATAGGTTGGAATTTTATTTAAAAGGCTTGTATGAAAGCCAGGTGGGTAGCCCTGTTGGATAGGTGGTGGTGTTACTTGGGGTTGTACTTGAAGTTGATTACCTTGTGCCATTGTAGTATGGCTTTGCTTGCTGATTGATAATTTAGATGGACGTAAAGGTATTGGTCGTGGTGCAGATCTTACAAAAGTTTTGTTAATCAGTAATTCAGTTTCACTATCTGATGATGTATCAGTATTAATCATGAAAATGAATTCGTGATGTCAAAGTAGTGAAATATTAAACGATTAGTAAATCGTTTGCACTTTAAAAATAAATACTTAAAAATTCTATGAATTTGTTAACAAAGTTTGAAATATTCTAAACTTCATAAAAATGATTTTTATGTTAGTAAGGGCCTATTCAAGGTGCCTACCCATTGCTGGCAAGTGGGCTGGAAATTAAGTATCACTAGTTGATACACCAATCCATCTCGCTTACTACAAGCAACGTGAACTTAAATCTAAAGGGTTTAGTATGTATTAAACTTCAAATTAATAAATTGTTAATCTTGTTTGATTTTTGAATATAATTTGTAAACTTGTTTGATATTTGTTTGCGCAATGCGCATTTAACAAAATAATAATAATTGATAGTTAGTTTCTTACTCTATCTTCATTGTTGGCTTAAATTTTGCCGTTAAATGACTCCAATAGTCAGGCTTCTGCAGCAGCGATGCGTTCTTCGGGCGATGCTTGTCCCTTGGAAACGGCTACTTACAGGTGATGCTCTGGAAACAGCTACGGTCTCAGGCGATGTTTGTCCTTTGAATCGATGGTTCCCAGATGCAGACTCGATAGGCAAATAAAGACTTAAAAGCCAAGGAACTCGACGATGCTTTTAATTTTCGAAAAACGGTGTCCTGAGTCCTTTTGCCTATCCTACCGACTGCGCCAATTAACTTTTCTTGACGAAGAAAGGCGTTTTTAAAAATGGTACTTTTTTTAAAAAACGCAAAAAACGGAGCCCAAGTTACAAAATGAACACAGTTTACTGTTAAGTACAATAAGATATTTATTCGTCGTGAATTTACACAATATGCACTTGCATAATCACTTAAATACTATTATACAATTTCAACTTAAAACCGGTAATAATGATGTTCAGAAAGACCGAGGTAAACAGTAACCATGGCTACCAGTTTCTACGGCTTTCCGGGTGAGTATGGCTTTAAAAGAAGGTAAGCATCTACCCTGGTAGACAGTTTCTATCTTTCAAGCTTCGTCGTAACTCAGACTGAACTGTCCCATAAAGTGCTGGTCTTTATATACTCCTTCTGTGGATGTGAAATCCTTCAGTTGACCGCACGTGGCCGTGTGCCTACGTGACTTCCTTATAGAGTTCTGAGTACTGCAGCTGCTGTGGCCGTGTGCCTACGTTACTTCCTTATAGAGTTCTGCGTACTGCAGCTGCTTACTATGCACACACGTGCCCGTGGGTTTGATACTGCGCCTGCAATCGTGGGCGCTCCGCTCCGCTCGAGGCGTTTAGCTCGCATACATTTATAATGAGGTCGCACTTCGCTTGGATAATGAACAAATGTTAACTCGCGTTACTGATGTTTTCATATATTTGACTAGTAAAAAGTGTGATGTAAAATACAAATCACATTATTAATGTCGCATATATGTGAATCTGAAGACACCAGATATACATTAGCATGCTCTTCCCAGTTTATATCTGAAATACATAGCGAGTGTTTCATCACCAAATTTACATCTGAGGTATGTAAATGTTTTTATATAGCTCATTTTACTTGATTCTTATATATCAGACAAGTAAATGTCACAGTTTTGTTTACTGGGTCTATTTAGAAAACGAAAAGAATCTATGATTTTCAAAGTTTGACAACACAGTAACAGTTTTTAAATTTTAATATTGGGCAGGAAATCTTAAAATAGATAAAATTATAATTCTTGTGATGCAAATAAGCTTTCAAAAAGTTAATTAGCAAGTTTGCTAGCTCAATCTGAATATTGATCATTTACTGAAGATAAAATATACTGTCAATAAGTTCAAAATGGTGGATCAGAGACTCATGTTCCTAATATAGTAAAACTTGTCTTCAAGATGCTGTTCAAAAATTTAATAATATACAGGATGTTCTATTAAAAGTAATTTTATCTTCTTACCCTGTACATAACCAAACAAAAAAAACTAGTAAAAATTTGACTAGTAAAAAGTGTGATGTAAAATACAAATCACATTATTAATGTCGCATATATGTGAATCTGAAGACACCAGATATACATTAGCATGCTCTTCCCAGTTTATATCTGAAATACATAGCGAGTGTTTCATCACCAAATTTACATCTGAGGTATGTAAATGTTTTTATATAGCTCATTTTACTTGATTCTTATATATCAGACAAGTAAATGTCACAGTTTTGTTTACTGGGTCTATTTAGAAAACGAAAAGAATCTATGATTTTCAAAGTTTGACAACACAGTAACAGTTTTTAAATTTTAATATTGGGCAGGAAATCTTAAAATAGATAAAATTATAATTCTTGTGATGCAAATAAGCTTTCAAAAAGTTAATTAGCAAGTTTGCTAGCTCAATCTGAATATTGATCATTTACTGAAGATAAAATATACTGTCAATAAGTTCAAAATGGTGGATCAGAGACTCATGTTCCTAATATAGTAAAACTTGTCTTCAAGATGCTGTTCAAAAATTTAATAATATACAGGATGTTCTATTAAAAGTAATTTTATCTTCTTACCCTGTACATAACCAAACAAAAAAAACTACGGCATTACTAAAGATTTATAAATTCTTCAAATTATTCATATAATCTTTTTAGTTATAATTTATAAGACAAGCTATAGTCTAAAAGAAGACAAGATAGGATATAAACGAGCCACCCTGTACATTTTGTGTGTTGATTTTGTAGTATCACTAACTAATTTCGTTTTTTTTTCATTATTATGGCATTTCTACAGTAAGATCACATAATATTTAGGGAAAATAAAACTGTTGTAATTATAAACACAAACTTGTACGTGTACAATAATAAACAATTCAAATTTAAGGTTAAAAGATAGTTTGCATGGGAATTTTAAAATACATGAAACGCGAATAAAACGTTTTGGACATATTTCTGATGTGTTTCCATATTTTTAAAACAATACTGAAAATTGATGATATATTTTAAAATGTAATATGTCCATGATAAATAACTGTTGTGTACCTGAGGCCCTCCTGAGGGTGCATTTAATGTACTATTTCAAATGTCAATAAAACTTGAGAGAAATATTTTAAATATGATACATCACTGACATGATTATCTAGACCAGGCGTCGGCAACCTATGACCCGTGGCTCACCAAGTGTTCCATTTGATAATTTCAAGTGAACCACTTGGGTGCAAATAAAGTATAATATGTAAAAATGAATTATAAAACACAAACATGAAACGAACACTCCGAGAAAATATAAATAATAAGATTAACAGTTTCGTTTGATTACATAGTTGCAGAAATGAACATTGTCTGAAATGAAAATACGCATTGACCCAAAACTCTCAATAGTCACATTCTGATTGATTTTGACCAGCAGCAAAAAAATGTTGCCGATGCCTGAGCTAGACGTTCTCTGCAAGTTTTTATTTAACTGAAAGTGCAATCAATTTTTTATAGTCCAATTAGGTTTCACATTTTCTATCCAACTATATATTATATTTGGTATGTATAGCAATGGTAATTGATTATTTCTTTTTAATGAGTAGGTCATTATGCAAAATTATAAAAAATGTTACTTTTAAATTTACTTAAAGATGTCAAGCACTTTTTTACAATTTTACAAGCCATAATAATTATTACCATAATGTTGACCATTCTTTATTTTGATTTTTATTGATAAAAAAAAACTGAGTAACTATTTCAAATATTCTTACTAGGATGGCATATGGAAATGAAGCCGGAATTGTCATTGTGGATATAGAACAAAGAGTATGTCTCTTAAATATTGGCAGTCCAGACCTTTACGGAGCACAAGATCCTTATTCTCGAGCACCTCGTAGTCCCAAAAGGAATCAGTTATGTGGAGCAGATATGTTAGGATTGAACCCGGATAAGGAGGAGCGCCAACCTAGAAGTCCAAGTGTTGACCAGGTCAGTCTCTAGATGTAATAAATTGTACTGTAATTTTAATGTGAAGACTGACAATATTTTGTAAGGCATGAGACCTCTTCAGTTTTTTTTTTATTTCTAACTAAATTAATACAGATTATCTTTTTATTCAACAAGTAGGTTTCTGATCTATAAAATTCTATTTCATTCAACTAAGTGTGCAGTTACAATATTGTACCCCCTATGCCAGGACTTGCTTCTGGAATGTTAGTTCTTCTAAGCTAAAAGTAATTGCACAAAGCAGTTGATGGCACCTGACAATTATCCTATTTTGCTGATTACCATAAGTTGCTGATGAGAGTCCTCTGCTTTCTGTTACCTGGATCTATGCATGCCTGTAGCTGGGACTCTCTCCGGAGTCTCCCCTTTCCTTGTGCCCCTGCCCCACTCCTGTTGAGCCTGCATATGAAGCACTGGAAGAGGAGCGTGCATTGCCGATTCCACAGAGTGCAACCCGTCGCAAGTCATCTACATGGAAAACATTCAACCTAAAGAGGCAACTATCTAAAGTAGATATGAAGTTGAAAAGTACATTTTCTGGTGCTGAAAGCCTTAAAGAAAAACGCAGTTCAGTGTTTTATTACTCTGATATGTCACCTACTCCAGATATTGAAGATACTCAAGACGACAAATCTTCACCTGATTCAGATGACAATACTGTTATTGAAAATTTAAGTATTTCTGAGCTGCAGAGAGATGAGAAAGAAAATTGTCAAGTTAAAGAATTTGATGCTTCAGAAGAATTTTCTGCAGACATACAATTTATGTCAGGTGAAGAAACAAATTCTACCTTTCATGTTGGGTCACTTGGCTCCCAGTATGAGATACCTGCTAACAGAAAATCTAGCATTGCTACAAGACCAGACAACCTTGATTTAGTTGATGAAAATGGTTATCCAATACGTCCACCACGACGTGCTAAAAAGAAGACACCTGATAAAAGAGATCAAAGACTGTTATCTGTGCCAAATATTAAGTTCCAAAAGCCTGATTTACAATTATTAAGAGACTTGAGATATAAAGAAGAAACAGCACAACCACCTAGTCAGCCATCTTTTGCAGGCAGCCTGATGCGACGTTTCAGTAAGTCTTAACTCTCTCTTTCTGTCTCTGTCTTCTCTATTCAAACCCTGTAATTGTTCCTTCAAACCTACATTTACTAATGTTCTTTATTATGCTTGTGTAATGATATTTTTAATTATCTGGTATGAAAGTAACAGTAGGCATAGATTGTAGGAATAAGACAGCCACAAATTATATTATCTAGTGATCTGAAATAGATTAGGATGTAGTGGTAGAGAATGAATGGCAAATCAAAAACCCATACATCACATAAACCAGTTTATGTTTGGTTTTTGTACTTGCTTATTTGCTAATTTGCTTTACTTGTTCTGTTGACTTCGCGTACAAACATACGTGTTAAATCCATTTGATAACTAACGCTTTATTTCAGTGGGCATTGGTGGGTTTGTGACTTTGTTCACAGTGGCTTTGGTTTATGTTGAAGGACGAGGATAGCAGTTGCCTCAGAGACTTCCTGAGGGAGCTATTGGGTAGGATACGTAGTCTAACGTAGACCCTGCCCCATAGTGCTTAGCTCACACCAACCTATCTAGCGGAACATGCTGCTTTTATTCGTCTCTAGATTGTCCATAAAAATTTATAACACATAATTATAACATAAATTATATAGCAGTTAACCATCATTGAGGATTGAGATTTTTTAAAATAATAGCTCGTGAATCATTTCAAACTCTTTCTCAATGATGGCAATTACTGCATCATATCTCTCAATAGCCGGAGTGTAAGTGATGGGTTTGGGTAGATAAACGGCGTGTGCAGTCCAGCAACAGCGTGTCCTGCTCCCAGCGCTGGCCGAGTACGTCCTGATCCACCACGTCGGTCTCGATCGCAAGGTACTCGCAAACTACACAAGTGCCTGTCCACGGCTAGCTACTCAGAAGAATGTGGCAGCCACTCCCCCTCTACTATGGCGCCTACTGCCCAGCGCCAACAGCTGCTGGTGGCTCGCCAATATTGTAGTTTTGGTAGTACAGTCACCAAGCTTACTGATACATCACTGGTGCTCTCTGCTGCTCACTTCCTGCTACCTTTTCATCCTTCATTTCATTACTATTTTCCATGGTTTTTATTTATTTATTCTTCAATTGGCTCATTAATTTTGTATATCACATGATCACTTATTCACATTTCATTAGTTTTAGTCTGAATTTTTGTCTGAAGATAATATTTTAGAAAATTCAAGATGTAGGGATGCACAAAATTAATTTTTAAAAGTAACAATTTAATTTTTTTAATAACATTATCATTGAAATACTAGATTTATTATGGAATTTTGTTTTCATTAATTAAATTGTTAAAAAAAATCTATTTTTTAGTTAGCAAACAATCAAATGAATTTTTTATAGATATTAGGTCTATTATCTTTTCTTAAGTTATTTTTTTCACATAACATGTCTATCAAATTCACATTTTGTATCCTATTTCTTTTATATTCTTATTATGTTCTTAAAGTAGTTTATTAATATTTCTTAATTTGAAAAAATTTAAATACTTGTTGGCACAAATTTATCATCACATAATATGCATAAATTTTCAGGTAATATATTTATTTTATATTTAATAAAACGAAACAAAAATGTATGAGATCATGTGATAGTGGTAATAGCAAACTTAATCACTATTTCTTACTTTATCACTTTTTCTTTTTTCAAAATAGGCACTTTTAGACTAGATAAGATACAACTGTTTTCCTTTGTAGTAGTTGTACTTTTTAGATATAATTATAAAAAAGAAAGAGACTTATTTAGCTCTGGTGCATGCGCTTGAAAATATATAACATGGAAATTATTAGACAATTACCTCAGATTGATTGCTAGCAACATTTTTCAGATTTTTGCTAGAATTTTTGTTACTAGTTTTCTCTCTTTTTTCTTTTATGTAAAAGGAAAGCAGTTTTAGTGTGATGTAGCTCACGTTAAAAACTTATTTTATGTTATCTTATGTGAGCTGTTCGTAGATTAATTGACAAAGTATGTTTAGCCTAATATTCTTTATTTTTTGTTCATTATTATTCAAGTATTTTTGAAAGATAATACAGAGCAATAGCAGTAGACATCTTTTTATAAGAAGAAAAAGTATAATAGTTTTGCTAAGTTTGTTGTAGATATTGACACTTCACCGTAGATTTGTTCGTCTCACTTCACAGTAGAGTTGGTCATTGCCCTTCTCTGACTCGGAAAGCTTGGTTATTGATAGTAATCATCCTGTATTTTCCAAATCTATCCCAATAAAAAATCATAATTAAATCATAATTGCATCTAAATTGCTATCAGTAAACTGAAGCTTTTGACTTCGCATGGTTATAAGGTGACATGTACTATCCAAAACAATCTGTTCTACTTAATCTTGTCCTACTTACATTTCTAATCTGGCAATAAGTCTGTGTTCTTAACTGTTAGCTTTTCTAAAAATCTGTTGATACACTTACTTACTTATTTGTTTATTTTCAAAATTTTATATGTTAAATGTTTGCACTGTGAAATCTACTGTGGTTGAACAGGTGAGTTACTAATGTTCTCCTCTACATCATAAGAGATACAAATTGATCAAATTAGATATTTAGTTTTATTAGATTTTTATTAGAGTTTAATTAGATAATGAAGATCACTTAGACAGCATCATGGAAAACTAGAAGTGTTATAAAACTGATCTTGAGAAGAATGCCAATTTCAAATACCTACCTATAAATGTATCTTTTAAAATAGTGCATTTTAGTGCATTTATCAGTTTAAAATTTGAATAATGTTTACTTCTTATACCTTATAAAATTATAAAACTTAGTCTTAGAATAATCTTTTTGTCTGCAAGGTTTTACTATTTTGCATGAAATTATAGGTTTTTAATAACTATGTTCTTTTATTAGTAGTATTTTTGCTAGACCTTTTATAAAATAATATTTATACATATAAAATGCTATTAAATTAAAACGCAATATGCTGGTGTAGTTTGTATGTTGCAATTTAAAATAATCATCTCAAACCATTGTATTTACTGTATGTTTATGCAACCAACAATACATAAGCCCGCAAAATGCGCTAGCCGTTTAACTTTTCATTTCAATTAAGGATAACTTAAGACTAATTGACTTTTTTAAAAATACAAACGTAAATAAGAATACCATTTATTATAAAAATACCATATGCACTTGTCACAATCAATCAATTTAACCTCGAATATAACCTAATGCATTGACTTGATTATTTTCAAATGCAATATAGAGCATATTGCATGTTAATTTAATAGCACTATGTGTGTAATATATACTCTTATGTGTAAAGTGTGATTTAAAACAGTTTTATTTATTTGGGAAGTTATGTACAGAAGAACTGCAAAAACATATCATGAATACTTTTATGTTGACTTAATATTTAGGAAGAAAAATAATATAATATTAAAAAAAGTAGTATAATTTTAATTAAACATTTAATTTTTAATATTTCAGATAGCAATTCTCACATTAAACAGAAATATTTGTATATATGGCATCAGAGTTTATCTATGCGAGTAGTGATACTTTATTAAGATTCACAAGTAAAATTGATAACTAGATAAGTATCATCTGATATTTGAATTTATCGGGGACTAGTAAGTAATAAAAAAATATTTAAATAATTAACTATTAATGCACGAGAGAATTTTGTTTTATCAGACAAACTTTAAAACTAAAGTTTGTTGCCTAGGTAATTTGATGAGAAAAACTGTCACCTCAGCAAAAACATATAAGACTTTTAGGGAGAATATTCTTGGAAGTGATAGTGTTTTAAGTCAAATACTGACAGAGGCATCAAGTTTTTGTTAAAGATTTGTCTGATAGAATAAAAACCTTGAATATACTGTTTTGGGGTGACCATAGCGACTTCTGTTTGTTTATTTTAACTATGATACAATAACATCAATTGAACTGTATCACTTGACAACCAACGGTAAATAAAGTTTTATCCTAAAGGATAAAATAATTTTTATCCAACACCTTTAAGTAAAAAGGGCTCTATCTTGAAAATTTTGGCAGGTCACTAAGTGTAATGCTAAAATAAAAACAATTTGTCAAATTCAGCTTGGCCGGTGAAGTTTGGATGCGCATAATATTTGCGGCATTAGGGTAGGAATAGCTCATTTCACCTAATGGTCTCGTCTAGTACAGATGGATACATTCTATGAAAAAGTATAAAATATATAAAAAAACATGGTAAGATTTTACTTGTTAGTTTTAATCCTTTTACCTGAAAAGCCTTATTTTTGGATTGTCGATAATTTTACACCAGGGTATAATAAAGATTTGTATCATTAAAGTAAATTCCAATTTACACCCTTTTTGTGAGTTGAAAATACTTGCACCACAGATTGTACGTTCTCTTTACCTCCTAGATTTTGTCTTTGTCGAACACTGACTCTTTCTTTCCCCATCTGCGCATTCCGCCGGCCAAGCTGCATTTGATGGACACTACTAAGGTTCTCACAACCAATCATTTCATAATTTTCAGCCGCGAGTTTAGTTTCAATTGCCTTGGTCGTTAAAGTGCCTTCTTACAAGAAAACTTTACTCTTATCTTAAATTATTTTTAAATTATTTAAAACAAGACATTTTATCCAATTTAAATTTATATATACTTTATAGACATTATATAATCATAAAATCCAATTACCTATTGGTGTAGGGAGATTTAAATCTAGGTTTTTATAAATGTATATTTAACGCTAAAAACATCTTTTTTTTATTTAATACTAGTTTTAACCTTATTTTTCTGTAGGTATTTTATATTTTATAAATGATAATTATATTAATTAAAAAATTTAAAATTTCAGAGCATACATAGCCATCTGGTGGCAACAATGAAACCTTACTTAAAATTTTTTTTGGTTGATGATATGCTGATTGAGATTTATTATGACAGTTTACAGAAAATTTATTTTAAAATAATCATTCATAATTACTTTTTATTTTCATTAATTAAGTCTAATGATTGTGAATAAAATAGTATACATGGTTGGTAAAGTTTCCAAGCCTCTCAACAATTGTTTCACCTTAACGTACCATCTCAGTTAAAAAATATTGCTTGGCTTGTAAAAACTAGAGTTCCTAAATATGAACTGAGCTCTGTGTTATTTAGAGTTAAGTCACGCATGTCAAACTTTCCTAGTGACATTTCATATAACTATTTATTAGAAGGTTGGGAATCATGAAAATTGGTTAATAAAATAAACTGTCAGTGTGACAATTATATAAATCTGAAATTCGGTACAATTAATACTTTATTAGAAGCTGTTGTAAAATTGATATATGTACTACAGTATAGTTTTAAAAATACTCTACAAACAGTAAATAAATGATAATGTGCACATTAAAAATTTGTACATGCTTAAAAATAAACATGACAGCATAACCTAAAATTTATAACTGACAGCTGCTGAATGTTGTCACTAAAGTAAAAAGAGAGAAAAAGTATCTCTGTTTCAGACAGCTTAGTTTTGGCCTAGAAAGAGATAGATTTTGACATCCGTGTCCTAACTCTAAAATAACACAGTTAAAGTTTTCATTTAGGAACTCTAGTAAAAACTACAGACTATACCTTTCAAATTCAAGATTTGTGTTGAATAAAACGTTATGTGACATACGTGAGTTAATGCTATTATCCACTCAGAATTAAAGCTTTATCTGGTATCAAATCAGAAAAACAAAAGTTACTTATGGGTTTTTTATAAATATGAGTTGAACTATCAGTAGTAATACAATGAGAAGATTTAGAGTTAGGTATTGAAAATACTTTTATTGATCGCATTCAATGGACTTATCACTGATAAACCGGTGCTGCTCACTGGTAGATTTTAACTGAATTATGAAAAATTGGTTACTGGTTGATATATTTAAATTTACTTGTCAAATATAGAATGACATAACCTAGTTCGATATTTGTAATTATAGTAATGGGGCAACTAATATTAGATGATGGTAATTTAAATCTAAGCACAACAAAAGTCAAGGGGCATTGTTGTAACCTCACTCTAATTGTATTGGTGTGGTATGTAAACAAAACAAATTTAAAATGTGGTGAGCAAAACAACTACTGGTGACCCAGACCGGTAGTCACCGTTTCATTCAGGGAATGTTTTCTCGCCGGTTATGTCACCGCTGAGTCTGCTGAATGCGCCCATTAATACACGATGGCAACACATTGTAACCTCAAGCTCAAGATGTAGCTCTATACACCTTTATTGTCACTTATTAATTCAAGGTTACATTATTACATTATGAATAGCACAGTTAAATACTTAGTAGTATAATATTTAAATACAATTCTACAAATAAAATGTAATAAAGTTTCTTTTTAAAAAATTCTCATTTGGGAATGTCACGAAAGTATATTGAAAATGCTACTGAAATCAATAAATTTACCAAGAATGTTATGCAAAAAGCTTTAATTTTAATAGGAAAAGTAGGTATACCGAGTGTCCACTCAAAGTTGATAATAGGCTATTAACATAGTGCATTTTACTTTTATATACTTTGCTGTTTTTCTATACTAAATCAATACATATTAAAGTAATAAACAGTTTAAATAGTCATTATTCAATTGTGATGTTTAAAACCGTTATTAACTTCCTAATATCCTAGGTAAGCAAGTGTTGATACGCTAAAATGAAATAATTTGAAAATTATGGCTTGTTATACTTAACAGCAATTAACTTTTAGATTACTATTTTAAAATAAAAATCACACTCTTAATAGGTATTATTAGTAGCATAATTTTCTCTTTCTATTGATATCATTATCTTCGTTGTAGTTGAATTTGGCAAGCAGAAATCACCAAAAACGTTCAATACAATATTAAATGCATTGGTCATGAAAGTGGTCATAAATTGATTAAGAAGTTTGCCGAGACTTGTAGTTTGAAAAACTGTTGATACCTGGTCCTAAAAATGGACCCACTAATAACCCAGGATTAGATAGTAAGGTGGTAAGATTTTTAAAAGTAAATCAATGTTGTCAGTATGGTACACTGCGAAAAAAGCAAAAACATCAATAGGAATGATTCAGTGAATACAGAAAAAGTATAATTTAAAAACTTATAAAAAACAAAAAAATCTAAAAGGAACGAAAAACAATCTGTAGCTGTAAGAAAACAGACAAGAAAACTGTACGACAACACCTTAACAAGGAAAAACTAGTGTGTTATAGTGGATAATAAGACTTACTGCAAATTGCTTTTAAAACATTGCCAATGCCCCAATTTTACACTACCGAGAAAAATGCATATCTGACAAATCGATTTTTGTGGAAAGATATGGGAGAAAAGTCTTGATATGGCAAGCCTTATTTACTCAAGAAGATCTGAATGCAGATTTATATCGAAAAGAATGTTTCCAGAATCACTGTAAGGCCGCCAAAGCAGTCACAAAAGAAGTCACCCAAAACTTAATACATAACCTGAAAAGGAAAGTGAGAGAACTGGCAAAATAATAATAATTCTTTTATATTTTTGTAAATTATTAAATTTTCTAGATATTAAAGTGTTGTCTTATTATAAAATTATTAAAAGTATTGCATAATTATAAAAGGTATATGAGTCTGGAGATGTTAACTTTCTTTTCGATATAGTCCTTATGAGGTATATGATATATTCACCATATTTAGCCTACCTAGACCTCAATTAACTTTGCAGAAAATTAGAAATTCACTCTTATTTGGACACACCAGTTAAAATTGAAATTTTTTACTTATATTTAATATTTGACTAGTGAATATCAATCTCATGAACAAGAATTTTTGATGATAATATTAATTTCACAGTAGTAAGTGAATAAAATTTTAAAAGTAGGGTCATATAGCAAAATAAAATTTGTGTGTTTGTGTATTACTGATTGGTAACAGAGGAATTCACTGCCTCATTATGATATTAGTGAGATGTCATTATACTCATTATGTGCATACTGACATTGCACAAGATATTAAATGTGCGACAAGATTTAAGCATGTTTGGGTATGCATCCAAAATAATACTTTTCAATTTTTAATAATTTTTTGTAAATGTAACTGGGTATATTCTGGAAAATGTTAATAATAATCCTTGAGAACAGTGATCAGAATTGTAATGCAATTTTATAGCATTGTTAGCTATACACCAGATTCCATTGAGATTTTAGATTATTTGTTGTTTCCTTAACAAAAGCAGAAATTCTAGATGTAAGAGTCTTATATTAGAAGATTAAAATTGAAAGGTACAAATAATTCATATTATTTTATTGCATAAATAAAAATGCATGGAATAAAATATATTTAGGCAACAATTAAAAATATTTTGAGCTTTAATATGATCTCATTTTGTGAAAAATGCTATTAATTATATAGAAGATAGTTTAACAGAATTTCTCCATACAGGGTTTGTTATTTTTGAAATCTAAGTGATAATGTAGCTTGGTGAACCTTCAATTAAACAGATTATGTACATACTAAGAAATTTCAGAATTCGTTTGAAACAGAGCTTTTAGAATGTTTCATTTGTATCTCTTGTGATTTGAAGGATTACAAACATTCAACCTTTTCAACTATATTTGTGTCAAATGAATATTTAAAAATCGGACTATTAAAAAGGTTAAAACCTTTTAAATTAAAATAGAAAAATACTTTGTACTTCCTTGTTTAACTGACCATTAACATAATAATTTGTTTAAGTTCGATTAAAATATTCATTTAGAATCTTGATGTTAGAGACTTTTCTTTCAAATGTGCTAATACACTGATTATGTAACACATAAACAAAAACTCAGTTTATAGAAATTGTTGAATAGTAAAAAAATAATAATTTAAAAATTTTTGCATAACTTTTTTAATACTTTTGAAACTCAAAAGATCGCTCTTGATTTTTTTTAATCATGGATTTTGATACCTCAAAAGCTGATCTATCTTGTATTTAATTAATTTGTATAGTACATATTATTATTCAAACTTACTAAACTATTAGTTAAAATAAAAAAATGCTTTTATTCTATTTTCAGTTTAACTAAGTTAACTAAGTCTGTGTATAAATGTATAGGTACCTTACCAAAGGAATCATTTTAAAGGGAATTCAAAATTATATTGTTTTTTCGTTTTCTGTTTATGTTCTTATAAAATATCTTTTTATAAATTTAATTTTAATAAAACTTGATTACCCATTAATTTTTGGAATGATTTCTTTATTTAAAAAACCGTTTCATAGAAAAAATAATTCCCAATATGTGTGTTACAATAATTTAAATCTATCATTTCATAATAAATATTTGGAAATTTTAATATATTTCTAATAATTATTAACTTTTGTTTTAGTAAGCAAAATTGGCAAATAGTAACAGTTTCGATCACAGATCTAAATTATGTCATTGTTAGTATTTTTAAAGTTATATGACAAAAAAAAACAAAAACGTGCTATTTTAAGTTATTGTATTTTTGTGCTGATTTGCACGTAATGTAACACGCAAACACATGGTTACTCTAAGTTTATCTTAAGTTGTTGTTATGTTTTTACCTTGTGTTTCACAAAGTCTGCACTTGCAAGCTGTGGCATGGATATTGTGTGATCTAAACTAATATGCAATATTTTTGTTTCTTGTATTTATAGTTATTAATATATTCTTTTAATAACTACAGATATACATACTGATCTGTACTCTATTATATCATTTGTATGGTTTATTTTGTAGTTTTGATTATTTACTTATTTAATGTAGATGTCCAATTTTAATTCTATTCGAAATGAACAATAAATTCAACTACTTTTATTTTGTTATATTGCATATTATGTTTATACATGGAATGAAATCTGGCAGTATAGAAGTCTCATGTAGATTTGCATGATTTCTTTTAATATTATAGTATTTAGTTTTTTATTCAGGTAAATTATATTTGAAATTTTCAATTCATTACTGCTATTGCTGTAGCTTTGGCATGGTTGGTGTGACTGTAGTGTATACCATATGACATACAAGATAATTTTGTTGTAAACATTTTAATGTTGTTTTTCATTGATTAATATAATGTATTTTTCCAGTTAGAAGAGGATTTTTTCAGCATTTATTTTTCATCAGATAGATTGCAAATAAGTATGAAGAAGTATACACCATACAGCAAGTACAAAATACTAAATATATAAAACTATCTATTTTTAAAATGTACTAACAAATTCTATATTTGTAGTTTTTCAACTTGATCTTTTTACTTTAAATTATTTAAATTACAAAAATAACTTCTTACATATAGACTTTTTAGACAGGAAGAGGAACAAGTTTGGTATCTTTATGTTTTAACTAAGTATGTATAGCTTGTCTTCTAACAAATTTTAAAAAAGATGAAACCTACAAGACATCCTTTACTTGAAATAAAAATAATAAATTAGATATATTTAGAATCAACAAACAAACCATTTTGGCAAAATTTCTAATGAAACAGAATTATCAAATTTCTAAAACTTCTAGATTGAAATAGGCTCTTCTATAGTTTTTAAGTTTTAATTACTCATAACTATTAACTTTTCTGTATTGATATCTACATATATTTCATATACTTGCATATAAAGCATGTTCAGGAAATAGAGAAACAAACTTTAAACGTTTACTAAAACTGTGAAAAATGATTTTCAAAGTATTAACTTTAATATCCGAAACTGTTGATTTTGGTAAATTAAGTTTTTAGGCTAATTTTCTGACTGATATGCCAGGATCTTTTTATAGGCCTTACAAATTGCTACTTTTGCTTGGTTTACAGACCTGGTGCGACCAGGTATTTTGCTATAATCTATAAATTGAATATAAATAATAAATAAGTAGAATATAAATAATATTTTTGGAGGGCATTTTTATTTATAATTTTATTATTCAGCCTCACATTAAATTTTGATATTTAACTTAAATTTAATTCTCTGTAAACAAAAATGAAAAATATAATTATATATAATACATTGGTATCAGTGACGGCTGGTCAGAGGCCGTACCAAATAATACTACAAATAAAAACCATTATTTTCTAAATAATTTTAAATAATAATATATATTTTTAATATTTTTATCTTATTTTATATTTTAAATAATAAGAAATACTAAATAGTAAATTACAATTAAATTAAATTACAATTATTAAAATGTAATGTAAAAATTTAGTGTTTACAGCCAATAACTATTTAGCAAGATTCGCATTTAAAAAAGATGCTGGGGTCGGCCAGCGGATGTTAGCACAGTTGTTACTTTGAAACTCATGAGATAATTCATCACTTATGACCTGTGTTCTAGACGTCGATACAGCGCAGAACTTCGTGTATCTGTTAGCGTAGCTTGTTTCATACCAAGTACGGCCAAGACCTGCCTGGTCGCACTTAACAGTTGAAATACACGCATAAAGGAGTCGAACATCTTTGCATTTGCCAATATTATTTTGTATATTTTCATCGCTTTTTGATTTTGTGATTTCAATTAAAAATAAAGTAGTATCATGTTGCATAAGAAGTCAAGTATTCCAGTTTAAAAATAAGAAAATTCTTGTAATTCTTTAAAATTATAAAATTACACCATGTCACAAAAAATTGCTAATGTAATTATAAGGATGAATCTGTTAATTCAGATGTTACATGTTAAAGCATAAATAAATTATGCACTTTGTGCTTGTGAAATATCGAATACACAGATGTTTAGATAATTAAAAAATTGTGATTTACCGGGATTCATATTCCTTATAGTAAAGCTCGGTCAGCCGACCCCAGAGTAAAAAGAATAGCAAACACGCTAGATGGTATGTAGCAATAGTGCATTATTTGGTCAGTCTTGCTAGTCGACTTAATTTTTATTACATTATAAAACTTTTAGTTCATATAATTTCTCATTAAACTCCATCAATTATTACAATATGTACTAACAGGTATTATATTAAAATTAAATTTAATAATCTTATTAATTTTTATTACATTATTTAATTATTTATTACATTATTTCAATTACATTGAAATAAGATAAACGTATAGTTATTTTTTTCACTACCAACCATTATTTTCTGGCCTGACACATATGCCAAGTTACTCCAAACGGCACGACCTTAAAAAAGTTTCCCCACCACTATACTAGAGCTTTATTTTGGCTGACACACATTCTCAAGGTATGAGCCATCACTTGGTATATTTTGGTAATTTATAGTGTATTCTAAAAAGTAATGTAGTTAATCCCCATTAGGATATAGTTTTTCGGTCCATTGCTTGTATCTTCCAATTTCTTCCTAGAGTTGTTATTATGTCGTCTTCCCATCTTTTTCTTGGTCTGCTGCGTTTTCTTTTTGAAATTTTTTAATTGGGTTTCCATATAATTGCTGTCTTTGCCCACTTTTCTTGTTGTCTTATTACGTGACCAGCCCAAGTCCATTTAGTTTCTTGCATTTTTTGACTATGCATGGAACGCCTAATTTTTTTTCTCGATTCTTCTGATATTTTATTTTCTTTCAGCTTGACTCCTAGGATTTTTCTTATCATTGGATTTTGATATCTATCTTCTTTAATTGTAATTTTGTTGTTGTCATTGATTGCGCTGCACATGTAAGAACAGGAGTACCACAGGTTGTGAATACTTTGCGCTTTAGTTTGCTGTTTTGATTTCCATTCCATATATGTATGTTTTGCCAAAACTGTCTCCATGTCATTTATTACTCTTCTGTTTATTTCTCTTGCTCTTGCTCTTCTTTATAAAGTACTAGTTTGTTATCTATTTTGATTCGGATTTTTTCGCTATTTGTAAGGATACATATTTTATTTGTGTTGATTTCCAGTCCCACCTTTCTGCTTTCGTTGGTTAGTTGGTTCAACTTTATTTCCATTTTTCTTGCTGAATGTGAAAAAAATCACAACATCGTCTGCAAAAGGGAGGTTTGAGAGATAGGTAGTTACCTAGTCTATTTATTGGAATGGCATTATAAATTGTAAATCTTGAAATGCCTTCTTGTCTAAAGTGATGAATAGTGGATCATTCAGAAAGCTTTGCTATATTTATACAGTAATTAACAATAACAATATTTTTAACATAGATTTTCTCTGCACTGCATTGTTAGCAAAGATATACAGGGTGTTTTAAAGGGCATGCACCAGACTTGACCAGTGCATTTCTGATGGCATTTGGAACAAAAAAGCTTAATAAAGTTTTTTGATTAGAGAAAGTTCAGATTTTTAGTAATTTTGACCGACGTTTTTAGAAAAGTACGTATAAAATTATAACACGCTGATGGAGATATTGATATCATTAATAAAAAATAAAGTTAACTGTATAAATGCAAGCTTTGAAATTTTAAAGACAGACAAACATGATTAGATCACATTTTCTGTGTATTCTTCTAGTCCAAACCCATCATTTTCAAGCGCCCAGTGCTACATTGTACTATTGCAGATTAAATTGCTTCGCTTTGTCACATAGTGGTTCTTGCTTTACTAAAAGGGACGTCTCAAAAATGATGACAAATTGTAATACAAAACGTAAATATACAAAATTGTGTATACCTTTCAGTTTTTACAAGCCAATTGTCTATAACGGGATTTTAATTTTATTTAACCGTGACCTTGCATATATTTTTACTATAAAATTGGTTAAATCTAGCCTCAACTTTCAATAGTAAAAAATTGGGTAAGAGTTTTCCACATCGAATTCCAATCGCCTATTATCGAATTTACTAATTAGTGTTAATTAATGATGCTTACTTAAACAAGAAAATAAAGAATCTGGGTCACAAAAATTAAGAGGGCAAAATGCACCCAGAATCGCGCACATATGAAGCGATAGCCACACTGTAATTTAATTACAGTAACATATTAAATTAGTTAATTTCAAGAAGAGAAGTAAAATGAAAATGAACACTATTGCGTCGCTGACATTCTTAACAGCTTAGATAATATCAGAGAGTTGCTTGCAATCTGATCTCAATTTATTTGTTTACACAGGCGTTGATCCGGATTCTTCATTTATCACTTGTTTATTATTAGGTTATAATAAATATCCGTGATTTAATCCGGGGATTTCCCGAACGAATGATGCTTTGTTCCGACTACATTAATTAAATTACTAAATATTTTAATAGTAAACAGAACTTCAGATTTAATGTCTGGTGAATTTTACGTGATCGTTTACAATGCCTTGACCTATACCAATATCCTTTTCTTAATTATCGGCGTTCGCGGAATTATCATTTAAGTGACTGACCTCATAAAATTATATTGTAAAAAGTATCATGTTGCAGAATCAACAATGTAAGTGTAACAAAACATAAAACAACTTGTTTTGATGGCATTACAAATCCTACTGTATGTGCTAAAAAGATATACCCGTCTTTATTTGCATTTTTTCAAAAACTACGCTTTTGAAAAAAAATGTTATGGGGATTTTTTGTTTGTCTTATCAATGTCTAACTACCTGCCGCATTTGATGTCCTTGTTATAATACACCCTGTATAACTGTTAAATGCTCTAATAAAAGATAGTCAATTGTGTGAGGTTTATTACTATATAATTATTTTAATGGTAGTAACAGTAAGTATGCAAAAATCATTATTCAAGTTTTGTTCTGTTATTTCCCGGACATGCTTTAATACAGAAAGTATTTTTTACAGGACTATAAGCAAATCATGGCACGATTGCAATTAATGGCGTAATTAAGTAAAATTAATTAGTACTTCGCGTCCGTTACCTAACATCCAGATTAAATTTACTTGATTTGCGGAAAAATACTTGTACTTCAAGAATATCTTTGTCAGCCTTACCGCATCCCAGCAGAAGTGCCTGGGTGACCACCCCAAAGAGACGGTTTTGCAGTGTCACACTTCCATCGTCGAACATCCATTTGCTTTTTTTATAAATGAAGGTTAAACTGTTCAAACAACAAAAAGATTTGTCAGCCTGAGCAAAGATTGGCAGAAATGCATACCAGACCATTTTTTTGAGGTGCTACATATCTACTGCTTCTTAAATCAGTTGAAGGTCAAAGTTTTGTGGTCGCCGCTTGGACTGAATATTTTGTTAGAAGCAACTTTTACCTTTGATTATACTATCGTTTATTTTCAATGTAGATTGTACAATTGCTGAAAATTACAAAATTTCTACTTACAAGAATTCTGTTACCTTCTTAACATCTATGTAATTTTCTGTATTGCTTTTATGAATGTATAATTTGCTTTCTATATTTTTTACATATATTTTATACTTCATTTCGGTTTTACTTTAATATTTTAACATGCATATGGTATGCACTTGCGGTACGATATGATGAAGTCGAGGCAAGTAGATTTAACTGCTTAAGCTAGGATGGATGAATGATTTTTTAAATAACTTTAATATTTTCTGTATTAAGTACTTTATGTAAATATGTTACCTATATTTTTTTGTTTTTCCAATTGAAAATACTTGTACACGAAAGATTTGATAAAATTTTTGTTAATTTCAGTGTACTTTATATAAATGTCTTTTCAATATTACGTCTGTATTATTGAATATTAACATAAAAATTCAACATACAGAAAGATTATAAAAATAAAAATAATACTTCTAAAATATTGGAAGGCCTGCTTATAAAAAGATCATTATGGAAAAAACTATATTTACATAAATGCTGCCACATAAATTATTTATGTGTTAAAATGTTTCTTAAATTCTTATGAAGCCTAATTTATTAAATTATATTTATTTAAACGCATTAATAAATTCCTGTATTTGTTTTGTAGTATGCTATACACCTGCAAAACAATTCCAATACATATACATAATTTATGGTCTAATTTTCTATTTTCTTATATAACATAAAAGGTGTGGAGCAACTACTGTGAATGTTTAGCTTATCAGCGCATGAGTAGTGCTACCCGTAGTGCTTTTGAAATAATGCTTTATAATTAACTAATAGTATTTTGTGTTTATGGGCCGTGTAGATAAGCTGGACAGTTCATTCTCAAGATCACGCTCAAGTTCGATGAGTTCGTTAGAAAACATCACATCTGAGGCAATCCAGTGTTTAGCATTTGCAGACTCATATACAAAGAAATCAGGTTAGGTTTCACATTGTGTTCTCATATATGTGAGATTGATTACTTTTTTCACCAGAACCTGCTACCTTAATACCAACACTATGGGTGGGAACCAGTTTAGGATCTGTTTTAACAATTCTTATAACACCACCTGATCCAGACAGTCGTTCTTCACAGCCAGTTGTAGTTTCGCTTGTTGGAGTTACAATATTTCGATTAAAAGGTTCTATTCTTACTATGTCATTTTTGGATTGTAGTGGCGCTCTTATACCCTATTCTTATGAATCATGGAAAGATGATAATAGAGAGAAAAGAGATAGTAAGTACTAATCTACAATTCAATATCTACTGATATTTTATAAATATTTTTGTTTTAGGAACTCCTACAAAGCAAACTAGAATGAGTCCAACACTAGGTGAAAGTCAGAACCGTGATTCATTTGGTGATAGGCAATTTGTTGTTATTGCTAGCGAAAAACAAGCCAGAGTAGTAGCATTGCCGTCTCAAACATGCGTTTATCGACAACAGATTGCAGATACAGATTTTGTTGTTAGAGCTGAAGTAATTTCATTAAGAGGTAATATACTACTTATTTTGTTGTAGCTGTTTTATTTATAGATATGTCTTAATGTACTTACAGATAGTGTTTGTTTAGTATGCTACGTTTCAAATGGTCATCTAGTAGCTTATTCTCTACCAAGTTTAAGACCACTTATAGATATTGATTTCCTGCCTTTGTCTGAGCTTAGGTAAGTTGTGTCATCAAACAATCACATTTATTTCTTTTCACCACAGCGATAGCAGCGCTGCACTTTGATAGCCTTGGGTTTCTTTACTTTGTGCTCAGGTTTTATTGCATGGGTGTCAAGTAACCATTTTAATAATTCTAAGATGAAATAACTGACCATTCATGTAATCATTAGCTTTAATGATTTATATTTTTTATTATTTATAAAATTTATATGGATAAAAACCTTTTTCTTTATTTTTATATATTATTATATATAATTATATATATTATATATAATTGCAAAATATTATTTTGATGTCTTAAAAATTAAACAAATTTTTAAAGCTTATAAAGACATGCGAGGCTGTTTGAATGCTGTTTGTTGAGAATCGGTACTACAAAAGAGAATTCAATTCAATATTAACAGTTTTTTTTGTTCTGATGTGCCAGATGGCCAGTCGAAGAATGGAGTCCAACAGCAACGTGTTTTATATTTAGTTATAGTGTTATACAGTGTGGTATTAAAGTATGGAATATTAAAAAAAAAGCGAACTCAACCGTTGTTTTTTCAAAACGCTGAAACACGTCGATTTTATTTTTTAAAAATACACATTAATATGTGCGATTCACCTTCCGACTTTCATTTGTTTGTTAGTTATGGTGTCATCACAAAAAAATTAAATGACAATATAGATTTTTAGTAGTGGAATCCGATAGTGATTTTTCTTCCCTTTATGATCATGCAGATAAATCATAAGATTGCATAACAAAAATTCTAAGAAAAAGCGAACTGAACATTTAATGTTGATACAGTAATGTATGAATAATTCGAACACACCTAATAGTTCCGAACAGTCCTAGTTATGTAAATTGATTTCCATAGTCCGAAATTTGGTATTTGTAATTCTAACTATATGTAGGTACTGTATAGGGTGGCCCATGCAAGATGATCCTGTACCTTATCTTGGAAACTGTAAGAGTTATGAAAAAAAGTTAAATATCAAAGTTGTTTGTTGGTGTAAAACAAATTTTAATTTTATAATAGTTTTGTATATACAGGGTGAGTCATGTTGCTGTGGCTACCATTAATTTTTTTATTTTCAATGGAACACCCTGAATATTTTTACTGTTTTTGATTCTACACTTTATTCTAAGTATGTTTGCCTAATGGATATATCAAAATTCTGCACAGTTTCTGAGAAAATCTAGTTTTTCTGTTATCTTACCATCATTTCCTGTTAAATACGATGATATCGACATTAAATGTTCAGCTCGATTTTTCCCAGAATTTTTGTCATACAACCTTATGATTTATTTGCATGATCATAAAGGTAAAAACATCACTATCAGATTCCACTACTAAAATTCTATATTGTCATTTAAGTTTTTTTGTGATGACGTCATAACTGACAAACAAATGAGATTCAGAAGATGAATTGCACATATTAATGTGTATTTTTAAAAAATAAAATCAACGTGTTTTGGTGTTTTTAAAAAAACTGGTTGAGTTCGCTTTTTTTTTCATATTTCATACTTTAATCCCATACTGTATATTATGTATTATTATTCTATAAAGGAGTATGAGTTGTGATAATGAGAATACGCTCAAATTGATAAAAGAATATGAAATGCGTCTCATTTTATCGAGAAAATAGAGTTTACTGTCTCCAGCCTTACTTCTTGGAACTCCATAATCATAAAATATAATAAAAATCAAAAGGTTAATTAAAGTTTCACAAGTTTTTAATAAATTCTTAACCTTACAATTGTTTCGACATTAAATGTTATTAATGTTCATTAATCATTAAATGTTGTTATCTACCTTTGATAATGACATTTAATGTTGAAACAATTGTAAGGTTAAGAATTTATTAAAAACTTGTAAAACTTTAATTAATCTTTTGATTTTTATTATATTTTATGATTATGGAGAAAAGATCAAAATATATTTTTCATCATATATTTCAAATGATATAAATGTTTCTGAACGTACAGATGAATGTCTGAATATAGGCTTTGGTGGCTTTTTTTGCAACCAAGAAATCCACAAACAAGGCATTAGTTTCACCTCGTCATGTCTCGTACATGTTTGTGATCAAATGTGTACGCACCTTAAAGTCTACATGACTTCTTTTATTTCTGTTTACTTTTTAAAAAAATTTTATTTGTGATCCCTTATTGAGGAGTTTTGGCAAAACTATGTAAGCAGCTTTTGTTAATTTCTACAGGAAACAAACTATTACAATAAATCACGTAATCTGATATTGAAATGTTATAATTACCATATTTACTCGAAAATAAGACCCTCGTTTTTTGCTCTAAAATGTGAGAGTGTCTTATATTCGACTCGGGTCTTATAATCCAATATAATACGAAATAGTCAATAAAAAGTGAAAACAATCAGTATAACTGAGTAATGTTTACCAGTATTTATATAAAAAAATGTATTACAATACAATAACAACTATAATAGCGTTCTGTTGTTTAAGAATATAACATCTCATCCGGTTGTCTGCATTTTAGCCGATATTGATGCACGTAAACCTATGCCGACATCTTGAAACGGGCGATAAGCAAAGTTTATTGCCTGTAACTACACTAATTATAATAATAATGAAATAATATAAGTATTTTTAGCTTAGCACCTAGTCAGAATCGCTGCTGTCGTTGTCATCACCGTCAGTAAGATCGTCATTATCCTTTAATAATATTTTTTTTTATAATAATGGTTTTACAAATTAAGCTTGACAACTGAAATGGTCGATATTAGTGAAAAACCCAGTGATGGCTAAAACATTTCTAAGAAATTCATTTAAGCCTTTAACAGTACCCACTGAAGAATTGTAACCTATTAAGTATCTACCTAATTGTTAACAATAGTAGCACCTTAATCTTTAAAGTAAGTGTGCAAAATTTTATTATCTATTAGAGTGACATCTGACCAGTTTTTGAATGAATTGCCTACAATTTTAGAAGTTGCCTTGGAATGAATTGGATGGAATTGCCTTGGAAGGTAAACTGCTTCCACAAAGGCATTTGTTTCCGCGAAGAGATAAAGGGTAGAATTTTTTCCATGAACATAGCTAACGGAATTTGTTAACAAAATAAAACTGAAAAATGTTCAATATCTTATATTGCTTATATTTTTAGGGGTCCAAAATTCGCATACAACAACTTTTTTTAAAATTTACTCCAAAATATAGGGGGGGGGGGTCTTATTTTCGAGTAAATACGGTATTTGTTTTAATCTGTTCAAAGCTTCCAATAACTAACTAGGTTTGTAATCTAGTTTTTTTATTTTTAATATTTGTTAACAGGTAACTTTTTTATTAACTGTTATATACTGGCTATATTTATCAACAATGACTGTGTGCTGATTATAGTACAGAGTATTGTAGAGGAATTTAAAGATAATTATTAAATTAACCAACAATAATTAATAGTTATTTACACCACCACTCTTCTACATGCGTGAGAAAGTTTAAAGAACAAGCTGAAGGCTATCCCACTTCTGAAGAAAATTTCGTTTACAATGTTTTGCCAAATAAAACTCATGCATTTGTAGTTAATAATAATTCTGTCCCGTTGTGCACAAAACAATATTTTTTTAAATCTTTTTATTTGTTTTTCTCTTTTCTCTCTTATTTATAATTATTAAGAAAGATTATATACCTATCGTTTTTTTTTTTATTATTTTATTTAGTTATATTTCAAAATTCTTATACTTTTGCTTTCATATAAATAACCATGCAACCATGCTTTGTTAAGGTTTTCATTAACTTTTTATTGTTAATATTATCATTCAAATCAAAAACTTTATTTTTTTCATTATTTATCGATTTTTACCTATTAATGAAACTTTTTATAGCATTTTCACATAAGAAAACAAACAGTAATTCTTATTTTTCAAACTTTTTAACAGAATATAAAAACATTAATATTTTATTATCATTTTAATAATGATAATGTGTGTCAGTCGTGCGTTAATTAAAATTAATTAAAACAATAATAGTTACATTTGCTTTTGGATTTCAGAGATTCTTATGTGAAATAAACTTATAGAAGTTTATAATTTGTATTCAATATTTACTAAAAAAAGAATATAATGGAAATTCACAATGGTCAGTTTTTTCAATAATTTTTTTAATAACATTTATGATAATAATGCACATCCTTAAAAGTCATACATTATTAATAAAATGTATGGAGTCATCTCATGCAGCAAATATAACATTTAAATTAAAATTAAATTAAAAATTATTAAGTTTTGAATGCTTATATGGTGTTTCTTTTACTTGCTTTTTAAAATTAGAGGTTTTTATAGAATATTCCAGAAAAGTTGTAGTTAAACTGAAATTCTATTTTATGGTGAATAAATCAGTTCATGTACATAAATGAATCATCACCATAATTAAACTGATTTATTCCATAAAAAGTAAAAGCCATATTAAAATGCTGTATGTGATTATTCTGTATATAACTATAATGTATGCACCTTGTATTATATTTTAATAATATATAATTCACACAGTTTGAATATACAGCAATGGTGTGCATGTTAAAATATATTAGCAAATATTAACACTAGAAGTAAATTTAAAAAAATACTAAAATTTATGTGTTAATACGTAATTAATGAAATAGCTGTTTAGATTTCCTGATGTGGAGCACAACCTCTTTTCTAATATCTTTTAGCCTCACAATTACTGTTTTAGACAAATCGTACTTCGATCTGTATTCTACGCCCTAGTTTGCTTCTAACGTACCTTGCTATACTAGTTTCCAGACACAATCTAACAAAGGCATAGTAGACCCAATGTTATCCATTTGGGGACAACAACTCATTGTTAACGAGGATACTGACCAGTAAGTCATTACACCACAATTGGAAAAATTTCAGTTACATAGAGCAAAAAGTTACAGTTCAACAGCTTTCATATGTAGAAAAATTAAAACGTTATTTGTTGTATTTGTTTTATGATACAAGAACAATTGAATATGTAAAAAGGAGTGCTTGAGAGTACTGCTTTATAAAGTTGCCATTTTATTTTAATATCTTTCTTATATGTTTTATTTTCTTTCTTTTGAACTTTATTTTATAAATATCATGTTTAGTTTTCACTTACTTGAAATTTCTTAATTAAAATATTTCACCTATTTAATAAAGACTCTATAATTTGAACATAAGATTGTTGAAAATAAACACAATGCAAATTTTAAAGAACA
Source organism: Agrypnus murinus (assembly GCA_929113105.1). Taxonomy (NCBI): domain Eukaryota; kingdom Metazoa; phylum Arthropoda; class Insecta; order Coleoptera; family Elateridae; genus Agrypnus; species Agrypnus murinus. The sequence continues at coordinate 111,976,394 of OV816024.1, forward strand.
TTCTAAAGAGGATTCAAATGTAATGTTTCAGTAATCTTCAACCAACTATTTGCAAAAAATTGAAATCCAAAACAAAAAATAAGTACTATTGAGTGCTATTAATAAGATTAATAACAAAAAAAAACCTTAAACTAGTTAGTGCCATCTTTATATATGACCAACTAGGCCAAGGCTCCCACCTTACAGGGACCTAACTCAAAAAAAGAATTTGTTATTTGGTAACAATAAAAGAGTAAAAGTAAGAGGGAGAGAGAGCGAGATTGATAGTTTGTAGAAGAAATAAAGAAATCTTAATTCAAAACTTCACATTTATGTTAATTTCTTTTTAAATTTTAACATTATTCAGTCGCTTTTTTTTAGATTAATATTGAATTCATTGAAAAATGGCCTCCTTTTTACAATAAAGCTTAAAAAGCATATATTTACTCTTAATGCAAATTATATTAGTATCTTCATCCATTTTGTTCTTGTGTTCGTCTTGTGGTAGACATAAAATATTCAGTTCGTATCTAGATTAATAGAAAAAAATGCAGTTTATTGAACAAAAGATAGCAAAAGTAATGTTTAAAAATCATATATACATTAGTTAAAAGACTGGCATCTTAAACCTTGCTGACACAGGTATCATAGTTTTATTAGCAAAACAGCACCTCTCTTGTTGAATCACTCTTGTCTAATTGGCTTTACAGCATAATTTCTCAAGAGCACTGCATTTTGTATAAGCATGATTTTTAATAACAATAGGTATCTTTGTAGGAGGAGTAATTATTATAGTTAGATTGCATGTTTTGTTGCATATGTTCAAAGTATAGAATGTTCTACAAAATTCTAAGTGAGAAAAAATTTAAATAACATATTTTATTTCAATATTGTACAGTATTATATTCTAAATTTTTAGACCAGTGATGTAACTAGACTGCTTGGCGCCATTGTGTGACAAAACTTTGGCCCTTGAATATACCTTCTAAACAAAAATAAAAATCAACCATTTACTCTGAAAATGAAAAGCATTGTCGGATGAACGAACTCAGAAACAAGTATTTCTAAAGGGAATGGTATAGCAGCTTTATGTGGATAGTATAAGCAGGACAGTGAACAAGAAAATACACCACAATGAAAACATATACCTACAGTAGTGATTCCTAACTTGTGAGTGGGGAGGGCCTTAGGGTGGTACAAAATAACAAAAGGGAGGATATGAAGACATGAAGAAAAAGACAAAAACTTTGAAAAACTTATTATTGAAACCAAAATAAGAAAAGATACATTCTGTTAAAACAAAATGTCATAGATGGGAACTTCTCATGAAAACGCAAGAAATACGGTTGGGACGATAGTGTTGCCAAACATGGAGTAATTTGGCTATTCTTGCGGTATCTTCATAAGAAGGGGTGGGTACGTTTAAGACTGATATGAGAAGTTGGGTACCAAATATTAAATATTTAGAACCGATGATCTACAAGCTAGTCTTGGCAGATTAGCCGTTTGTATGTTTACTTCATAATCCAGGGTCGCAGGTTCAAATTCTGACCAAGGTGGTAATTTTTCATTTGGTTCTTACATATAGTTACTTATTCTAATCTGGAAATGGCTCTTACATGAAACAATAGCCAAAACTCATTGCAAAAATCTGCATCAGTTTTCTATGGTCTGCAGATGGTTTTTCATAAATAATTCAACAAGTGGTCTAATTTTTTCTGACAAAAATTTGTCATTTCAGAAATGAATAGCTTTTGCAATGAAAATTACACAAGTCAACGAAGGAGAGAGTGTAATTTTCCAAAAGCAAAATTAGACCATGAGTTGAATTCGACTTGACAATCGATCGAGCAAATTTTTAATTTGACATTTCATTTTGACATAAATTTTTTGCACTGAGAAAAAACCATTAGTGGTTTTTTCGTATATAATATCACCAGTGGTCTAATTTTTTCCGACAAAATTTGTCATTTCAGATATGAGTAGCTTTCGCAACGAAAACTACACGAGTCGACGCAGGAGACGAGTGTAATTTTATAAAAGCAAAAGCCGCGAATGTCTTAAATGATAAATTTTGCAAGAAAGAATTAGACCACGAGTTGTATTCGGCTTGACAATCCATCTAGCAAATTTTTATTTAGCGTGTGTATTTAATATTAATTTAATTATATTTGACATAAATTTTTTCACTAAGAAAAAACCTCTAGTGGTTTTTTCAGAGGTTAAATCCCAAGAGCTCAAAGTTTTGCCGGTTAATTTAAGAGAATGTGCTGCTTGGCAATGAAGAGTGCAAATTTGACAATATTAAAAGCTTTTTTTGTCAAATTTGCACGATTCATTGCCAAGCAGCACATTCTCTTAAATTAACCGGCAAAACTTTGAGCTCGAGGGGTTTATGTCAAGATTATTTCCCAAATAACAAAACTATCAGTATAAACATTTATTATTTATTAACAAATAATAATGACAATATATGAAACAAGAATAATAATAACCTAAAACAACGAACTTACTACTTTTAATTATTATTACAATTTGAACAGTTAATGAAAAATGTGCAATTGTTATACACTGGAGCAACATTACTGCTTTTTGTTGTGATCGTGTTATCAGATGCTTGAACGTTGGAGATAATGGAGGTACCTGGGGTCGTTTTCGTTTCAACAGTACTGGTCACAGAGTGAATATTTCTCATTTTATTTATAATGCTTTCGTGGTGCTCAATATTTAGCTGTAGGTAGGGTTTTATTGAGTGAGCATTTGAATGTCCCGTAATTTTTAAAAGTTGTTGTTCCCCAACACCAAGTTGTGCTAGATTGCTAACGGTTGTTGAGCGATTAGAATGATTTGTGATTCGAACAAACTTAGTATCCAATCCAATTGTTTCAGCTGCATTTTTGGTCCATTTTGATATTTGATTTCTTCCTAGAGGACAATTTTTATACCACGCTTTCTTGTTAGTTGATGTCCAGTATTTATTACACGTGAGAAACAACCTTCGGGAAGTTATATTTGGGGTTCTTTTTGAAATTAATTTTCTAAACAATCGGACGGGACAAACGTTTGCGTTGGCACTGTTAGGTATCAGCCATTTGGAGTCGGCTAATTTATGTGATCCACCTTGTGATGTCTTGTTGAAAATAGGATTGTATTCAATCCGTCCTGAAAACAGAAACATAACCAATAAAATGACATTCTAACCTAATTGTTTGATGTTATTAACCTGTTGACTCTCCTTTATTGTTTTTCTCTTCTTTAAAATAATCAATCGTGCAATTAGCAGCTTCTCCGCCCCTCCAAGCCAGCTCTACAGCAGCAATTTGATAAAATTTCTGTTGCAATCCCGATGGTTCTTCTTCGTCAAAAGAGGTTATGATGGACTGGTACTCGGTCGGAGTGAATGCAGCTGCGCTTTGTTTTCTTTTTGATGGACTATTTTGTAAGATTTTTCTCTTAGTATCACGAACACTTCTTGCTTGTTGAAAAACTAAATCTTTAAATGGGTCAAAAACGATATTGTAGTTCTCAAAATAAAACTGTTGTAGCTTCTTTGCCGTTATATTCCACATAGTTTTGATTACTCCTTCCTTGTAATCGCTTCCGGCGACCTTTTTCATGTTGAAAGCGTAGTCTTTTAAAATATTGTTTAAATGTTCCAATGTTGCGGTTTCATTGAAGCAATACGATCTTTCCTTGCAAAATGTAATAAACTGAGCCCATATCGAGTCATGAGTTTTCTTAGTATTTTTTGGTGTACAATTTTCAATGGCTTGGTGTATATTCTCCACGTTTGTTGTTCCAAACCGTTCCATTTGTATTGATACCGACACGGCTTTAAGTTCGCAATAATTTACAAACACCAAACAAATTAATTTTTTGACATTTGTTTTTAGAAAAAATTGTTTGGAGTGCCATGGTAACCAGGCGAAAAGCTACATGCTGTTTAATCACCTTCAATATTCGCATTAGATTGAGCTACATGCCGTTTTATCAAGAAAACTCGATTGTCATTGGCTGACGTTTGAATTTTTGAGACATTTGGTTGGCTACTAATATATGAGGGAAATAATCACTATAAGACTAATTTCATTGGTCCCAATTCTGTAATTTGATTGGTTAAAAATTTTCGAGTTGCATTGTCACTATAAAACTAATTACATTGTTCCCAATTTGAAAAATTCTGTAATTTGATTGGTTAAAAATTTTCAAGTTGGATTGTCATATATAATATCACAAGTGGTCTAATTTTTTCCGACAAAATTTGTCATTTCAGATACGAGTAGCTTTCGCAACGAAAACTACACGAGTCAACGCAGGAGACGGGTGTAATTTTCCAAAAGCAAAAGCTACGAATGTCTTAAATGATAAATTTTGCAAGAAAAAATTAGACCACGAGTTGTATTCGGCTTGACAATCCATCGAGCAAATTCTTATTTAGCGTGTGTAGTTAATATTAATTTAATTAAATTTGACATTTCATTTTGACATAAATTTTTTCACTAAGAAAAAACCTCTAGTGGTTTTTTCATATATAATATCACAAGTGGTCTAATTTTTTCCGACAAAATTTGTCATTTCAGATACGAGTAGCTTTCGTAACGAAAACTACACGAGTCGACGCAGGAGACGGGTGGAATTTCCCAAAAGCAAAAGCTACGAATGTCTTAAATGATAAATTTTGCAAGAAAAAATTAGACCACGAGTTGTATTCAGCTTGACAATCCATCAAGCAAATTTTTATTTAGCGTGTATAGTTAATATTAATTTAATTAAATTTGACATTTCAGTTTGACATAAATTTTTTCACTAACAAAAAACCTCTAGTGGTTTTTTCACTATAAAACTAATTTCATTGGTCCCATTCTGTAAATTGATTGGTTAAAAATTTTCGAGTTGGATTGTCACTATAAAACTAATTTCATTGGTCCCAATTTGAAAAATTCTGTAATTTGATTGGTTAAAGATTTTCGAGTTGGATTGTCACTATAAACTAATTTCATTGGTCCCAATTTGAAAAATTCTGTAATTTGATTGGTTAAAGATTTTCGAGTTGGATTGTCACTATAAAACTAATTTCATTGGTCCCAATTTGAAAAATTCTGTAATTTGATTGGTTAAAGATTTTCGAGTTGGATTGTCACTATAAACTAATTTCATTGGTCCCAATTTGAAAAATTCTGTAATTTGATTGGTAAAAATTTTTGAGTTGGATTGTCATTAAAAAACCATCACAGTGTAGCTAACTGGCCTTTTTTTACTAGCCTAATCTGTCGGTTTTTTAGATGGTATAATTTCAGTGGTTTTGATATTGTTTATATTAGTTCAACTAGTTAACCAACTGCAAATTGTGTTTTGATGATTCGAAGTACTGATCAGGGACAGTAAATGTTTCTGATCCCTTTTTTGCAAGTGTGTCAGCTTATTGTGGTTTGCAAGGGTTATAAAATTTAGAAGACAATCCCAGACTAATTTCAAGTTAATCCAATGGCTTGCTAGAGCATTTGTTTAGAAAAAGGGTATCTATACCCTGATGATTCCTGCTTCATGCAGGCTGATACGAGCGCGACACTGAAAATTCTTAGAAAATCAAACAAGGATTAGTTTTAAAAAAATTTAAATGATTTTATTGTTTTTCAAAATATTCCCCGTTAACGTCAATACATTTTTGCATTCGATGAAATCAGTCCTTAAAGCAATGATGCCACTCTTCCTGAGACACTTCAGAAACCAGGTTTTTGTAATGTTCCACTGCTTCATCTGATGACAAAAAAGTGATTCGACGCATTTTATCTTTAATTTTAGGAAACAAAAAGAAATCGCAAGGTGCAAGGTCAGGGCTGTACGGTGGAGGGTCCATGGTGCTGACTTTTAAAGCAGCCAAATACTCAGTTGTTACTTTTGCTTTATGCGACGATGCCTTGTCATGATGTAAGATTATTTTTCCTTTGGGGCGTTTTTCACGAACTTTTTCAATTTGTGGTAAACAGACATTTGTGTACCAATCGGCAGTAACGGTACGTCTATCTTCTAATGCTATAGTAGCAATATGACTCGTTTTAGAAAAAAAACTAGCAATCATCTTCTTACCAGCACTGCGAATTCTTCGAACTTTTGTAGGCTTAGCTTCGGTTCGAAAGACCCATTGAGCCGATTGACTTTTCTTTTGAGGATCATAACAATAAATCCAAGATTCATCACCAGTGACGATATTCCAAACCAAATTTGAAGTGCCGCCTTGGAATTTTTCCAGAGTTTTTCTGCAACATTCAATGCGTTGTTCTTTTGATCGGGAGTCAGTTTATGTGGAATCCGTCGACAACCAAGTTTTCTCACTTCTAACTGTTGATGTAAAATGTTTTGTATTTGACTCATAACAATGCCCAATGTCGCCTGAATAAATTCATAAGATGTCCGTCGATCTTCCCCTTGCTCAAACAGCGGTAATGTTTTCATTAGTAACAGCAGTTCTTGGGCGTCCTTCACGAAATTCAGCACTAAGAAAAAACCCGGTCTCTTTTGAATTCGCTGTACCAATTATAAATTGTTGCCTTAGACGGGGTTTCTTTGCCAAATGCACTTCTAAGCCGATCTTCACATTGTTTAGGCGTTAATAACTATTTAAAATCATAAAAAATCATAGGCCGGAAATGTTCTCTAGTCAAAAAACTAAAAACAAATTGCATTTGTTTTTAGAAACATGGCATTCTAGATATTATCTGTGTTCCCCTCGTATCAATAGCAAAAATTTCTACTTCTTGGAATACTGTGGCATACTTTCCCAGAGATGCATATGCATTAAAAGGGGGAGATTCTCCAAGTACCTTTGATCCAGTTTCACTATCATTTTTGGATCCATCTGTATACCTGCCTGATCATGTCTTTGTACTAGCCCTTTATAAACTGGATGCTAAAGGATGTATTAAGATGTTGCCTGGTTGGCATAGTTCATAGTCACTGTTCATTTCCATTAATGGGTTTGTAACAATATTGTATCTTGACTACCCAGGGCTAGAACTGGTTTTGCAGTATTCATTATATTTCAGCATGGTCGCCGTGATTAGCTTAAAGTGAAAGCTTAATAGTGTTTCCATGACTGCAATTGGGGTGCTTCTCATAAAACCTGTGATATGAAGGCAGCAAGACTTTGGAGGTTGGATTAAGATTAGTTAGATAGCTCCAGCTTAACTTAGGGGAGAGTGTTCCACAGTGAAACATGTTCCACAGTGAAACATTTCAGAAAAAATATAAAAAAAATAACGTTACACCTTGTTCCATCTCACAACAAGTGTTTGAGTTACTAACTCATCTTTGGAAAAAGAAATCAACACTCTGTCACTCCCTACTTTATCAGAAGAGAGTTTGCGTTGTTAAATCGTGCCGTCTGTTACTTTTCGGCAGTATTTAAAAGTGGCGTCAGAGGTACAGTTTTTGAAATAGAAAGCTGATTTTTTGTGCAAAAGCAAGTATAAAGACTGTAGAAGATAAGTGATATTTGAGAAATTTATAAACTGTTAGTTTTTAGTTTCACCGATTTTTTTCAAGAAAAGTTATAGTTGGGGCACAGCAAAACACGATTGTTTCATTGAGCCCCACATATGTTTCACTGAGCCCCAACTATCTTTTATTGTACATACCTTGGCTAAGACTCGCAGTTAATTATTTCATTTGACTCTTTATTTTTGAAGATGGCCAGAAATCGAAAGAGAAAAACAACAATTGGTCTGACTTCAGCAGAAACGATGAAAAATGCTTTAAACCTACTTCAAAGCGTCTTAAAGACGTCAAGACTTAAAGAAGCGTTTGTCTTTAAGAAAAGTTGCTGAAAGAACCGGCGTTCCCTTTGCTACAATTTTCCGCTATGCAAAGAAACAAAAAGAAAATCCCCTTGGGAAAGTAAGGTTGACCCCCAAGTACAATGCTAGGCAGATTTTCAATGCAGACGAAGAAAAAGAATTGGCGAAATATCTTCTGACGCTGGCTAAGATGTGTTACGGTATGAACACAGTTGACTGCAGAAAACTGGCCTATGAAATGACTGTCAAGAATAATATAGTAGTTCCTGCGAGCTGGTCAAAAAATAAGGAAGCCGGATTAGAATGGTTTAGAGGCTTCAGAAAACGCCATCCTAAACTAAGTATTCGCAGTCAAGAGGGATGCAGTCTATCAAGAATGACTGCATTTAATAGGCACAATACCTCGGTGTTTTTTGATAACTTGGAAAATGTTTATTCAAGGTTCGACATGTCAGATGGTTCAAGAGTGTATAATTTGGACAAAACATCAACTACAACGGTCCAAAATCCGAAGAAAATCATTGCAGCAAGAGGGGTAAAGCAAGTGAATAATTGTAAGAGCGGAGAAATAGGACAATCTGGGTTCAAGCGAAGTGGTATCTTTCCATTCGACAGAGACGTCTTTGACGAAAGTGATTTTATGAGTTCTGCTATCACTGATCGACCTGAAGACAAACAACAGCTTGACGAAATTCCTGGGAGCTCGAATGCGCCAGCAAATGAAGAAAATGAAGAAGAAGATAACGAACTCGAGCAGAAACACTTGGAGGAGCCCGTGCAGGAACTAGTGGAGAAGCCCGTGCAGGAACACGAGGAGGAGCCCCTACAGGAAGCCCAAAGGGTTTTTGTTTCGCCTGAACAATTTAGAGGATTTCCCAAAGCAGGGCAAAGGAAGGGTACAATTAAGAGAAGAAAGGGAAGGAGTATGATAGTCACCGACACCCCCGAAAAAACAATTATAGAGGAAAGAGAGCAAAATAAAAAGAGGGTGTCCAGTAAAGCAGTAGTGAAGATTAAAAGAAAAGTTTTAGAATCATCAGATGAAGATGAACAGGATAATATTTCCCTCTATTCAGAAACGGAGGACTGGTGTCCCGAAATTGACTCAAATTGTTTTGAAAACCTTGAACGCTCTCCTGTAATAGGAGATTTTGTGCTGGTGCAATTCAAAATCAAGGAGAAACTCGAAAGAAATGTTTATTTCATAGGACAGGTCTTGAAGAATAAAAATGAGAATGGTGACATACAAGTAAATTTTTATAGAAAACATACAAAAATGATAGAAAAATTTATTTTGCCTATTGTTCCCGACATTTCGATGGTTTCAGAAAACGACGTAAAAATGATCTTACCCCCTCCAGAAGAGCAAGGAAAAACAAAACGCCAAACCGCCTTACTGTCTTTTGCCATCGGCTTTCACAATATTGACGTGCGTTGAAACTGAAAATTATTGAATTACTGTTCACACATTGATATTACCAGTTTTACATTGATATTTTTGTATTTTTAGTTTATTGGAGTTGATAATGATTTGTTATCACTACTACACTAAACATTCACTACTCTTTCTAGAATAAAATGATAAATTTTTTAACTTGTTGAAGTTGTTTCAATGTACCCCACTAGTGTTCCACAGTGAAACAAAATGCATATTGAAATAAATTTTGTTTTTTTCGTAAAACCTTATATTTACCTCTATTTTGTCCACTGGGTAATGAAGTGTACAGTCCGATCATCTTATATCCGAAGCTAAACTGAGTTTTTAAAGTAACCTGAAATTTCTAAAAATCAAAAGAAAAAAAGTGTTTCACTGTGGAACACTCTCCCCTACCTTTGTTCTACTTTAAGCCACCACACTAGTGAACAACCACTGTTAGGTTATGGGCTTCCGAAAATATGAATCGAAACAAAATGAAGCCCGTTCCTTGCAACGAAAGTAAGTGGACTGTATTTCGATAATAACACAACAAACAAAAGGTAATAAAAGGATTCAGATGGTTAATTAATGAAAATCCAACAAAGGGACTTACCTTAAAATTAAAATGCTTCTTTGCTGTTATTGTTGCCCTTTTCCAAACTCACCCCAATTTCAAGCTTTGGGGCCCCAAAGGTGTCCAAAGATTAAATCACTTTCTGAACCCAATTGTTTGCGGTTTTCCAATTCTCCCCAACTCAATGAATCCTTTTATAAGACTTCACCAAAGCATGTTCCAAGAACATTCACGAATAATTAATTCATGAAGAATTAATGATTGTTTAAATTATAAAATACTTTTTAAACCCCAATATTGAAATTAAGACGACTTTTATATCAAAATTAAGAATAGTTTCCAAACATAATTATTTTTTAAGACAATTCAAAAAACGATTCGAAAGCAATTGTTTTGTTTTGTTTCGCGGCAAACTATCTTTTTATAAAATGGCGGCGAAAACGATCGTGCTTGACTGTAATTGATCTTTGCATAAACATACGGCCCACCGTAAAATAGATATTTTATTGTATTAACATACGAATTACATTGACAAATAATTAATGCAAAACCTTATAATAGTTGAAAAAAGTTAAGGTAAAAAAATGAAGTTAGGTGCTTAATTAATCAGACACCCAAATTCCATCAATTAAGTGACAATCAAAAAAATTGAAGGCATAATTAAATTCTCAAAGCAACTTGATATGAGACAATCCTCAAATAAATAAATAAATAAATGTAGCCGATCAAGAGGCCAACCTAGCCTATAAAGAGGCTAACCTGAAAAGAATGTCTTCGCCAAACATCTCACAATACCTGAGGGGGCAAGGAGTAGCCATGTAGCCCCCCCCCGGGACCCTGTTTATCGTACCAGTGTAAAGCTGGATTTATAATCAAAATATAATATAGCACAATGCTATCTTTACCACCACTACAACAACTGGTAAACACAAGAAAGTGTTAAAGTGAAAATTAAAGAAGAGCAGGATCGACGGGTACCTAACCAACCCAACTCCCAAGGCCTTAGAACACATACAGTACTTCAATCTGAAGGCACTGGCGACTTCAATGACCTATAACAAAGGTTAAAGAAAAGATATGAAGAAGAGAAAACAAAGATAGAGATAGCGAAGAAGGAAAACACCTCCCGTCTTAATCAAGATGGGAACCCCGTCTAAATACAATTAGACCGCCCAGCGTTAGGGCCACCCAAATATCCCATCGAGAAAGACCAACAAACGCCCGCAACTGGACCAAATAACTATCTACGAAACGAGACCAAACTAACAAATACATGAAGGTATTCCAATTTAACGAATAAACGAACTTCGATAATCAAATCACGATAACCAACTCCGATAACCACTCACGATAACCAACTCCGATAACCAATCACGATAACCAACTCCTATAACCAATCACGATAACAAACCCCGATAACCAATCCCGATAACCAACTCCGATAACCAATCACGATAGCCAACTCTGACCAAATAACGATCCAACGAACCAACTGCGATAATCGATCCAGTCATTACTCTGACAAACTAACGAAAAACAAACCACGAAACTAACTAATCCAACGAACCAATCAACGTCTTCCAAAGAAGACTGAAGGGATAGCTCGAAAAGAGTCTATCAAAATTCTAATAAAAAGGCCGAAAACGAAATGAATAAGTACAGCTTCAATTTGTGCGAAGACTGTAGTTAATTCCTCAAAAGTGAGGATTTCCGATGATTCGGACCAAATGACTTTTGGCGCTCTTAATTCCGGCTTCCCATAAACCACCCATATGGGGACTGGCAGGCGGATTAAAGTGTCAATCCAGTGCCTCTTCGGCTAAGGCAGACTTAAAATGCCTCCTTAACTCACGATGAGCTCCCACAAAATTGGAACCTAAATCACTAAATATATAACAACACATGCCTCGACGCGAGATAAACCGACGAAATGCTGTCAAGAATGCTTCCGTTGACAAATCGGAAGCCAACTCCAAATGTACTGCTTTAGTACACAAACAAACAAAGATAGGCTTTCAAAACTTTTGCCCCGCGTACCTTGTTCATGGTTATGGAAAAAGGTCCGGCGAAATCAACTCCCACTACCTTAAAGGCTTTCACTTGCGAGACTCGACTAGCGGGAAGATCACCCATCAAAGGAGGTTTGACTGATGGAGGATTCACCCTAAAACAAGAAGGACATTTCGAAACTACCGAGTGAAATGCTCGGCGGGGCGACAAAATCCAGAATTGACGTCTCAAAAGAGCTAAAGTAGTACTTTGACCTGGATGTAAATACATCTTATGATAATGAAGAATTATTAAAGAAGTTAAGTGATTCTTTCGAGGTAATAATATAGGATGTTTAGAATTATAATCCAACGTCGCATTCCTAAGACGACCTCCTATCCTGATAATACGATTCGAATCTAAAAAAGGATTAAGAGGCCGCAGGATCTTGGAACAAGGAAGGGCCTGTTCCAAATGAACAATTTCATCAGCAAAGCAAACTTGTTGTACCAATTTAATTAGAAGTAATAAAGAATTACGAAGTTCCATCAAAGTAAATATACCGTCAATTCTTTCTTTTCTTTGGCAAGTCGAAATAAATCGTAAGCAATATCCAAAAATTCTCAGTAATTTGGATGATGAATATCGTTCAATAAAAGCTAAAAAATTATTATTATTATCGATCAATAAACAAGTAACCTCACGCTTCTGTTCTTCAACTGTTGTAAATCGGGTCGGCTGTGGATTCCATCTTAAGGATGGTATTAATAACCAACTCGACCCCGGCCACCATAAGGGATGATCAACTAACTGAGAGGGAGTAACACCTCTCGCAGCGCAATTAGCAGGGTTATCTGCAGAAATGATGTACTTCCAATGGTTACTGGGTAAATGTTCTTGGACCAGGGCGACTCGATTGGCCACAAACGTTTTCCAAGTATATGACGGTGATTGAAGCCAAGAGAGTACTACTTGAGAATCTGACCAAGCGAATATTTGCGAAAAGTTCAAACCAGAGAAAACTTCACGTGTATAATGTATTAGTTGTGCTAATAGAATAGCCGCACACAGCTCTAATCTTGGAATCGAAAGATTCTTTAAAGGTGTAACTGTAGTTCTTGCGATAACAAATCTAGTAGTAGCGTTTCCATCTAAGGCGACGACTCGAAAGTACACAACAGCAGCGTAAGCAATTTTGCTACTATCACAAAAGCCATGAATTTCTATCTTGTCGGAATCTTTAAATGCAAACCAACGATCAATAGAAATATTTTTAGGATGGGCAACTCCGCTTGGTACTTATGCCAAATTTGAATAATCTCAATGGGAGCTTCAGCGTCCCACTGAAGATCCATAGCCCACAAACGCTGGACGAGATGCTTTGCCAAGACCACAACTGGTGCCAAATAGCCCATAGAATCGAAAATCCGAGCCAATTCTGAAAGAATAGAGCATTTCGAACAAATCTTCGATTGCGGCAGAATACTAAACGAGAAACAATCCTGATCCGGTATCCATCTTAAACCAAGAACTTTTAAGAAGGATGGCTCATCTTTATCGAAAGCGAAAGAAATTGATTGTTGATGTGAAGCCGGCACTTCTTGCAAAACCTTGGGTTCATTACTCATGAACTTTTTTAATTCAAAACCTCCCCGGCGTAGTAGATTGATTAAATCATTGGCCAAACGACTTGTCTCATTTATAGAAGAACCCCCTGTAACGACATCATCTATGAAAATATCAGATTGCAGAACAGCAGTGGCACGAGCTACTGCTCGAAGCAACTCCAAAGGTAACTTTGATTCATTCGATAGACTCGTATCTCTTCATCTGGGTGGAACCTCCAACAAATACGTTGAAAATCACGATGAGGTTCACATATTAATATCTGACGATACATTTGTTTAATATCTGATATTAAAGCAAAACGATGTAACCTAAAATTAAGTAAAATACGAACGATATAAGTTTGTAGTTTAGGGCCTACAAGTAATGCATCATTAAGGGAAATTCCGTTTGAAGATTTACAAGAAGCATTCATAACGACGCGTAGTTTAGTGGTGGTGCTATCTAATTTCACCACCCCATGATGCGGAATATAAAATGCATTATTGGCAGTATCTTTTTCAACTAACGACATGTGACCAGATTCGATATAATCTCGCATTACATTTCGGTATTCTTCATAGAAATCAGGATTTTTTATCAAACGTGATTCTAACGATTTTAAGCACCGTACTGCAACTTTGTAACTATTTCCGAGCACTGGTGGACAATTATCTTTAAAGGGTAAAGCCACCGTGAATCTTCACAGGTTCTTCCAACGGAATCTCATTCACCGTTCCGATCAACACGTAACCGAAAATAGTATTAAGAGCGGCCGGCTCATGAGTTCCCTTGCCGGACACAATATTTCCTACCCCCTTTCGGAAAATGACGGATCGGCTAATGTCAAATTACGTATATGTGTTATATTCAAATTTTTTAGGTTAACGGCTGGCATGTCATTGCAAACCGATGACAAAATTTGAGCTGTCAAAGTGACGGACGACTGCTTGTTCATTCGGGAATGCAATTCTAAAGATACCACTCCTTGACTTTTGAGCGAAGGACTCGGTTGTATTCCTTTAATGGACAAAGATGAATGGCTTCGACGTAAACCTAATCGTTGCATGCAATTCTCCGTAATAAAATTGACTTGAGATCCACAATCCAGAGACCCGTTCGCCGTAGCTGAATCGGGAACAGCTTTACTATCCTTGGGAATTACAGATGTGACCTGTTCTTTCGAGCTTTGATTAAAATGTAAAAGGGTATGATGATTTCGTTTGCAGATCTCGCACTTCGCTAGAGATTTCCAACGCTTCGGGGTATGTGAATTAGCAAAACACAATAGACACCTTTTCTGTTCCTTGAGAAGCTGAAATCTTTCCACCGGGTTCAGATCTCGAAAGGATGGACACAAGTGTAAACTATGTGGATTCTGACATGCAGGACAATTATTTAGAGGATTCGCTAAATATGAATGCGAAATCTCCCTTTTATCTAGAGCAAGGTCCGTTGATGCATGCATAATTATATCCAAAGTAAAGGTTATCTCACCCATTTCCACTATTGGCTTTTGAAATGGACTCAAAAATGGCGCCTTTTTGGTGGCAATTTTTATTTGTCATGAATTTGTCAAATCAAATATTTACATAACATACAGAAAAGGTTACGAATATTTTAATTAAAACAAATCAATAATACTATGTATTAACTTATTAACAAATAATATTTTTAGGCATTCGAATTATCTTCTGTTATTGAGTAGTATTAACTACTACTACTGAATAAAACCACGAAAACATTAACACATTAAAAATGATGGTCTAAAATGATTTATTAGTATTATAAAAGATTTATTAGTTATATGAACAAAAGTTATATGAACAAAACAACAATAACAACTAAAGCGAATATTTTAACTGTGATACAACTAATTTATTAATGGTACCCCCCTCAAACAGTATTTGAGTTTCTCTTTTTTGTTATCCAAATATGGCAGAAAGCCATATAAAAGCCGTGGACGAAAATCTAACTTCTGTAAATGTCTGTACAGAATGGAGTATGATGCAAGTGGATGCTGCAACTATTTTTTAAGCTTTTGTAACCTTTCCAACCAGCTAAAAATTAAGAATATATTAAGTAGGTAATCGAGAATTATCCTGCAAATCGTATTTATACTGCCATTTTCAAAATTTACAGCGGCCACATCAGTATTTTTTTAAACCTGAAGTGAATAGTGTCTCTGTTTCTTTTGAGGTGATGCAAATTTCTTTTGCGCAGTTTATAATAAATTGATGGTTTTTCGTTTGACGTCCGCTATTAATTTGTTTCCATGTTCCATTCCAATTTCATGTTCATTCCGAGTTATTACTTTCTTCTTTCTCGTCAGATGTTGCCGTTAAATGTCGTCGAAATGTAAAACGGCAATAAAAGAGTGTACGTAATCTAAAAACTACATTTTCTCGATGCTTAAATAATTCATATTAGTTTTACATGTAATTTTATTAAGACTCAAACTTGCTTACTTCGCATAATCTTGAGTATTCAGTAATTTCCAATTCTGACGGCTACGCATATCTAACCAAATTTATCTTATTTTCGTATTTTTTGGAAAAAGAAACAAACGTTCACCATTTCCGGAGTTGCTAGAACAGTTTGGTGCACTACAACCAGTCATTTTTTAGGAAAAAGACTTTGGCGGTTCACTTATGTCAGAAACTGACATCGAACTTGGGCTCAAATACGGCCGTCTAAAACTTTGATGAGATGACCTATGTATGTGTACTATACTGCGTTTACCCAACAGATATAGTAATGAAAAACCAGAGATATTCAGATGCAACTTGAAACTTGAATATCCATTGGTTGAAATAAATGGGGCAGTACTCGATAGAAGTCTCATTTACACATGAAAACACAAACGGCAAACGCCAGCTTGTTACGCATGCGTTTACGTCAGTTGTTTTGAAAGTTCCGTCAGTTTTTCCAACTGTGTTACATATTAGGTACATTACAAGTCTTTATTTAGACTCGCACCATTCAATACACGAACGGTTGTCAATAAGTAAGTTAGAATTATATGAAAAGTTAATAATAATAATGAGTTGGTTAATTTGTAGAATTTTCCTTACTTCAAAATTATTAAAAATGAATGATGAAAACGTCAACAATATTTAGTTGTCACTACCAAAAAAACGCCAAAAAAGCACTTTTCTGTAGAGGTGAAGCAACGCTTTTAAAGTGTGTGAAGAGCAGTATCCTCAATGGAAAAAACACGAAAAAGTGGAAAATGTTGCTAGATTGATAGGTCATGTTTTAATTTACCTTCCAATCCCACTGCTTATTTACTATAATTTTATGAATTGGTGTGGCCAGTGTTTACAACATACTTCGTGAGCACAAGCAACATCCTGATTATTTTGATACTCCTAATGCGTGTCATAGACCAAGACCTATTTTGGACAATGTTTCCGAAGAAGACAAAAATGGAAAAAAAAGTGTGGGCTGACATGTCCATAACAAATCCACAAGATGAATTTTTAAGAGGGTTATCGACTGGCTTGAGAAATCCATCGGGGAAAGGAAAGTGGCTCATCACCCTTCATATAGGATCTGATGAAGGTTTTGTAAATAATGGATTACTGTTATTGAAATCCAAGAAAACAAATGACTACCATGAAGAAATGAACGCAGATACATTTGAACAATGGTTTAAAAATATTTTGCCCAGTCTTGAAGAAGGTTGCGTTATCGTCTTGGATAACACAAGTTATCACACAAGAAAAATTGAAAAAATTCCGTCTCGCAACACAAAGAAAGCTGACATACATAAGTGGCTGCAGAAAAAACTATCCCCTACGAAGACAGTATGGTGAGAGCTGAATTGTTATCTTAAGTAAAACAGCATGCACCTAAACACAGTGCTAACGTAATCGACGAATTAACACAGGAAAACAACAGAACTGTTCTGAGATTGCCACCTTACCATGCGACGTATATATAGTATGTTTGTATGTAATTTCTTTGTTTTATTGTAAAAAATATTTATTATATATTATAATATGTGTAAACACATAGCACTCGCGAACTTTTCATGGCTTTTTTATTAAATTAATAAAATGCAATTTTCTAAAATGTATGGTTATTATTTATACTAGTATAAATTTCTCTAAGTGACATCATTTATAACGAATTAACAATTCATATACAAAAATGTTCTATTGTAAATTTAACTTTCACATAAAACCAATCAGAACAATCTGTGCTGCCTTGATTTTTTTTAACTATATCTGTTCAGTGTCCGGAGTATAGGTATACATACACATGAATGGACCTTGATCTAGAGTAGATGGTTTAGCTTTAAAACTACGTTTAACTCCCTGGAATTTAGTTGACGACAATTGCAACTTGTCCAGTGCCAGACTATGCTTCTTTAAAAATTGAATTAAATTATCTATGGACGGAATATCATCCTTAGACTCAATTAGTGACAGTTCAAATTTTTCACGAGTATTGGAATCCAACTTCCTCAACAATAAATTGACCATAATCAGGTTAATCTGATCCACAGGATCCTTCATCAATAATTGAAATGATTCCCAATTAGCAACAAATTGATCCAGCACTAATTTCAAAACCCCTGATGACCTATCCTGACTTATGGGTAACTTATATCTGCAATCAACCTTCGATTATAATTCCGTTCTTGAAGTAGTTGTAAT
Organism: Agrypnus murinus; assembly: GCA_929113105.1. Taxonomy (NCBI): domain Eukaryota; kingdom Metazoa; phylum Arthropoda; class Insecta; order Coleoptera; family Elateridae; genus Agrypnus; species Agrypnus murinus. Next base: position 111,994,415 of record OV816024.1, read on the forward strand.
GCAATTTCATAATTAGGTCCGGATACTTTTAAATTCCTGACCAAAGCTAACGCTTCACCCTCCAAGTGATTTTTTAGATAATAAAAACGTTCAACATTTGAGAGATTCTTATTTTTATGAATTACTTCAGTAAATAGCTCACAGAAAGTCGGAAATTCTTCAAGTTTACCAGAAAACATCGATAACTTGATGTAAGGTAATTTTAAACGTGGTTCATTAGAAGCTAAATTCAACTCCCCTACATTAGCGTTTACTAAAGGCTTTGGATGGATAATCTCTTCGAATATTCTGTTAATTTTTCGTTCTCTTGAACGAACAGAATATACTAGTGAATCAAAATTATCTAAAATTTCATAATATTTATCTGACGGTTCACTAACGTCAGCTAGATATGCAGTTTGACAATTGTTGAATTCGAATAAAAGTTTATCCAAGTCTTCCGCTCTGACTATACAATTTTCAAATTCATTTTCATCTCTCGATGATTCGGCATTTAGCATTAAGGTTAATAGTTTAGCGACTTTCGCCTGACTACGTTCCATGCTTTCAATAGACATGCTGAAATTAGTAATAGTTAACAATATAATGTATATTTACTAAATTCAATAAAAAGCTTCGGTTTTTAAGTAATTTTATTGATGTTTGACAATCAAACTGTTAATTCTTTTCAATACTATAAGGTTATGTCAAATTTAAAACTTTGACATTTAAATTACGCTAAAAAAACAGCCAACCACGATCGATCCGTGGGTCGAAGGTCCAAATGTTAGGTTATGGGCTTCCGAAAATATGAATCGAAACAAAATGAAGCCCGTTCCTTGCAACGAAAGTAAGTGGACTGTATTTCGATAATAACACAATAAACAAAAGGTAATAAAAGGATTCAGATGGTTAATTAATGAAAATCCAACAAAGGGACTTACCTTAAAATTAAAATGCTTCTTTGCTGTTATTGTTGCCCTTTTCCAAACTCACCCCAATTTCAAGCTTTGGGGCCCCAAAGGTGTCCAAAGATTAAATCACTTTCTGAACCCAATTGTTTGCGGTTTTCCAATTCTCCCCAACTCAATGAATCCTTTTATAAGACTTCACCAAAGCATGTTCCAAGAACATTCACGAATAATTAATTCATGAAGAATTAATGATTGTTTAAATTATAAAATACTTTTTAAACCCCAATATTGAAATTAAGACGACTTTTATATCAAAATTAAGAATAATTTCCAAACATAATTATTTTTTAAGACAATTCAAAAAACGATTCGAAAGCAATTGTTTTGTTTCGCGGCAAACTATCTTTTTATAAAATGGCGGCGAAAACGTTCGTGCTTGACTGTAATTGAATCGGTGAGTGGAAGAACAGTACATCTTCAAAATTACCATTTTGAGAAAAACTGTTTAAAATGAAAAGCATAGAATATACCACATTTCGATGCATTGTGAACTTGTAGCACATATGGTTCTCAACAAAATCCCACAGCCAAAAAATTAAAAAGTGGTTTTTGACAAAAGTTATTAACAAATAAACAACGTGTATATATACGGTTATTCCACTCAATAAAAAAAAAAAACAACATTCATATTAATATAATCTGTATTTAAAGTTTTACTATAGTTTTTAGTTTAGTTTTACTATACGCAATTGTTACAAATATTATTCTTGATCCTCTTTAGTTGTTTTCCAGGAGGTCACGTGGTAATAAAACTCCAAAATTTCTCCATTTACATACTGAAGGAGTTTTTTTAGATCCACGATCTTCTTTTCATTGATAGGTACGACGTCTTGATATGCTCTCTCCTTCGGTAGTTGTGGTATGACATTTGTCTTCACTAATTTGAATGTGTGTGCTGCCAAACCTCCTATATATTCGTGGGCAGTAACGTAACCAGGAGTTTCACTGTCATATGTGAATTGTCTGTAGTGGGATATCGTAAAAGGCTCGTTTATTTTTCTGTCAATAGCTTTACAGGTTTTCTTATAGAAATTAGGCCACCAGTTTTTGAAATCTAAAATATCTTTATATCCAACAGTGGTAACAGTAAATGATAGTTTTTTTCTGCAAGTCTCTATCATATTTTCATAGTCTGCGGGAAGATAAATGCGATCTGATCTTCTCACAAGTCTTTTTAGCGTTCCGAAGTCCCTATCACATGGCAGAAACGAATGACCGCGTACAGGAAAATAGTGACAAATTTTTTTAAATCGCTTGGTAGCTACTAAGGTCATGAGAAATCTGACCATTGTGTTATTACGGTTTTGACCAGGACAGCCGTCCGAAAATATGTGCAGTTCTTTTATTTCAGGAGATAGTTTATTTAATACATAATCTAAAAGAAAACTGCATACTTCATTGGGACCCTTGTACGCCTGCCCTTCATGGTACGTATAGAAATGTCCTGTATTATCTTTTAAATTGTGTATTTCAAAGGCATACACCCACAATTGGCGATAGTAAAATATCTCCTGGACAGGTATATCGGGTAGGGGTAAGTTCTGCATATAGTCAAAAGTTATACCACAAACATCATCTCTTTCTGTGCATAGTTTTTTGATGTCTTGAAGTTTTGTATAAAACTTTTTTGCTCGTCTTTTATGGATCATTAATTCGGCAGCAGCCACCCTTTTTGCGTTATCATTAAGATGTACGTCTTTTAGTTTTGTCCCCAGCCTTTCGCACTCACTGCATACATCCACTTGAGGTCTACCAAATCTTAAAGAATAATTTTCGTTGAAATACTTTAGATAGTATTCGTATTTTACATTTGTGAGGTCGGGCCACTTCTTTAAAAACAAACTGTGCATAATTTTTACATTAAGCTGTGAGTCCAAATACTGTACTGTTTTAGAACTACTGTAATGCGACGTCTTGCAAGGAAACGATTCAATGTGAGCCTTAATTTTAACTATACAATCGGCAGGTAACTTTCCTGGTACTGGTAATTTTCCCGCCTTTAAAAGCGTACCCAAACGTTGTAATCGGCCATTGGAAATAGCATGAAAAGAGAGAAATGCTTTCTTGCACACAGATACCTTATTACTTCCGTTCATAATATAATATGCGAAAGTTGCTGTTTTAACGCAGTTTTTGCTTTTTTTTGATCGTCTTCCTACAGGTTTGGCTTCCAAAAGTCCCATTAAGTAAATATCTTGTTCATTTTTCGTTTCCATTGCTAATAGTTTGGACAGTATGGCTTGTTTTTCGTCTTCTGTGATTTTTTCTATACATCTGTCGCGACATCTGCAAATTTTCATATTTAACATGATTAACCAAAATATTCATTATCATTAGGTATGTAACATACTCGACTTCTCCTACGGTTTTCTTAGTAATCACTTTTTCTGCAGTATTAATGTATTCTTGCCCATGAACACGAGCACGTTTTCTAAGATTCTGCTTCCATGCATCAGGGTTTTTCTTTCTCTTCTTCACTGATCTATCATTCTCATTTTCACTGCTACTGCTGCTACCGGACATTTTTATAAAATTATATAACCTTACTTTAAGAGTATTGCATTAACACCGACGCAGACCACGAGGGCTACTGAAACAATGAAAGAATAAATCGTTTGCCACTTTTGACAGCCCCAAGAAATTTGCTGACAAATGAGCGGAAAAACAATACAAGTGCGGCTTTTGTACTGTTATTGCACTCAGTCTGAATCAGAGTAGCTTGTTTTAAGGCCGAGAAGTTAAGCTTTTGTACTGTTCTTGTACCCAACGATAGGTTCAGAAATTTAAAATGTTTTGGCTATCTCACTTTAAAAAGGCATTTTTGGTGCTTGTACTGTTCTTCCAGTCACCGATTCAATTGATCTTTGCATAAACAACCACTATACCATATATGGTGCCCAGTGCCCAAATTTTACTCAGTGTTTGTTTTGTTGCCATAACAGTTATCTTGCCTTTGTGTTATTAATTTTTAAAAGTTAATGTGTATGATTTACAAGCTTGTGATATGAAACAATGATATGGGTAACTTCTTGGAAAAATATCCACTCCTTTTCTGTAGCCTTGTACTCCTTGAGTAGAAAGTGATGTGCAATTTAATTTTACAAGCACTAAGTAGGGATTAAATAATAGTTATTTACGCATTTAACTTCGTAACCTTTCATAATATGATACAAACAAAATTGCCAATCTAGGCGTCAGCCAAGTTTTATAACCCAATAACTTTTCTAATATGAATAAACAAGAAAATCAGTCGAAAGTCAAGAATCACAAATAAACTAGTATAGTTACAAGAAATTTGAAGATAATAGATGTACTGCGAAAAATGTAAAAGATTCATCAAAAAAAAGGTATTACTGACATATTTTTCTGAGAAATCATAATGTCAAAACCCATCCAATTTCCATAAGCATGAATATAGATGTTAGTAAAGTTACCCAGTAAAGTTAGTAGTATTCCTTAAAAGAAATTCTGAGAGATATAAACTCAAAGAAAATATACGCTAGTTTCTAGAGGATGCAGATGCGGAGTAGTTCTTAATATTGACAGTGGTTTGATTGAGCCTTTTAGAAGAATTGACAAGTTAAAGCTTACGGATGTAGAAGATAAGGATTTTTATTAAAATAGTAATTATATGGGAATTTGTTATTACAGAGGGCCATATAGGTATTAACTAGGATAATGGGCCCTACGGGCCTAAGCATTTAAGTATGATAGAAATAGCATTTATCGATTTTTTTTAAAGTAAGTCAGTATTTACATGACCTACATAAATCTCCAATCGATTCTCTATCGATAGAGCACATATTAGTACCAAATAACACTCAATAGCACTAAATAGTACGATAGAATCAGCATTTATCGATTTTTTAAAACATAACCTAATTTAAAAAATTTTAAAACATAACCTAATTTAAAAAATTTTAAAACATAACCTAATTTAAAAAATTTTCGGTCGTGCATTATCCTCGGCAAATTACGGTCGAATGAGCCCAAGCCCATCTCTCCAGCCCTTATAGAACGCGAGAATGGGGCTCGGACACACATACAAATCAACTTTAGTAGTATTGGATTGTTAACATATTTTCCATAAATATGCTCGACTTCGTCCTTCAACTGCAATAGATCGCTAATTCTTTGTTTGTTACAAAAATGAGAAATATATGTAAATATTCCAGTTGGAATCAATATGGATTGGAAGTATTCCAAGAGCTATTGATAGAATTGAATTGTTAGATCTTCAGCAAAACACTGATCATTGTTTTAGATCATCGGCATTTTTGTTAGCTAAACTTGTGATCCCCCAGAAGTCTTCTACTGAAGTTTTATGAATTCACAAAGAATCTGCTAAGAAAATTATAGGAAGAAATGAGATTTTGAATCAAGAAAATTTGAATATAAATTGTGTTGCTCCAACATCGACATCTGCTCTGCAATAAATCTAATTGAAGAAAATGTGACAAATATCTGCAATATATAATTTAGTTGTTTTGTGAAAATAAATAAGTAATTGATTTCCATGTCAATTTGTCATTTTCATGTCAAAATTAAATCAAAAAAAAGTATGCATTTTCATCAAATTTTGTTGGAGTTTAAAGAAACTTCAAATGAATCTCTAAGAATGTTGACCTTCTTGTGAGGGCTAAAGATGACATCCAAATTACTTTTTATTAGTACGTGATGCTTTAGAACTAAGTAAATTACCATTTTTCCATGTAGGCTAAGTTTTACTCTTGTTTCAACCCACTCTAAGGTACAGTTGTGATCATTCTTTAGCGAACGATGAAAAAATTGTGATAGCCATGTTTTCCATTTTTTGTACAGTGTAAATGTAAGTGTATTATATGATAAAAAAATCTAAAAAAACGGCTATCACAATTTTTTCATCATTCTGTAGTGAATGATTACAACTGTATATAATTACAAAATACTAGTATTTGTAGTTAACCTATATTTCTTCTTTGTTGATGCAGATAAACTTCTACAATTTTGCACTAAATATAATTGAGTGCATATTGTGTTGGAAATTCATTTAATAACCAAACTTAAGTTTTCTTTACATTTTTCTGGAGCCAGGTTCAAACATGGCATGGGGCTTTTACAGTTTTTGATGTTCAACTTTTTATTCATTATGATTCAAGAAAAGATGAAACACAGGACTTTTTAAACTATGTAGTCAGGTTTAAGGGTTTAACACTCTTAACATACCAGCCCTAGAGCAAGCAGATGGTATTAGTAGTTTAGCAAATGTCAAGTAGTCACGGTATTCTGCAAACACTGTAAACAAAAAACAAAACAATATACCATAAAGGTCATGAAAACTTGTCCTCGGAGTTAACATTACTAAACATAATACCCAACAAAATAATATGTTATTCTCTTTTTTTTCTACGATATGATAATATTGATAATTAATGGTATAGAGATTTTTTTGTAGAACATTCTAATACAGATTTTTATTAAAATTTCTATTATGCTAGTAGAGTTGTTGATTATTCATAAAGCATTTTGTGAGTACTTACATTAAACTTATTTCACATTAGACTTACTATTAAAATTAATTGTAAATAGTAAATATTAAAACATAGGTAGGTATATTACAAGAAAAGTACATTTAAAAGATTAATTAAATTGAAATTGGTCCAGTTGGCTTATCAGTGCCATGCCATCCCAGACCAACATGCGTTGGTACTGAGAATGAAATTTAAAAAAGAATTACTTAAATTGAAGGGGTTATTTTATAATTTTTTGCAAGTCATGTATAATCAATAAAATCAAGTGTATGTTGCTCTGTGTCAGTATAATTTTGTGATTGAAATTTATTTATTGTTATAAGGTGGCTGACATAATTCCCATAAACCCCTTGAATGTTAAATGTTTTACAGTTAATTGTTTCACCTTTTTATGTGACCCCTATTAAATATGAAACCCCTATTAATTTTTTAAGTAATTACCAATGTATGGAAATTTAAAGAATGCTGTTATATTAAGCATCCCTTACATTTTCTTAATGAATGTACAAAATACTAAAGTTTTCTTTTTCTGATGGTTAAATATTTGTATGTACATATTTAGTAATATCATAAAGAATGCATTTGTGAAAAGTTATTTAAAAACCCTTGTATACAATGTTTGTCCTAACATTGCATGTTTAGTTCATGTAATATTTGAATAGAAACGACAACAAATAGTGCAATACACTATTCAACAAGAATGCGTATGCAACATTTTAAAGTGTTGTCTGTATATTGTTCACCTAATATAGAAAAATCAAAAACATACATTTACTGTTTACAAAAATTCAGCTAATAAAATAAAAACACTTGAACTTATAATAAATATAAAAAAAAGACAAAAAACGTATTAGTAAATAACTTAATAACTCTTTACTAACTTGTATCATTCATTATGTAATTTCATGTCACTAACAGCATAATTTGAATAGATAGATATTTATTTTCTTTTATGTAGTGTGTTTTCCAAACATTCAAAAAATTTACATTCAGATTAATTGATTGCCATTTTTCCAAATTTAAATATTTTCGAAATAATAGTGAAGATTTTAAAATTGTTAATAACCTTTATAATGAAATTGCATTACAACATAAATTTTATTTGTTTGAAAAACAAATTTAGCATATGCATAATGATTGTAGGATCAGCCGGACATTCTGCTTCAGCAACAAGGGTCATGGTCTCTACTTATCGTCTCCTTCAGAACTACAAAAATTCACTCTATGTACAGAGTTTTGGCAAGTACTTTAGATTTTAGTAAAGAGATCAAATAAGTAATCAGATATTATAATTATTAGCTCAAACCTTCCTGATATGATGGGAGAACTGTTCTTACCTCTGGATATGCCTGAGGCACCTAAAGAAGGTTTCTTTAAGGGACTATTTGGAGGTGGAGTTAGATCTTTAGATAGAGAAGAATTGTGTAAGTTACAGCACTAATTTAATTATAAGTACATTCTATTCAAACTCAATTTTAGTTGGAGAAGCAAGTGGAAAAGCCAGTAAAGCTATAGCAAAGCATATACCTGGTAGTATGCAAGATCTTGGCAATCGTGCATCAACTGCAGCTGGCGAAATAAGCCGAGCACATAAGCTAGCAATGGAGCGTGGTGACAAGTTAAATCAATTAGAAGAACGATCTGAACGCATGCGATATGAAGCAGAAAACTTCTCACAATCAGCACATGATCTTATGCTCAAGTACAGAGACAAAAAGTGGTATCAATTGTGAAGTGTTTACTTGTTCGCTACTGTACAGATTTCATACTAACATATAAGTAGAATTGTAGTCAATAAAAAGGCATACTATATGCTATATATTGTAAGCTGTTGCAAACAAATGATGTTGAACAAATGAGAAATTGTCTGAGGAATTAATCTTCTACTTTAAATGCAGACTATTCTTCAATTCAACAATGTTTAATAATATCTAGGTATTAAAAATAAGGGAGGAATGTTTTGTTTTAATGCTTTTCTGTTAATTATACATAATTATGTTATCTGAGATTTATATGTTACGGTCTATCAATTATAATGACACTTCATTATGAAATAGATTTCTTAATAAAACAAAACATATCAGAAATATAATATTAATAGTACAAACAGTTTAAATTCTAAAATTTAATCTTTAAACATAAAATAATAATGCATGACCAATTCAGGAACTATTACCATCGGCCTAGCATTTTGGGTTTAATTAATAAAATTGAAACCCCATCAGGTATTGATATTAAATTTTTAAAAACATTTCTTTAATTACAGATTCATTATTTGTTATATTTCACTATTTCAAAATTTCTAAGGTGTTATTTTTGTTTTTAGTAGACATCCATAAACACTTCATTTGTGCACAGAAACCTCAAGGAAAAATGGTGTTTCAAACTAGATGATCAACAAGGCATTTGTTTGTAACAGAATACATTTTTAAAACTATCTATGCAGTAGGTTCTTGTACTTAATGCGAATTGTGATATTCTATTCTGCCTGGGGATAGTTTTTTAACCTATACTATTATTTATTACTCTTTACATGAGGCACAGATTCTTTGTATAATGTATAAGAATGATAAAACATAACTTTATAGCTGTTAGAATAGGTTTTTAATGACAACAAACTAATATAATATACTTGAATCGTTACTAACTACATTGTTACTTTAGATACATTTAATAAGTCACTATAATAGTAACTACAAAAAATTTGAGAAAAGTAATTTTAGAAATTCTGTTGCAACAATGCAACAATTCCACTCAAAAGATTATACTCAAATTAAATTAAAAATAATAAGAGCCATTGTATTATATATATATTGTTAATGTTAATAAATCAATCTAAATCATATAAAGAAAATGAATTAAGACAATTTAATTTTTTGAGTGGAAATGTTATTTATTTATTTATTTAGATGGTACACGGCAAGATAAAAAAAATAAACATCCTGGCTATTATCCCTTATCATTTCTTGTCCTTGATTGATTTCTTTGTTTTTTGCAGTTTTTTTAACAGTTTTTACTTTTATTTTACTTTAACAAAGGATTTTATAAGAGGGTAGAAAACTAACATGTGTTTACTTATTACAAGAATTTGATTACCATAAATGATAGTTATCCTGATCGTTATATCTATTATTGTTACTGATTCTTAATTTACAATTATCTTTACTTAAGCTTATTTTTGTTTTATGTGATACTGCCTAGTTAGTCATGTAGATTTTAACTTAAGAAAGCCATTTGTTTAGATACCTATGAAAAATAATAGTACAAAGCAAATAAAACTTTCAGCAAAGCTTTTTCCAACTGTTAGTGTAAGCTCATCACCATATTTGGTCATCACCGAGAAAGATAATAGCGAGAAAGACAACTATGGAGAAACCAAAAATTGAGAAATAAAAACCGAGAAAACATAACTAAGAAACCATAACCGACAAACCACAACTGAGAAAACCAAAGACAAGAATGAAAACTACCGAGAATAACAAATACTGAGAATGCATGAAGTAATAATTAAAAGTTAGTAACTTTGATAGACATAAAAGAGACAGAGGAGAAAAATTAGTGCGGGGAAGGACCGAGAAAGACCAACTGCGTAAAGGAAACGCTATGCAGCGGAGGTTAGGTTATAAGTTAGTAAGTTTGATAGATTTAACAGGAACAAACTCCAATAGTTATCGTGATGACTGAGAGAGAGAGAGACTAACTTAACAGGACACGCTATGCCGAGTGAGTGTTAATATTCTAATATTAATTAATTAAATAATTATTACTTCATATGCATGGATGCATTCTCGGTATTTGTTATTCTCAGTAGTTTCCATTCTCGGCTTTTTTCCGGTTGTAATTTCTCGGTAATTTGCTTTCTCGGTGATGACCTGGACCCACTCATCACACTTTGATTTTATAAATCTTTTTAAATTGTCTATTTAAGTAGCTCTTTGGTTATAAATTCAGTTTCTATCTAATGGATAGCCCTTGAAGATCGCAATTTGTCAAAATGTAAGTCTTAGTTAAGGTGTTAATAATTCTGTTCATTTCAACTATGATTTTATTTTAATTCTTCTGTTTCTAAAATTTCAACACTAAAATACATTAAATAAAACAAAACAATTATTAAACAGCCTCACAGTTAAATATTTATTATCTGTGACATAATTGTTTTGATATAACATATATCATTATCAAAGGTAAGAGATATGATACATAATGATATATTTTATATTGAAGCAATTATCTGGTAATAAACAGATAAAACTGTGTTAATAATGTTTTGTTTAATTCATGTTTACAGAATCTCAGGAAATGAGCCTGCTCACAATAGATCTTAAAATACTTGCTGTATATTTTACTATTATAACACAACTGGTAAGTTCTTTTTCATATTGTATTCAAGATTCTCGATACATTTGTTTGGCTTCATCATTTTTATTTAATAACATAAATAAAGACAGGTGTAACGAGATAAAGAACATCAGCAAGAATAACCACCCACTCAAGTTGTATGATATGTATATAAAAATCTCTTTCTATCATATCTTTGATAATCATGTCATCATCATATCATATTTTACATTTGAAATTGATTTTGTTCAAATAGTTGCTGCAATTGTCCAATAATATTATTTTTATTTTGTTATCACGGATGTCTAAACAATACATATACTACGTCTATTTTTCTTAAGTTAGTGTTTACATAATAAATATATCTTGCCATTTTTTTAGCATATTTTTGTTTTATAAATTCAGATTATGGTTATATGAGTACATTTGAGTTAAACAGATATATTTACTGACTATTGTTGTTTCTAGCCAAGTAGTACTGAGTTAATAGATAATTTTATTTATGGATACGCTTATTAAACAAAACCCCCAAATTATAATCTCTCGATTTGTAAATATGTATTGAAAAATTATAAATTGAGTAGTCAATGTAAATAAATCCCCACATCGCTTTCTCTACTTCCTCCTGCAAATATTTAAGTATTATATTGGAAGACAATAAGCTCTGCATTATTTCTTGTGTTACCACTGCTCTCTGATGAATCTAGATTTTTATTATTAGTATGATTGACTACAGAAAGCAAAAACCACTTGAATGCTTTTATTGTTGAAATTGTTTTGTCTTCCTACATGTATAGTGAAATAATAAATGCCAAATGTACCTATTTAATTAAATCAAATGTGACGTACATGTACGTAGTCAGTAGTATGAATGTTACTACTTATAAGTAGCCAAATGGTTAGTGATTGAGACTCGTCACACTGATGTCACTGTAATATAAGAACATCCATCCTAAGTTTAGAATTAATTCATCTTATATAAAATCTCTCAAACTGTTGTAAACATATCATATTAAATGGTGCAGAGATTTGTAAAGTTGTATGCAAGGTTATTAGAAAAACAAATTGAAATTTATTTTTTGTTACATAAGCAATGTATGCTTGATTGTTAAATGAAAGTTGTCGTAAAGTATGATATGTTTTCAATGCAAGTTTGAGAACCATTGGTCTAAAGCATATATTAATATATATTCTATGAATTTAACACTATAGTTTACTTATTGTTTGCCATTTTTACATATTTTATTTTAAACTTGTTGTACTTTTAAGTAAGATTAGCTTAAGAATGGGAACAATTGTTAACAAAAAATATTTAAAAAATTAAAATTGCTTAATTAGCTACCCCTATCTGTATTCTCAGGTCGTAACTAAAGATCCTTATAGGAGAAGTTGTTTATATTCTGTTGATTTTAATGTTATGCAGATTTTAGTAGATGCAAATTAGCACCACACATCATTTTTATAGCACTTCTAAATTGAAAAGAGAGAGAAAAACAAGATATATGCGAAAAGAAATTCTGAGAATACATTAAGTGCTTATCGTCACTACCATTGACTTTGTAATCATAATATTAAACTTTATACAGTTATAATACATTGCAGTCATAAAACTGTAAAAAAATTATCTATTATATTAATTAATATTGCATTAAAGTTTTGTTCCCATTTAAGATATTTTCTTGAATCTGTTGAGTCAAATAAATTATAATGCAAAAAAATATATTAGTAGCTATTGTTCAATAAAATAAAGAATGATTTGTTTAATAATCTTTGTTTTATTATTTATAATAAGAATCAGCAGTACCTTAGATTGAGGCAACCTATATTCAACATTCATTTTGTCACCTGTATGTAATGTGTATGTAAATACTACAGTTAATGGATCTCGACAATTTTTTATTACCGAGACTTGAGACATTTTTTTAAAGTTCCGGGAATACTCGGATAGTAATTTTACATGGTAGGTATTATTATTATTATTATATTAAAAAAAATTATTAGTAATAAGCAAAATCAAATTAGCCTCTTGGCTAATACAAAAACCCAAATATTCGTTTTTAAAATCACTTGAGAAAATCCTCTAATCAGTTTCCCGTAAAAGTTCCCATTGGAAAATAACTAATAAATAGCAATAATAATATTTAATTAGAATAAATAATTAATAATAATAAATATTATTTAATTAAAAGCACAGCAATATATCAACAGATTTTCCTGTCATAAAATTTTTTTTTCTCTTCTGCAGCAAAACCTTTCATGTTTAGTGTTGTAACTGTTACATATGGATCTACCTAGTTATATGAATTGTGGATTATATATGTTGTTATGTACGAAATTCAGTTGTTAGGTACAAAAATAAGATAAATGTCTATCAATGTAAATTACTTACCTAATAATAAATATTGCAGTTATATACGTGTTACTCCTCAAGTATCTTATTCAAATACATAACAAATTGGCGACGAGAATTTTTTTAGGTACTTGTGAGAAATTGCAATAAAAATAATGACTGAAGAAAGCATTAGTGTAACAGCACTCCTAATAATTGTATTAGAAAAATTACAAAAGGAAACTTCAAGTTCATCGTCTTTAAACATAAATTGGGAACCTTTTGATGAAAATCAAGAATCTTTTACAACATATGTTGAAAGATTGGATAACTATTTGGAATTCAAGGGCCTAAGTAAAGATAACACTAAGAAGGTACGAGTGTTAATAAACTACATTGGAACTAAAACATACCAGTTATTGTCAAGTCTGACAGCTCCTGGAATTCCAAAGAAAAAATCGTACGATAAATTGATACAATTACTAAGAACTCACCTCAGTCCTACACCAAATGAAATCACTGAACAGCATAAATTCCTTTTACGGATGCAACATGCATCATGCAACATGCGAATCAAAATACTTAGATTTTGTCATAAAGGACTTGTGGCTGGTTTCACAAAGGTTGATTAAGTTCTAATTAACTTAATCATGATTAAATTTGAAATCCAGAAATATAATTCAATAAAATTTCAGGTCTCTTAAACCTCAGCCAATGAAATTTCTGAATTTCAAATTTAATGATGATTAAGCTAATCAGAACTTAATCAAGCTTTGTGAAACCGGCCACTGGACTATTAAAAAAATTTCAAGGACTCCAGCCCCCCCTAAATATGCCACTGATATGACAATTTATAAGTTTTTTATGTCCCTTTACCCCAAATTTGTCACTCGCAAAAATATAAACTATGAAAGCAGCATTAAAAATCTACACCATCTATGCTAGATTCTAGACCTAGATCAGACTATTGTTGGCAATTGTTAGACATTGATTACGGAGACCTCCAGCGACTATAAAAACTAAAGTAAAAGAAAAAAATCAAATCTTTGTAAGTCTTTGAGAATATTGTTAACTTATTTTGTATAAAGTTTGATTAAAATGCTCCCATTCATCATATTTTTTTTAACCAAGGGTGCTAGACAAAATCTAATTCCAGATTTAAGTACTCCACATTCGAGTATATAACGTACACTACAATTATTATCAAAAATTTTTAATGACCTCAAATTTGTTGTTCGGTGCAATTATATAATGTTAAAAATTAATGAATTTTACGTTAATTCAACAAGAATTTGATAGTAACCATTACCGTTCAGTTTGGAGATTTTATGCAATTGGTCATTTTCACGGTTACTAGATTGTGCAGAATGTGTAACTTTCTATGGTGGTCATAGATAATAGTTATTTATATTATTAGGAGTATAAGTGAAGCTTTATGTGCTGAAGCTGATAGGTTGACTGCCGAACGGAGTGAGGCAGCCAAATCAGCTGAAGCACATAAAGCGCTTATACTCCGAATAATATATGCGATTTTTTCTCCAAACGTGCAAAATTATAATACAAAAAGAAAGATCTAATTACGGAGGTTATTTCGGAAAACATTACACTTGTACGAAAATCGCAACGTCTGATAGGCAATTTCTAGATATTACCGTAGCAACCCACCAAACAAGATTTTTTTTGCGAAAAGAAAAGTCAGTCCACGAATTACGCAGTAAAATAGTAGTGTTTTAAGTGGATAATTTGAAGAATTTTGTGGTAATGTCTAGTTCAGGTGAATTTCAGTTGACGCCGCCAGAAATAGCCGAAGCAGCAAGAGCTGAAATTGAAAATCTTCTTCCTACAAAGTCAAGCGCTGTTTATGAAGCAGCGTTCAAGAAATTCATCGCATGGTGTTCGGAAAAAAATGCATCCGTTTATTCAGAAAGTGTTCTTCTGGCTTATTTTTCGGAGATGGCCAAAAGAATGAAAAGTTCAAGCTTATGGTCGCATTATTCGATGATCAGGACATTGTTAAATCTCCGACATGATGTTGATATCTCAAAATATTTAAAGCTGCGTGCCTTTTTGAAAAAGAAGAACGAAGGGTATTCTCCCAAGAAAGCAAGAGTTCTAACCAAAGAACAATTCGATATGTTCATCTTTAACGCTCCAGATGAAAAATACTTGGCCGCAAAGGTAAATATATAAGTTCTTATTACAAAAATAATTAAAAATTATAATTTATCAGGTTATATTAATATTCAGAATATCTGGAGCATGCAGATGCGATGAGCTATATAAGATGACGCTGGATGATGTCGAAGAACAGGGCTCCATATTGCTAGTAAAAATCCCTGACAGCAAAACAAATAAAAGTCGTTCTTTCACTGTGGTTGGCGAGACGTATATAAATAAGTACAGAAAATATGTCTCCCAGAGGCCTGAAGGATTTGAAGAAAGAAGATTATTTATAAAATATCAGAATGGACGATGCTATCGGATGATTATGGGAATCCACAAAATTGGAAACATAGGAAAGGAAGCGGCTACATATTTAAAACTGCCCTATTGTAACGAGTATACAGGGCATTGTCTAAGAAGGACTTCGGCGACCTTGCTTGTCGACACTGGCGCTGACATTACTACCCTCAAGCGACATGGCTGTTGGAAGTCTAGTTCCGTTGCAGAAGGATATATAGCGGAATCCTTAGAAAATAAAAAGGAGATTAGCAGGAGGATTCTCATGTCGAGTACCAGTAGCAGGTTTGTTTTTTTGTTTAATTTTTTAATAATTAATTCTTCTTTTCTTATCAGAGAAAGTGGTTATGGTCCCACTACGAGTAAAGAAAATGTTAGCTCATTGGAACTGCATTCTACACATGTAGTTAGCGACAGCAATTTGGAAGAAATGACAAAACAGCCTCTTGTTCAGTATGCGACGAAGTGTACATTTAATATTAATATTAATTGTAATAAAAATTAACAATAAAATGATAATTATTGGTAGTTACATACTTACCTTTTTTACTAAATCAAGTAGCTTAGACTTTATATGCTTAGGCACATAAAGTACTTTATGTGCTTAAGCATATAAATGAAACTTCTACTAGCAGAATTCTGTCATTAAAATGTCACTTGTATTAGAACTTTCTTGGGAGAATACCCTTCGTTCTTCTTTTTCAAAAAGGCACGCAGCTTTAAATATTTTGAGATATCAACATCATGTCGGAGATTTAACAATGTCCTGATCATCGAATAATGCGACCATAAGCTTGAACTTTTCATTCTTTTGGCCATCTCCGAAAAATACGCCAGAAGAACACTTTCTGAATAAACGGATGCATTTTTTCCGAACACCATGCGATGAATTTCTTGAACGCTGCTTCATAAACAGCGCTTGACTTTGTAGGAAGAAGATTTTCAGTTTCAGCTCTTGCTGCTTCGGCTATTTCTGGCGGCGTCAACTGAAATTCACCTGAACTAGACATTACCACAAAATTCTTCAAATTATCCACTTAAAACACTACTATTTTACTGCGTAATTCGTGGACTGACTTTTCTTTTCGCAAAAAAATCTTGTTTGGTGGGTTGCTACGGTAATATCTAGAAATTGTCTATCAGGCGTTGTGATTTTCGTACAAGTGTAATGTTTTCCGAAATAACCTCCGTAATTAGATCTTTCTTTTTGTATTATAATTTTGCACGTTTGGAGAAAAAATCGCATATATTATTCGGAGTATAAGCGCTTTATGTGCTTCAGCTGATTTGGCTGCCTCACTCCGTTCGGCAGTCAACCTATCAGCTTCAGCACATAAAGCTTCACTTATACTCCTAATAATATAAATAACTATTTTAAAGCAATGTAACGAAAAAAGCATTGTTTTTGTCAGAATTTATCCGTCATTTTGGAGGTTATGAGCTGAACTACATAAGTAACTTATTTATTAATTATTTGATAAATATAAACTTTTAATTATATGAAATATAATATAAATACAAAGATTAGTTAAAGTTTCACAAGTTTTATTAGATTCTTAACCTAACAATATTGTTTCGACATTGTCACATGTCATTATGTAATAATAATAGAATAGTAGCTATTTATTTATAAAAACACCCAAACAGGCAGTGATGCCTAATTACAAGGGAGAAATCAAAAATAGACAATATTAAATCAAACATTACTTAACATTATTAACAATATAGAAGCAATTAACTCTAAAGACATACTCTATAATAATTGGTTATTTACATGCATGTCCATTACATTCAATCTATATATATAAAAGGGAAAGATTGTCTGTCTGTCTGTATATATGTATGTATGCGATTTTCTCCGCAACCACTGGACCGATTTGGATGAAATTGGTATCATTGGAAAGGTCTTGGCCCAGAATAGAAAATAAGACCAAATTGGACTCTGATCGGCCATCGTGGTCCGAAATAACAGCGAAAAACCCATATATGGAAGTTAAAAATGGGTACTGAGATTGATGTGAATAGATATGTTGTCAATTGTCAAATTTGGTAATTTGACAATTACAAAAAGTAAAAACATGTAATTTCAATAAAGCGTAGCAAAGCGCGCCGGGTATTTGCTAGTATATTATATTTACAAAGCAAATTAAATACCCCAGAATATCAAGAGCTCCGATTACACAAGGGAAAAATATAATTGTTAACGGTAGCTTAAGGAAAGGCACTGTTTGTATAAAACTTATGTAACAAGTACATAATGTAGGACTTTATAGACAAGCCCAGTTTATGGCCAAGCGAGCGAAGCGAGCAAGGCCTATAAAATGGGCTAGTCTATAAGGTCCGATTATGTAAGAGTTGCATACAAAGCTTTATGTACGATTCCTAAATTTGGCTAATTATCAAAAAAAAACAGTTTATAAATTTGACATCTATTCTTGACAGAAGAAAATTTGACATGTAATATACAGTTGCTATATTTTATTTTACTACTATATATTTTATTTTACTACTACCACTTTATTTTACGAGTACAATAATAAGCCAGTTTACTGCCACAAAACAATACAATAAACCGTAGTTTATAATGCAATCGGACATAAAACATATAACCTGACGCTACTTCAATCTATCAGACATAAAGTTACAGAAAACAATTTAATTTCTGTTAAAGCAGATAAGGGTAACACTTTGGTAATCCTTTCGAAAGCTGTTTACACACAAAAGGTTAATGGAGACCCATAATATCGATATATATATATATATATATATATATATATATATATATATATATATATCGACTATAAGACAAAATGATGGAAGATGGGCGCGATGCAACGTTGACAAAGTGAACAGATTTGCTGAGCATCTAGCCAGCGTATTTTCTACTCTGGCAAATCATGACGAAAACCAAAACGAAGTAGAAACATTTCTGAATGCTCCCTGTCAGCTATCCACACCAACTAGAGCTATCACTCCAACAGAAGTCAAGCAAGTAATAGACCAATTAAACCCTCACAAGGCACCCGGATATGGCCTTATAACAGGCAAAATACTAAAACATCTCCCTAAAAAAGCAGTTGTACTGTTAACAACTATGTACAACTGCATATTAAGAAAATGCTACTACCCAATATTATGGAAATATGCACAAATATGCATGATACCAAAGCCTGGCAAACCTCCCACGGATGTAAGCTCTTATAGACCAATAAGTCTACTATCAATCATGTCTAAAATCCTGGAAAGACTCATTCTCAAAAGAATTGAAGAAACTGTCAATTTCGACGAACTCATACCTAACCACCAGTTCGGATTCAGGCATAATCATTCGACTATTCAACGATGCCATAGAATTGTTAATAAAATAAAAGAAAGCCTGGAAAAGAAGCAAATGTGTACATCAGCCTTTCTGGATATAAAGCAAGCCTTTGACAAAGTGTGGCACAAAGGCTTGCTTTACAAATTAAAACAAAAACTACCGAGTCAACTATACTTGCTTCTCAAATCCTACCTATGCGATCGAAAATTCCAAGTGAAATATGACGACAGTCTCTCACAATACCACTCTATAGAATCTGGCGTCCCCCAGGGAAGTGTCCTTGGACCACTCCTATACCTGATTTTTCACCGCTGATGTACCAACTAGGGAAGACACACTTATGGCAACACTTGCTGATGACACAGCAATTCTTGCAGCAGATACGGATCCTATAATGGCTTCGGAAAAACTGCAAAATCACTTAAACGAAATCCAAATATGGCTCAAGCAATGGAAAATCAATGTAAATACAGACAAATCGTGTCAAATTACATTTACAACTAGAAGAACTGAATGCCCTCAGCTTATTCTAAATGATGATCATATCCCTGTAAAAGATAAAGTTAAATACCTCGGGCTCCACCTCGACAAAAAGCTAACCTGGAAAGCACATATTAAAGCAAAAAGGCAACAATTAGATCTGAAGATAAGAAATATGTCATGGTTAATAAACCGTAAGTAAAAACTCTCTCTAAACAACAAACTAAGCATCTACAAATGTATCCTACAACCAATTTGGGCATATGGTATCGAACTGTGGGGCTGTAGCAAGCCCTCTAATACTAAAATCCTTCAGACCTTTCAATCAAAGACACTTAGGATGATCACAGCTGCACCGTGGTACGTCTCCAACAGGACCATCCATACTGACCTCAATATACCCTTCCTCAATGATGTCATCAGTACCTACTCAAATACAAAAACCGAAACACGAACCACAACAATCAACTGGTAAACGAGCTCTTCAACCCACCACTTGAAAACAGAAGACTCAAAAGAAAATGGCCCGAAGATCTCAATAGAAATGAATCCAGAGAGCTGTCAATGGACAGTACCTGACTCACGCCAATAAACCATAGACCATTTACTTATTACTAACTTAAGTAGATTGTAAATATACAATAAAAAAAAAATGGTTAATTGATTTATTGATAAAGAAAATTTAAATGTTTTAAACAAAGATCCTACCACAAAATTCCAAAAATAAATAAAACAAGCTTTAGCAAACTGCAATATCTGCTTTAACGAATTAGAAAAACAACAAATCATACATAAAAACCCACCACCACCAAAACTATATGGACTGATTAAAACACATAAACACAACATGCCTATACGCCCAGTAGTATCATATATCAACGCACCTAATCACACCTTGTCCAAGAAACTCAACCATACTATTAACATCATAGGATACAAATCGAAATACTCTGTCAAAAATTCATTAGAATTAGTAGAAAAACTACAGAACATGCATCTTGCAGCACATTCAAAACTTGTAAGCTTTGACATTTGTAATATGTTTTCAAAGATTCCACAAGACTGTATTCCTTTGTTAGATAATGTCCTAGAGTAATGTAGAATTATTAAAAAGATTAGAGTTAATTCAATTATTTGATCTTTGTATCAATCAAAATTATTTCACTTTTAATAATATAATTTATTTACAAAAAGATGGTTTACCTATGGATAATTCTCTAAGTACTCTGTTAGCTAACAAATTTATGGATAATTTAGAAGATCAAATATTTGAATTGGATCTTTCTAAACACATTATTTGTTGGTTTCTATATGTTGATGACATTTTAGCTTGTTTTGACAGTTCTTTTGAGGTTATCAATGAGTTTTTAATTCTTATTAAAAGTCTTCACACAAACATCACTTTTACACTAGAAACAGAATAAAAATAGAACTATTAACTTTTTGGATTTAAGTATTAAAAGTAATACAATGAATTTGAATTCTCCATATACAGAAAACCTACAAACACAGATATCACTATTCCTAATGATTCATGTCATCATAAAATGCATAAACTAGCGGCTTATAGATCTTTAGTACACCGAGCTTTAACTACTCCAATGAAACGATCACATTTTGATAAAGAAATTTCAATCATTAAACAATTAGCACATGCAACCATAAGATGATTGACACTTTAATTCAATAAAAAGATTATAGGTTAGCTATCAAAAGATTATTTCCAATTGACACTCAAATACAAGACACAAACTACATATCATTACCATACTTTAGCAAGATATCAGAGCAAATTCTGATGATTTCGTGCCCTGCACTTTGAGTCAATTTTCATTGGTTCATGGATTCTGCCCCCCTCTACAAACCACTCTGTATATATAGTGGTGCCACAACATATTATACAGTAGATTCATCCACCCACCTATCGGTACTTTGAAGTTGTTAAACTACACAAATGATACATCGACGAGGCTTGTCAACCGGCATCGTCTACGATTGCAGTATTAAACAAGTAGGGACATATTAGATAAAATTGTATTATTGTGGCAAGCAAAATTTTGTAAAAACTGAAAACTCTTATTATAATGGCACTAAAAGAGGAAATAGAATTATGTATAAGAACAGAATTAATTGATGTCTTTGAACAATTAGTTTACTAATTTAAATAGTGCATACATAATTTACCATTTACAAAAGTTACAAACCTAAAGCTTATTTTTGTTGTTTGTTAAAAAAATTCTTTATTATAATAATTTTGTATTTTGAGGACTGGCTGCCAATAAGACATATTATATAAAATATTACTACGTTTCGCTTATCAATGTAGGCTGTTTCAAGTAATTTTGTTATTAATGAAAAGTTATTAGTTAAAAGTTATTGATCTGAAAATAAAACAGTAAATTTAGATTTATAAACGTGTACAAATTTCTTTTTATTTTATCATTATAGAAATTTTCTTATTTTATTTGTTGAAAATTTAAAAGATCATTAGTTAGAATTTCTTTATATGATATCCAAGGAAAACTGTCTTAATGTAAACATCAAAACGTACCTAGTATCAGTTCGAGTGATTTTAAAATAACCAAACTGTACGGGGACATTTAAAGATAAAATTCTTTTATAGA
Source organism: Agrypnus murinus (assembly GCA_929113105.1). Lineage (NCBI taxonomy): Eukaryota > Metazoa > Arthropoda > Insecta > Coleoptera > Elateridae > Agrypnus > Agrypnus murinus. Next base: position 112,016,428 of record OV816024.1, read on the forward strand.
ATGCAATATAATTAGGTTATATTATAACAAAAAGCAGACAATATAGCTTATATTTGGCATACTCTCATAGCTTTATTTGTTATTTTTTATTCGTTTTATTATTATTACAATAATAACATTTAATCTTTACCATAACTTAATTCTGGTTCAACATAACTAGAAGATCCTACTAACGAATGGAAAATTACAGAACTACCTTTAGTTAATACTACACGACGCACAATTAAAGTTATATGGCTCTGGGTAATTGATGCGTTCGCTTGCGCGTATTAAGCATAACTGCTGTCAACATCCGAAAAATTGACTTTCAATATTTGCGAGAGTGAGTTATTATTATACTGTGGTGGTGCTTTACATATCAGACTATATACCGGGTGTCAACGAGATCACTTTCCGGCTGCCATTTCTGTAGTTTTTAATCAAACAAGATGAATCTTGGCAGGAGTTATAGGCTATTACAAAGATACTTATTGAGGTATCTGTCAAACTTGGATGACTTCCGGTTCAGCCGGAATGACTCCAACTTTGGTTTTTTAAATGGAACACCCTGTATATTTTTTTAATCTAGCATTCATTTTACATACAACTGTAAAATTGTTATTACTTTTTGTGTCAATTTAACATTTTTAGAGTAAATTTTACTTTTTAATCTAGAGTGCCATGACCTACCTTAAATCGTTCTAATAGACGTTTACATCTGCACAAAAATATTTACATAATTTTATCACGTTTCGTTTGTCTTACCAGAGCGTTCAAAGTTGATTAAATCACTTTTTTGACAATTAAAAATAAGTAAAAAAAATTAAATACAACAATACCACTTTCATAGTTTAATTAGATGTAGTTTTTTAAGACAAATCCAACGGTGTATCACAACATTAAAGTTATCTTGGATATTCTAAAGAAAACTTAATTTTATTCCATAGCACGACGATCAAAAAATGTTATATCCAGTTATCCATGAGAAACAAGTAAATAATAGCGTATATTAACAATCTTTGTAAACTTAACTTAATGACCAATTTGGTCTTCAAAATATCCACCTTGGGCATCTCTACACAGTCTAACCCGATGAACGGTTTGTTCTACTACATTTCTTAGCATATCCGGGGTGATACTTCCAAAAGCTTCCCGTATCCTGTTCTTTAGAATTTCCAGCGTTGCTGGAGGTGTAATGTAAACTTGGTTCTTAATATGGCCCCATAAAAAAAAATCAAGTGAGGTCAGGTCCGGGGAACGAAGTGGCCACTGTATTGCCCATGGGTGGCAATAACCCGATCCCTAAATCTCTCCTCCAAATAATTTCTTACCACATGGGCATTATGGGGTGGAGCCCCATCCTGTTGGAAATACATTCGTTGTGTTACCGCCAGGGGCAGATCGTCCAAATACTCTTCAATTTACCTTGTACCAGTACCTTGTATTTTGTCTGTTGAACATACCATTATTGGTAAACCTGGATTCATCCGACTGCATTATTGAATTTGCCAAGTCGTTGTTATTATTGTTGTTATTTAAATACCAATTGCAGTATTCCATTCTTCAATCAAAATCGTTTTCGTACAAATGCTGATGCAATTGGTATTTGTAAGAACGATAACCATGCTTCTTTAATATTTTCCTAACGGATTCGTGGCTAATATCTAATTCTTGGCCTACTTCCCTTGTAGAACTAGTTGGGTTTTGTTCTACAAAAGCCACAACATTTATCTCCATATCCTCACTTATAATAAATTCCTGAAGATCATGGGGCTCGTTTCGCATTTTTCTAATTAAATAGATAATGTATTGCCTACTTGGCTGGTTAATTCGATCAGGATACTCTTGTCGGTACATTCTCGCAGCTTCGGCCGCGTTTTTCCCACATTGTCCATAAATAATGAGAATATAGACTTGTTTGCTTTTGGTAGACATACTCGTAATAAATTAATATTAACCAAAATAATTGACACAAACTGAGAATAATAATTGTTTACGCAAAATTCAATCGTTTGTCCTGAATTAGAATTCAGCTGTTTTCCATGGCAAACTTAATTGGTAGATACTTTAAGACTTTATCTCCTTACTTTTTAGACAGCTATTATTTACTTGTTTCTCATGGATAACTAGATATAACATTTTTTGATCGTCGTGCAGTTGCATGTTTCAAAAATTAAGTTTTCTTTAAAACATCCAAGAGAACTTTAATATTGTGATACACCGTTGGATTCGTCTTAAAAAACTACATCTAATTAAACTATGAAAGTGGTATAGTTGTATTTAATTTTTTTATGTTATTGTCAAAAAAGTGATTTAGTCAACTTTGAACGCTCTGGTAAGACAAACGAAACGTGATAAAATTATGTAAATATTTTTGTGCAGATGTAAACGTCTATTAGAACGATTTAAGGTAGGTCATGGCACTCTAGGTTAAAAAATAAAATTTACTCTAAAAATGTTAAATTAACACAAAAAGTAATAAAAATTCTACAGTTGTATGTAAAATGAATGCTAGATTTCAAGAATCAAAAATATACAGGGTGTTCCATTTAAAAATCCAAAGTTGGGGTCACTTCCAGCTGAACCGGAAGTCGTCGAAGTTTGACAGATATCTCAATAAGTATCTTTGTAATAGCCTATAACTCCTGCCAAGTTTCATCTTCTTTGATTAAAAACTACAGAAATGGCATTCGGAAAGTGATCTCATTGACATCCGGTATAACCTAGGAACCCAACTTTTTGAGAAGCTTTTTCCACTTTAATAATAATACTGGGTGGAAATAAATGATTTTCATCAAGTTACCATTGCATTCCCCATGTAAAAGCACGACGTGCCGCTCTACGAAAATAGAGAAGGCAGTACCATAACCTCAAAATAAATTAATTCAATAAATTCTATGAATTGTTTGACAGATTGATTTCATTTATTGACAGAACTAATTTAGTACTAAATCAAAAAGAGTAGAGCGGTACAGAAAAATTTACATGTGAAAAAATTCCAAAGGGAACTTGATGAAAATCATTTATTTCCACGCTGTAATTATAATAATGTTTATTTCTCAACAGGTACAAACCCAATTACAGAGAAAAAAATCATATATAAAAAAATAGTATAGTTAACACACTGCCTTATGCATTATGGAAGAGATGTTTATCAAGTGAATTTTTGTACTGCGCGAATGTTATACCAAATAATTCAACATTGGACTTTATATTATTAAATGTTCTACACATTGCGTTTACTGGAGATGCCAAATGACGATTAGTCCTAGAAATACTTGGAAAAAACGTAACCGTATGTCTTGTTCTAGTATCTGGAACTTTAAAGTTGATTAAAGCAAGCAAAGTAGGGCAATACTGTTAACAATTTTGAATAAAAATACTAGCATGTGATATATTCGTCTGCTGTCTAAAGAAGGCAATTGAAAGTAATTTAGCATATCGACATAATTACCTTGAACAAAGCCATTTACGCAATAGCAACAATATTTTAGAAACTTTTTTTGTACTCTTTCAAGCTTTAAAGTTTAAAGAATGAGTTAGATATAGGAGATTCCATATAACTACTGCATATTCAAGTTTTGACTGAACAAACATTTGGTACAAAATAAAGTTTTAATATTATAAAAATTTTGGGTATTGCGAATTAAAAAGCCTATTTGCTTGGATGCTGAATTTATAATAGCTTCTATATGCAAGTTGAAATTAAGTGATGGTGTAAAAACAATTCCCAGATCTTTTATGCTATTGACTCTGCTTAGAGGTTCAAAATTCATTTTCTAGTTATGGTATATAGAAGTTGTTTTGGTACTCTATGTCATAACCACGCATTTATCAATATTGAAAAATAATTTATTTTGAATGGACCAGTTATAGACTTTGTTCAAATCATTCTGTAATTAATCATTAATTGTAGAAACTGTACAAAATAATTTAAAATCATCAGCAAAAAGCAATTTACAAGATGACTGAACAACCTCTACAATGCCATTAATAAAGATAGTAAATAATACGGGGCCTAATATGCTTCCCTGAGGAACACCTGAAGTGGCATAATATTCATTTGAATAAAAACCACAACAATAAACTTCTGTTATTGAGATATGAAGTAAGGAAGTGCACCAAGTCCGAATCACACCCGAAACACGATAGTTTAGATAACAAGCAATTATGGTTAACAGTGTCAAAGGCCTTGCGAAAATCGGTATAAATAATGTCAACTTGAAGCTGATTATGCAAGGCGTTTGACACATATTGAGTAAAAATAGTTAAGTTAGTTGCAATTGACCTTTTCGATATAAAGCCATGCTGATCTATTGACAAAGAGTTATTAATTATGTTTCTTAGCGCATTATGAATAACCGATTCAAAATTCTTTGAAAAATTGCTTAAAATTGAAATGGGTCTATAGTTTTGAATGTCATTCTTGTTGCCCTTTTTAAAGATTGGCACTACTTTGGCGCGTTTTCACTCTTCAGGAAATTGGCATTTTAAACAACTATTAAATATTAATTGCAGCGGTGTGGTCAAGAATTCAGCACAGCCTTTAATTATATAAGTTGGTATATTGTCTAAACCACACGATTTAGTATTTTTTAAACCTTTTAATTGCTTTAAGTATTTCGCCTTCATATATAAATTGTAGAGAAATATTATTTATATTTGTATTAAGATTAACGCTCTCATTTTGCTGTATACAGGGTGTCCCATTAAGATGTAGTCGGACTTTGACAGTGGTTAGATAACCATTAAAGAAAGAAAATTCCTATATACCATTTTTCTCGTACTTCTGTACTTTTGGAGAAAAACGGCATCGAAGTTCAGCCTAATGTTTTCAAATTTAATAGTACGAATGCACATGACACATATTTTAAAGTTCAAGCTTCAAGGTTGTAAACAATACTACTTCGAAAATGCGCAAACTATCATAATAAAGTAATAACCCATCTTTATTTTGGATAAGTGTTTCTTTCGTGGAATAAGAACACATAAATAAATAAAAAATGTACTCGTGTTTGATATCATGTTTCAAAAATGGTATTTTTTGTTTTGTTGTATAAGACAATTTCATATTCTTTTAATAGGTACGTTAACCCCTATTATGTGTAATACAAGCAGGTCTGTGAATAAAAAAATATTTTCGTATTAATTTTGTTTATAGAGAATTAAATAAGATATTTTAAAAAGGTAAAGGTAAGCTACAAATTATAAAAATGCAAAGTTGTTATTTTAAAGGCCCTAATAGTTAAAACCTTAATAACGGTACTTAAATAGAATATAGAATATGGTAGTTTATTATTGTTAGAAAAACTTGGGTTTACAACTTTAAAAGACGCTGACAAAACAAATACCGTTTTAAAAATTTTTACCAAAGCCAATGACATCAACAAACACGACGGTTGACGGAGACCGACTTTTCTTTTTTTCCTTTCGAACCGTTTCTTCCAGGAACGGATCGACACCGACCTGCAAAACATTCTCACAAACAATCATTACCAACAACTGTTGGCGACGGGCCGTGTCTGTGGTGGTTGATGTGAACACCTTCATATAAAATGTATTTACATTACAATGTTTTGTCGGTCTGGTGATAATCAGCCTTAACTTGTACAACATAATGAACATGTACTTTTTAAAAACGTTTTGTCAAAATTATTACAAATTTTTACTTTTTCTAATCAAAAAACTAGATTAAGATTTTTTGTTCCAAATGCACCGGTAAAGTCTGGTGCGGGAGCTACAAACACCCGTATTTACATTACACCAAATCAGTTATGAAATTGAAGTTACTTATTTTTCTGAGAAATGAGAATTTATTTCCCTTTTTTGAAATTGTTTTACCTTTTCTGAAATGTTATAAACCGTCCGCCATGTATGTATTTGTTAGGTGGTTTTACATTTTTAGACCCTACCTTTAAACTGCTTGAGAGTGAATAAACAGTTATTTTTGGTTAAACCGTTAAGTAAGCTTACTGGAGACATTACTGGAAGGTAAATAAACCAACCCTATAAACTAATATTAATCACGAAAGAAAGTAAAACAGTAATCATACAAAAGTGTCATTTTTGCCATTTCTCGTCTCTAGTGTATCCTGATGTTTCTAGCATAACATTAATTAATACTAATTAGTAAGTTCAATAGGCAATTGGAATTCGATGTGGAAAACTCTTTTACTCAATTTTTTGCTTTTGAAAGTTAAGGCTAGATTTAACCAATTTTACAGTAAAATGATATGAAGGTCACAGTTAAATTAATTTAAATTCCCGTTGTACTAGACAGATGGCTTGTAAAAATTTAAAGGTATACACAATTTTATTTATTTACAAATCGTATTACAATTCCTCATCATTTGACACGAGCATTTTAGTAAAGCAAAAACCACTATGTCAACTAAGCGAAATAATTTAATCTGCAATTGTAATGTAACACAACAGGATGCTTGAAAACGGTGGGTTTGAACTAGAAATGTACACGGCGAAATGTGATCTCATCATGTTTGTCTGGCTTAAAAATTTCAAAGCTTGCACTTATACAGTTAACTTTATTTTTTATTCATGATATCAATATTACCATCAGTGCGTTATAATTTTATACGTATTTTTCTAAAAACGTCGGTCAAAATTACTCAAAATTTGAACTTTCTTTAATCAAAAAACTTTATTAAGATTTTTTGTTCTAAATGCCATCAGAAATGCGGTGGTAAAGTCCGGTGTGTGGGCTATAAGACACCCTGTATAAACTGAGTCGTCAACTACAAAAGTACTTTCAAAAAAAGTTGCAAAAGCTTCCGCAATATCCTTTCCATTATTTAGAGAAGAGCCTTGCAAATCAATCATAGCTAAAGGCATAGACACAGAATTTTGCTTAGATTTTACATAGTTCCAAAAATTATTAGGCTCGGACTTGATGTTTGTTTCAATAGAAGTAATATAGTCTGTATAAGCTATTCTAACTAAAACTTTAAATTGTGATCTGTAATGAGAAAAAAGGTTGTAGTAGACTTATAGTCATATAAAGCTTATGGTACTTATTTTTTAATCGTAGATTACGTTTTATTTCATTGTTATCCCATAACGGATATTTGTTGTTGTATTTACGTTTCTTTACTTTAGGAACACAAAGATCCAGAATGCTAAACATCTTTACATAAAACTCAGACACCATAGCATCAACTGACTCACAGTATAATAAATTATCCCAATCTACTTGCGATATTAAATTATAAAGATGTAAATAATTGCCTTTACTGAAATTATATTTAGTTTCAATTGTAAAAGGACAAGATTTGTTTTTTTCAGCAATAATATTTATATCACAGTTCAAAGGTGGGTGATGAACATTTGTCGGCACCAAGGGATCATAATCCTGACGTACCTGAACATGTATATTACTCAGTACCAAATCTAAAAGACACTGATTGCCGTTAAGCACTGAGTAAATCCTAGATAGTCAATAAAAATAATTAGACTTTTAGTCTTGTTACTTAAATGTTCAAAATTGTGTTCAGCATTATTAAAATGATACCTTACATAGTCCGTCCAGTTTAAATCTCCAATGATTATAGTTTTCTAATCCATAATAAATGGTAATTGAGAAATATAATCAATGAGGTTCCCATAATCAGCAAATGATGCACTGGAAATGTAAACTGCAAGAATATATAATGTGCTCGTACTGCTAAAGATTACTCCGACACAAAGCAATTTACAAAAATTAATAGATAATGGAATTTCAGTCACTTGATAAACATTCCTGATAGCAATCAATACCCCACCACCAGTTTTCTCGTTAATGTTTACAATATCTCTATCTCTCCTAAAAATAACAAAGTTATTGGTACAAAATTCGCTGTTACATACATTATCTTGCAACCATGTTTCAGTTAAAACTAATACATCATAATTACAGACAGAAAAATTTAAGTACAAATTTTCTATTTTAGTGTTCAAGCCTTGGACGTTTTGGTAATATAGCGACATAGTTTGCTTTGTGAAACTCGCACTGATATTAGATGCGTTAGCACTTTTTACTCTACCCTGTTTTTTTGAATTATTACTTAACTCTACTTCCTTTTGTTTATTGACTGAAATGATTTTAGGGATACCATGGATAAACTTGATCGTTAAATTAGATTCTCCAAATTCTAATCTATTAGCCAAAGTTTTCCGTAAGTTCTCTAGGTAGTTTGTTATGATATGCTTATTTTTCAATACCTTCAGGGCATCTGCTTCCAAATTCAGTACCACTTTTAACGGTCTGGTTTTTCTTTTATCAGTTGAACCAAGTCTAAAAACTTGCAAAGAGCTTGTATCAACATCAGCTAATGATTTCATAAATTTGATGCTCGCATCTTTCTCTCATTTGTAACACCGGAATTTCCGGTTACCAATAAATGTTTGTTAAATTTTATAATTCACAGCACCATTTTCCTTTAGTAGGGAGGATTCTAAATTTACCACATCAAAAATCAATATCGTATTCTTCCAACATATCAGGATCAAATAAAATACAAACAACAAAGTTTATGGGTAAAGCTAATATCCGTCAATTTGACTTTATTTTTCCAATGTTAACAGAAAGTTCTAATTTGTCCACACAGTAAAGGCACAACCTTAATTACATCTCGTCAAAAGCTTGAGGTTATTCTCACTAAATTTTTGCATCACAGTTGCCATTTAAGTCGCTTTGAAATCTTTTTGTTTTCATTGACAGATATCCAATTTAGTATTAAAATTTACTTAACAAAATGTATTTTGGAACCTTGTCTGCACCATTTCACTTAGAGATTAAGTTCACTAATATACTTGGAGCGTGTCATACATTAAATTCTGCAATTGTTAGTTCCATATACTCCGGATGTTCGTTTGAATCTAATGATTCCCTTTTAAGATTTTTAATTTGTTCTTTTAATTGCTCCACTTCTGAGGATAACTTGGTAACGAGATCTCTTAATTCATGTAAGAATTTTCTCTCATTTGAGCAATTTTCACAGTGAAAAACAATCTTGCGTTTCTCACCTGACATGTAGATTTGAATATCACAATTATGTTAAAGAAAACTTATAAAAAATAATAGCACTGTTAAAGCAATACTTACAGTTAAGAGCGCTGTAGCTCAGCTGATCAAAGTATGGAAAGCCACCAATACACCCCTCACCATCAACAAACTCAATAATTAAGAAAAGACGTTTGCTGTATTATGGTATCTTTCTTCCTCTTTAAATTATCGAGTGCTGAAGACGCGTAACGTTTAAATTTCTTTGTTCGGATGCAAGGCCGTCAATGTTACAGCGGCAATAGCGCAAACACGTGACTGCAATCTGCATCTTATATCGTTATATCCATCGATAAACTTCAGTAACACTTTAAACTTGTTGGGGTTATGCTAATTATTTTATTAGTGGATGTCGTATTGCGGATTTGAGATTTTAACCAATTTTTAATACGAGTATACATAAATGTACTTTAGGTCATTAGGTGGCAGCATTCTCCTTATTGAATTAAAATGCTAGGTAATAGTTCTTCCAGGTTACCATAAAATATTGAAAAAATAGAAAAAGCAAAACGGACAAATTATAAAAAGAACCTTTTAATACATACTACTTTATTTAAGTTGTAATAAGCACCTAACAAAAAGTATTGTAAAATATCTTTTTTTTGCATATTGATGACGAAATCTCATTTTCTTAATCATAGTTTTAAACATAAAGTAAAACTTTTTTGCATATTGATTATGAAAGTTTTTTTAACGAAAAATCCTAATGAAAGTAGCACCTTTTTAATTATATTTGTAAAAAACAAACTTCAATCTCCTTGGAGATTATTGTCAAAGAATAATATGTTTTCCTGATTTTTTAAATTTTGCATAAATCCTTTTAAGACAAATTTTTCAGCTTACAATACCTATGCAAAAAAGTGTCGTGTACAGCACGTTATGAAAGTCTCTTTTTCTTTAAACTATGACTTTCATAATTAGGTGCACTGTTATAACTATTTAAATGAATATTATTTTATTTTACATCTTTATCTCGTTGGAATTCGCTGTAGGTGACTATAGTGACTATCAAGGACTACTATATATGTACTTTATTTGGTTACTTTTAGTTATATACAAGGTTATATAGTAGGCAAGTTTTTTGAAATCAATCGTAAACAAAAAATTTATAATTATCATTTGACAGTTGTAAATTCTAAAGCTTTTTAACCAAATTTCGCGTTACAATCAACCTAATCATCATATCAATCTGCAAGAAAGTTACAGCACATATTATGAAAAATTTGTTTCACTCGTTTAAACTAAAACAAAAAATATGTTCGTACAAAAGCCATAATGAGCTTGTCAGTAGAAATATTATTGTTTCTATTCACAGTGATTCTATGTTGATTGACCAATCAACAATTATTATTATTTATATTTACTAATCCTGAAACTGCATTTTGAGTACTATTGCCACTAACTGGTATCATAATGATCTAGAACAGCAATGCTATAATATGATGCTATTTTTTAACCTTTTTTCTAATAAAGAAAAATAACCATATGAGCCTTGCTGTCCGATATAGATAGTTATGAAACCAATAGTACATACAGTGTGTCCCCAAATGCGGTTCTCAGGAGGAAAACTTTTATTATTAATTTTATGACAAAAAGACATTCTTTATAAAAGTTTTTGCTTGATTTAAAACTACTTAAAAGTATAACGAAATTTTAATATTAGGTACTTAGAATAAAGTAGAAAATAAAAAAATGCATTATTTCTTAAAGAAAAGACAACTAAGTTCAATATTCTTCAAAAAATAAAATCTCGTTGCTTGAATAAATCGTATGTAAAATGAAATAAGGTAATATTTCTCAATATTATTAATATTGCTATTTGATTGTTACTGCATTGATTCAAGCAAGACATCATGATAAAAAATATAGTAAATACAGACTTACATTGGTCGTTTTTTTCCTTAGAAAAAATGCATTTTCTTAAATTTTTTATTTTATTATAAGTAATATAAAAATTCCGTTATACTTTTTAGTAATCTTGAATCAAGCAAAAATTTTCATAGAGAATGACTTTGTTATAAAATTAATAATAAAAAAGTTTTTCCTCTTGTGTACCGCACCTGGGGACACTATGTGTGTGTGGTTGGTACAAATGCGGGTAAACTGTTGTGTTGTGTCATGTATTCCATTCTCGAAATGAACTTGGTAGAGGTAGTTTGCTTCGCGATTTTAGCTTTAGACACCGAGAAAATCAAAACAGAAGATATTGGGTTCATCCAATAACCTGCCAACGCTTACTGGAGGGTCAGTTTCAACTCTACGAGGAGTTGAGAGTTTTTTGGGATTCCATAGAATGAGCATCACAAGTTTTGACGAAGTATTAAACATTACTGGATCTTCTATAAGCAATAAATAAATACATTTTTGATCCAGTCACATTGTTCCACAATGTTCGCAGAGATTTTCAAGCACAGTAATAATGAGTGTCCAAGCGAAGTTCCTTGCCTATGTAATCATCTAGTGTGCACACGAGATATTCAAATCCAGGTGTGTGCCGGCCAACAGTTCAGTCGTATTCTGGTTTCTGACAAGATTCAACAGGAAAGTTGAGTAAATGTGCGCATCTCCGTATGTTGCAACTATCTCACTCGGTCGACTAAACTGTTCTAAACTGAAAAACTGAAACAAACTGTAAACTGAAAAAAAGTTCATAGTGCACGCTAGCCCTAATTATTATGGATATGATTGTATTGATAAACGTATATTACTTATATGGTAATTAATCTTCGATTAGGATTAACCGAAGCTAGTGCAAATGGCCATAAATATTCGGCATTAGAGTTTTTGTGTTGATAACACTAAAAGACTTTAATCTTAAAATCGACATTTCTTATTTCTTGACATTCTTTAATAATACTTTTATAATTTTGTACACAACTTCTGTTACACATTTTATGCTAAAATAAAGTATTTGTATTGTAAACCTTAGTACATATGCTTTACAAACTGGAATGGACTTTCAACAGGTAATGCGACTCAGTGACTGAGTGGTAATTCAAAATTACTGTCCAACTATATGACATCCTGCAGTTCTTTTCAAAATACATTGCAATATTCGAATCTCGTCGCTTCTCTCTTGTCTTCATCGCTTCACCTACATATTAGTTATTATTAAATATTACCAACTGTCTTATAAAAAAGGTCTTGGCAAGACGCTACCACATATTCCTGAGACCAAAATAGGACGATTTAACTAAACTTACCTCTATCCAAAAGTGCTTCGTAAAGGCGCTATTGAACGTCAAAGATCTTCAAAAAATTGAATGATAAACATTGGGTCATCCACATGTAAAGAAGCTCAGATTTTTTAACGGTTTGGTCAATATTTTTCAAACTTTTTCTACAGATGGATATTCTAATTTCTAACATTATTTTGTCTGTTGTTGGATTTTGCTATCTGCCATAGTTTAGGCAAGAAAGATTAATTTGGTTTGCATGCCATGCACTGCAGCCATAATGTATCTAATTTAAAGTGTGTTGACGTTCAAGAAAAGTTAATAAAACAATAACTATCTTACTTGGTAAATCTAATGCAAACACACAGAAAATGTTCAGAGTGGCTACCATTTACATGCATACAAAAATTAATACGACATAAAGAATTAAACTATACTCTTTCATCATTTCGGCATCGTCTTTTAGTCGTTTAGTGTGTCGTATTTTGAATTCGTCTCCACAATTCCTCTTCTGTATTTACAGGTCTGGAGAATACCATGAGTTTTAAAGCTCCCCATAAAAAATAATCCATAGACATCATATCAGGAGAGGGAGGTGGCCAGTTTACGAGAACATGATTTCACTTACCGATCCATCTATTCGGATATAGTTGATTTAGATGGTTACGGATAATAAATGTGAAATGAAGGCGTGCCCCACCATGCATGAAAACATATCTCGGAAAAGTTTTAACTAACTATAATGTATGGCAGCAGTGAATAGCAAGCAAATCAAATTAATTCTTTTTGCCTAAACTATGGTAGACAGCAAGATGGAACAACAGACAAAAAATTTTGGAAATTAGAATATCTCTATCTGTAGAAAAAGTTTGAAAAATATTGACCAAACCGTTAAAAAAAACTTGAGCTCCTTTACATGTAGATCATCTTACGTAACACCCACTATTAAAAAAATGTTGTCAAAAAACTAGTTTTTCAGTACATACTCTCATCTTGCGCAAAAGCAATATTTTGTTATTTAGAAAAATATAAATTTTTTCAAGATCTTTGACATTCGATAGCGCATTAACGAAGCACTTTTGGATAGAGTTTGGTTAAATCGTCCTAGTTTGGTCTCAGGAATATGTCTTAGCATTTGTACAGACCTTTTAGAGACACCCTATATAAAAGTAAGTCTCAAGAGAAACACTTCAACTTCTCAAAAAATCTTCATGTTATGTTCTACCAGAATAGAAGAACATAAACTAATATATTAGCATAGCAAAATCATAGATTCCATATAATCAGTATATAAGGGAAATGAATATGTTTATGCACAGATACATTATAATTAGCCTAATATTGCTAGACTCATCTAAACATAACCGTCTCTTTATGGCCCAAGGGCATCTTTATGGTCCGACGGTCAATAAAGAAACGTCAATTAAATGTCAGAACTGTTTGTTGTAGAACTTGATTGGTTCTTAATATAATTTGTAAACTTATCACCAATGAAAATAAACTGAAATTAAAAATTTTGGAATAGTAACTATAGTAACGTACTTCGTATAAGCACATAAGTATACGCACAGCGGTTTGATGTACCTACGTACTGATTTAATTATCTTTTTTACACAACAATAGATTTGAGATAAAAACCTAATCTGTGCATAAAACAGAGTAGGTATAGCGGGCATAACTTACTTTTATGACCCTACAGCCTTTTCCTAGCCCTCGGCTAAAGGTAAGTACTCACAGCAGCGGATGTCATACGATTGGTCAGTTTGAGTCAAATCGTCTCAAACCAACCAATCGTATGACATCCGCCTGCGGATCCGCTGCTGTGGTTACTTACCTTAACGCCTCGGGCTAGAAATAACGCTTCTGGCCATAAAAGCTTCTTTATGCCCTTAATACATAAATAACTATTAATTGCTAATCGTTTTATGGACAAGTTTTTAGATTTAAAACTTGTAAAATAATACCTCCTTGCAGTAAAATGTTTTGGTCAAAAATACTTAAAAATATCGAAAATAAAAATCGAGAATTTATTTTAGAAAAGTATTAGATATTCTGCCACATAGACAACATTTTTTAAAAGATTTTGTTGAAAACCGCATGTTTCTATCTCAATTTATAACCATGTTATAGGTAAATTGCTTATACGATGGGCACCAGGAGTAGAAAAATTATAGTTTTTAAATAAACTAATACTCATTGCACCTTGTGGGTAGTGGCTTATAATTTATCGCTTTATTAAATCTTCGAAAGTGTCCATCGTTTTCTTTTAATGGAGTTGAATGTTAATAAATAGGGTTGAATAAAAGCTTTTAACTTCTCCGCGAAATAATTTAAAACATAATAAATTTTAAAGTTGACTGCAAAAATATGTATTATTAGGAAGAAGAAACATTTTTTTAAACAATCCATGTTTAAATATATAAAGAAAATTAAAACTACTACATGATCAGGAAATAGAATAATCTGATATCTTGTATTTCTTTCTCTTTTTAAAGTTTTTTCTCATGATTTTTATAATTAAAGAAAATTCATGAGAAGTGCAAGTCTTCTACAACTTGCTAATAACAAAACATAGACTGTTCAAAAAATGTTTCTTGTTCCTAATAAATATTTTGGTTTTAAAATGTTTTGGGAATGACTTCATCTTAAGTAAGCCGAAACTGCAGTCGACTCTAAAATTTATTGTTTTAAATATATTTCGTGGAGACGAGACTAAATACTTTTATTCGACCCTATTAATTTACTCTCGCTTTACGTTTAATAAATGTTTTCATTTGCTGTTAATAGTAGTTAATTCGTATATTATGCTCAAGTACCGAGATCGTAAAATTATGGCTAAAAAGGAGTTCTTTGCGTCTAAATTAAAAAAGATTATGATTGCAAGTAAAAGCAGGAACAAAATACTTAGGTGTTTTTAAATAAAATCTTTAAACTGCAGTTATTGTTTGATATTACATTTATATAACTGTTATGAATTAACTAATGAAAGGTGATCCTGCAACTAACCACATTTAAATTATCGCTTAAGCTGCCAACGCCAAATCTTCATGTCCAGTGTTGCCACATAAAATTAACCCGAGTTTAGTTTCGAAATATAACAGGATGGCGCCACTTTATTGAGCGCTTAAGAAATTTATGGGAATTACTTATTATTTAATTGTTAAAAGGTTTCTGATCAAAATTTTCCGCTCGAAAATTATAAAATGAATACCTTCATGTGGCAAAATGTCATAAAGTCAAAAATATTTAAAAATAAGCAAAATAAAAATCAAAAATTTAATAAAAATTTTCTTTAGATATTTTGCCACATAAAGAAAAATTTTTAAAACATTTTTTTAAAAATCGCATCTTTCTATCTCAATTTTTAACGATGTGATAGGTAATTTGCTGATACGCCGCGTAGAGAGCGCTCTTAATACAATAATACTATGGTGGTATTAACCTATTAAAAGAAATCACGATAGATAAATTGAGGGCGCATACATAAATTTGCACGAGGGCACCCATTAGGCTTGGCGCGGACCCGAGCATATGTCATTTAATTTGTTTACAGCAGAATCATATATTTATTCGGTGTTGGAATACTATGTTATTTCCATTAAACAGTTCGCCTAAAACTACTATGAATTTTCCATTTTTGGATAAGTAAGATGACGTTTAGTTACATCATATTGGTATAATTATGAGTTTGAATTGTATTTGCCATAGTAGGCGATGTATTTCAAGCGGTTTAATACTGATGCTGTAGTTTTTAAATCTAAGACGGCTGTGAAAGCTGCTGCAGCATTGTATTTCCAGCGGTGTGTTGGATGCACCCATTATCTTAAAGCATTTCTTTTAACATGATATTAAAAATTATATAGTTATACAAAATATTGTAAAACAAATGCAGCAACATTGCAAAACGTGTAGAATTTTTAAGTAGCAGTTACAGTTAAACTTAACTGAAGTTCATTATAATAATGTCTACCATCCTCAACCAGTTTTGAATGTCTGTATTTAAATATTTTTAATTGACGTTATAAATTAAAAGCAATCGATTCTTAACAGATTTATTATATATTAAATAATTAATGTGTACATACACTATAAAGACTACCAAGGAATTTTCTCTATTGCTGATAAATTAAGACCAAAATGACAAATGAGCTCGTTTTGCAAAATCTTTAAAACTAGCATGTACAAAATAATCAGCATAACTTGGCTCTACCAAGGTATCTTCTGGTACAGTATGATAGATTGGCTCACCATAATAAGTACCAACTTGCCAACCTTCTACATTTGCCATCAATTTAGCTTCCTCATCTCTATTTCTTCCAAGTTGTTTTAGGTATTCCCTATCACGCTCTGCTAGTAACATAGGATAAAGAGCAAAATTTGCAGATCGTCTTTCAATTTCTTCTTGGTGTCGTAATCGATTTGTCAAGTAGAAAAGGAAACAGGCTCCTGCAGTCATTCCTAAATAACCTGCTATCATGGTCCATCCTGTAAAAATAATAATAATGATGAAACAGTGATATGATTACATAATTTTGAAATTGAAATAAAAATCTAGGTTATAATCTTAAATTACCACTAAAATATGATTTTGCGGGAACTCTTTTGTAGTTAATTGGTTGGTAGCCTCCTGCAGGAGGCATATCTTGCACTTTTGCTGTAGAAGCCATGTTATATTATTTACTAAATATTATTTATTCCTAAAAGATTATTTTGACAATTTCATAGCTATATTTTTAGATATTTTTAAAGCCGTTTGACAGTTGACATGCACAGATTTGATCCTAAAATACATGTACAGTATCCGCCGCAAAATGTTTCTTCAATTCAACTGGGACGTGCCCAAAAGGTCCGTTAACTTTTATAGAGACGAAGCAAATCTGCAAATACAACCTGTCGATCTAGTTGTTATCTCTTGGTGCCAGGCGTCATGCGTTTTTTGTTTCTGCAAAGTGCAAATTTAATTTGTAGTAAAAACGTCAGTTAATGTCAGTAGTAACTGCATTTATTAATTACACCCTAGGTAGTATGTTTTTTCAGCGAAATCGCAATTTCAAAATTTCGGAGATTTTATTAATGGCATTAAATTTCTTGTAAATTTTTAATTTGACGGTTTGTTTTTTACTATTATACACAAAGCTTTCGAAAATTTTATAATTTAATTTATTTCATGATTATGGAGTTTCACCAAATAAGGCTCGAAACAATTATACAAAGCTTTTATACAATATTAATTGGTTTGTTTTATAGCATTCTTCCTGGAGAATGATTTACAATTGCTGTTTAAGAATATTTATTTTATAAAAACAAAATCTAAAGATCAATCAATGTATTGGGCGTCGGGTTATTCTACATTCTGTATAATTATATACAGCCGCGCTATAAACAACTTTTCAAATCAAATTATTCATATTTATTTTTTAATCATTTTTATTGATGGTATGTGGTTTTGTTTATTTTTATTAGCAAATATAAATAGTTAAAATATGTATATTTATCTATATGTAGATTATCGATTACTCGTCTTAAATAAAACTTGTACGTCTATACGGAGAAGCATATCTGGCAAAGACTTCAGTTTTCGAGTTTAGCTGCGTTAGCTACTGCTACTAGTTATAGTACATAGTTATTACTCAACTACGCTGTTAATATTTGTAATAATTGTGTATATTATATTTATTTCATTTCGTATTTCAAACAATTCTTTATATACCACAATTAGTAATATAAAGTATATCTTGATCTCCGTTGTCAATGATGCAGGAGTTCAAGACGTTGTTGATCTCCGTTGTTGTTGGCAACGTAAATAATTTGATGTTGCATTATAGCCACATGCATGTATGCATGCTGCTTTTTATCTCCTTAGTTACGCGTATGATGACACAGACAAGGCAACTTGCTTCTTTATACAATAAATTCGGATGGATTTTAAAAGGAAGAAATTAGGATTGAAATATGAAATAAAATAAAACAACTTATGCAATACGGAGATCAAGCTTCTTTAAATCCTCGAAGATGTTATAAAGCCTCGGCTAGCGCCTCGGCGTTATACATCTTCTTGGATTTGAAGTATCGCTTGATCTCCTAATTACATAATATATATTATTAATCAAAAGTAATATCTCAAGTGCATTGAAATAGACGATTAAATTTTGACGTTTTCTGTCAGAATGTTTGGCTAAGAAACGTATTTCTTTAGAGCAAAACAATATTTGACAAAATGTACGCGGAATATTTGGCATGATTATTTCCTGAATAAATAGATAGTATTGTTCGTAAATTATTATTGCTATATTTACATTAGTACAGTTAATAAAGAAATTACAATTTTTAAATGAGTTTCCATTTTCTGCACATTCACTTGTCTAAGCACCTTTGGTAATGGTGTCAAAATTATTCAGAAGTGATTAAATTTTGACACATTTTTGACCGTGGTTAAATTTTGACATTTGAATTTTTATCATTATTACAGTGACAGAGTAACCATGGTAATTACGCATTATTATATACCGTATAACAATGATTTCACGCAACATTACAAAGTCCATAACTTAAAACAGTGCAATAGGATTTCCTGAAGTAAGAGAAAGACGAAATATACAGCGACGAATCGAAACAATTGTGGTTGCTATGCCTACGTATTCTAAAAGAAATCCTCGTTATGTTCTAGAAACCATTGTTTTAGCCGATTTATTAAAACTTGTTTCTTTCCGTTAACATCCAAGTCTCTCTCTTCCAATTCTCTTTTCAAATCTATTAATTTTGAGTTCATTTAACAATTTCGTCGCCATTCTGATTATTCGTTAAGTTTGTTTTTAACACTAAAAGTTTGTTCTCACAGCACTTTATTTATTACGCGATTTTGTTTATTTATTTTAAAATCCCGACACCTGACAACACTGTAACGTTCTTTTTAAATTAATAACAAAAATGCTGTTTAATCGTCTGTTCACAAGAGAAATATTATTTACATACATTAATTAAAGCACTATAATTATAAACTGTTTATCGAACTTAATGCTAGATATTTACAAACTTAAAGTGGATTATATAAAAACTATTTATGTATTATTACAACAATTATTAAACATTTATTTATTCACTAATATATTGGATTACTAACGAATTACACAAAGCACATTTCAATTCACCGCCACCGGTTGAATACTAACTGAACTCCCATCACGAGCGATTTGACAATTTGTTTTGTACCTAACCTATTTAAAAGTAAAGTTTCGTTTTCGTTTTATTTACAAGTGCAATGCATAATTTATCAAATTTAAAATTATGGAAGAGGTTATTTGCGAAGAATGTGATGTTACAATCACTAAAAAGAGAAATCTATACGTTCATATAACAAGAATACACGACAGGGATCGCCTTACACCAAAACCGATTAGGGAAATCTGTGATATATGTGGTTAACAATTTGTTAATAAATTAAACTTTTCCCGTCATCAAAAACAAATCCATGGAATTGCTGCTTCAAAGGAAGAACGTACCCGAAATTCCAGAATTAAATGTGCTTTTGAAAATTGTTCTGAATATTTCAGGAATTATGCAGATTTGAAAAAACATATGACCACTGTACATAAAGTGGAAATTGGGTATAATGAGTTTCAGTTTGAATCTTCTTCAGGTAAACTCCTGGATTTGATAATAATGTAACGTTCTTTTTAAAATAATAACAAAAATGCTGTTTAAATCGTCTATTCATAAGAGAAATATTAATTTACATACACTTAATTAAAAACACTATAACTATAAAACTATTTAACAAACTATTAAATGCTAGATATTTATAAATTTATTTGAGGACTATTTATATAAAAACTATTTATGTATTACAACAATTATTAACTAATTATTCAGAGTACATTTCACTATGCCGGTCAAACATCAACTGCCTCCTTCTACCCGCAACTCAATTTATATCTTTCATAAGTTCTAGAACATAACCGATGAATCATACATGCAGCTGTTGATGAGTCATAAACGCAGGTGTTGATGAGTCATACATGCAGGTGTTATTGATGAGTCATACAGTTGATGACTCATACATCTAGAATGTTCGATGACGTCATATGTGGGTTTACTATTCGTTATAATAATAATAATAATAATAATTTATTTTACTATATTACACAATAGTGTTTATAGCAAGTCATAAAAAAATAACAATATATAAGAACATATCAATGTATATAACAATCAATTTCAATCAATTTTCTAGCATTGCATCAATGGAAAGACCAAATTCAGGAAAGCAATTTGTCGTTGTATGTTCTGCGTACTTCATTTAAATTATTAGCCGATGGCAGTAAGAAAGAATTTTACAACTGTCATTGTTCCTATCATTACATAAACAAGGGGAAAGGTGTAATTTTAAAAGCAAAGGAACAAATACAATTGGGAAAGCTTGTCCTTCAAGGATGGAGGTTTTGACTAAAAGCGAGGGACTTATTCTGGTAAAGTTTTGGATAACCCATGTAGGTCACTCACTTGATAATTATAAATTAAATAATTATAAATTATTACTCATTGTATAATTAATCCTTAACGGCTTAACTTGTAGTTTACTCCTGAAGAAGTTGCAAAAAAGCGACGAAATATTGAGTAAAAAATAAAAAGATTTTACTACAGACCGCATACCCGATATTTCCAATTCTATTATATATATACTGTACGGTCGAAAACAATCCATTATTTATATATATATATATATATATATATATATATATATATATATATATATATATATAATCTTTAACCTCATATACCTTTCGGTGTCGAGGCATCAGACACACCGAACCGCAGAGTGAATAGTGCATGTGAGACAAGGCAGCGGAGCCATATAGGCAAGTACACTGCCTATTTTAATGTAAATTTATTAATTTATATCCATAAAACAGATTTATTTTACAGGAAATTTAAAGTAGTGTTAGAGCATAATGCGAGAGGGTCCGGATCTGCGTGGTGGAAATGGTAGCGAGCCCGGCCCTGCTTACCACACATCTTGTCGGAAGCAGAGTGGGGTAACCTTCGGCAGAAAGAAACGGGATAGCGACCGAGGAGAAGGGTTTTTGTTATCGAATGTGTATTCTGACTGTTTATGATTCTTTTGTTCTTAAATACGTTTTATTATATCAATTTACCTTAATAAGTCGTTTGATTTAACATATCAGAAGTGGGATTATTAACACCTTTATGAACGTAGTATGTGTTTTGTTGTGATAGTGCTTGAAACATTGTTTTTGGATTGGTAAGTTGCTTTGCCTTTATACTATTACAGAGTATTGTACCGTTGTCTGTCTGGTCTTAAACACATCGAAACAAACAAAAACACGAGAAAAAGCAAACAGCCATTTGCGTTGGTAAATATTTTGTATAATAACCCTTTTTTTGGTGCTCGTACTGTTAATTTGTGTTGATTGTATTGAATCCGAGTGAATTTGTAGAACTATTAATAAATCATGGGTCGCAGTCATGATCAAAAACGCGGACGGAAGCAGTCTAGTAGCCGTCGTCGACAGCGTCGTAATGATAAGCGTAGAAATCGCGAATCATCGCCTGGGAGTAGTGAGAGCAGCTCCATCGTTAGTACTTCGCCAAAACAATCTGAGCGACGCTCACGTAGTCTGCAAACTACTTCGCGATCTCAGCATTATGTGGGACGAATGGAATTAATACCTAAATTTGATGCAAGTGCTGATTCCCTTACAGTTGATAAGTGGTTAAATAAAATCGACGCTATTGCAGAAGTTTACGACTGGGACGACCGTGCGAAAATATTTTGTATGATTGCACGATTGTCTGGTAATGCGCGCAAATGGTACGATTGCCAAACAGAAATGAGTAATGGATGGGAAGAATGGAAAATAAAATTACAATCTGCTTTTCCTGTTAAAACTGGTGTCGCTGCTAAATTAAAAGAATTTGTTAATACTGAACGTAAACCTAATGAAGATGTGATTTCCTTTTATTATTCAAAACTTCAGGTCGGAAAGCACTGTGATCTAACGGATCACGTCATCGCCGATGTTATAATTTCCACATTAAATAATAATTTACTAAAAGCAAGTGCTCATGCAGCAGGCTGTAAAACAAGTGATCAATTATTACGATTTTTAGTAGATTCTAACATTGATATGGTTGAACGTGCCCCTAAACATTATTGTAGGCCGGGGTCGTAATTCAATAATGATTTAAATAGGTTAAACATGCTTTTGGTACATTTATTTTAAAGAATTCTAGTTCTCACAAATTAAAGTTAATCCCCAGTTCTGAATGTTACGTTTGACAGGTCCTTTCGGGTCGTGTTACTGCTTGCTCCGGAATGGGCGGGAACGGTCGGTTACGCTTCACTAGCAGTAATTCATATGCGTTCCATTTTGAGACCAAAACGCAAAATACCACAGAGCCGGATTAAGGCACACATGAAAAGATAATTACAACACATTAGTCGCTTACCCTTTAAATGGAAATTAGCAGTACTTACGGGGGGATTGGGGATCCCCCGTGCCGTCTCACGTTGGTTCTGGATGATTGGGGTCTTCGGGAGTGAAGACCTTCAGTGCACTATCACGATCATGATGACCTGAAACAGATGATGCTTGCCGCATCAGGCGCCCTTTAGCCGAACGCTAACAGGACCAAGTACACAGAGGTACTGTCAATGTATTCATCTCCCTCCGAGTCCGCTCCTCGTTGGGAATGCAATACAAGAACCTGTAGGGGAATAAGCACCCCTAGGCTGCCCAGTGATCAGCTGGGGCCACTGGTGTAATTCTAATTAATTACCCAGGTCGAAGGTAGACTGGAGAAACACGCCCATTTCTCCGTCTCCTAAGCAAACAGTATACTGCGCGGTTAATTTTACAGAGCTCAATTCACATATCATCAACAACAGCAATTCTACAAATTGCTAACAAATCAACACAACAATAACAGGCAATTCCTCAATTGCCAACACATCAATATAATACAGCAATTCCAACCAATTGCTAACATCAACATAAAGCCAATATCACACATTGGCAAACAATCACAATTCAAGCAACAACTCACGTTGCCGAATAATAACAAGACAACAGGTACCAGCACTTCCAAGTGCCGTATAACAAACAGCGAATATTAGCATTACGCATCTTTACGTTTGTAGTCTCAATATAGAATACACGCATTACACTATAAACCGCTAAAGGTCTCTAGTACGTTTGAAACCGACCGCCCGTTTACAGCACCATAATACAACTGTCCCTTCTCGCATAATCATACCGATTCCTTCCCTAGCAACCCTAATTCTTGTAAACTTTTAAATATGTGTTTTCTCTAGCTCTAGGAGGGTGTGACAAACCATTAAGGCCAGATATGGGGTCAGAAGGGTCACTACTTTATGAATACACATTCTTTCATATTCGTAAATACATTTTGGTTCCTACAAAGAATTTAAAACTGAACTTATTTAAGACATTTCCTATTATCATTTACTATTAATTAATCACTAAAGATGGTAAATTCGCATACAGAAAATAAATATCCCACATTCGGCCATCCTGAAGACTTCTCGTCCTCGAGAATGGTAGACTATGTTTCTAGACAAGTATCTTATGTACGGGATCCTATCGGAGTGCTATCTCCATCGTGTTTCTTTGCTGAGTTATCCGAAATTCCAAGAATTGGAATCCAACTCTTAAGGCGATCCTTAACCACAACGTTAGGAAATACCTGATCTACAACCATGAGTCTCACGTACTTGGGTACACGCTTTTTAATATGACTATCAGTAGTTATGGTCAGTATTATAACAATCCACTAGATGTTCTATGAATCACTCTGTCAACGATGTAGTAATCGTAAATTGTACCTTGGGGACCGCTTTGTCCCAATTGACATTACATCTATTACCGTGAGACCTAGCTACCGCATACATGTTGAATTCTTATTTTGCGGTACATGTTAGAGAACTCTCATGACGCATGCACATGGAATCACGATCTGATCGTCTTGTCGTTGTTCTAGTGACATAAAACTGAGTGGCGAGAAACCGAACAGCATATGTAGATTTTGTTGATCGTACCGTTGATCAGAGCCTACTTGGTGAATGTATTTACCATCACTAGCGCATAACGCAAACTACTTTTAGTTTTGGTAAATGGACCCAAATAGTTATATGTAGAGTATAAAAAGGCATAGACTGTTTGAGAATGGGATGGAGATATCGAGAGTACTTACCGGAAGGATTGTTGGTGTGCAAGAGGACAACACGCAAATATATATAAAATTCTTTATTGAATAACTGTCCAGCACACTGGTTTGCCAACAGACACAGTAATGACATACATAGCTAATTAACGAAATACCAACACTAATAATGAATTAAAACTAACAATTATTAACAAAACTCTAACATTAACATTAATTCACAATAACATTAAAAATCAAAATTAACAAATTATAAATTATTTCTTCCCATATAAATGATTACGCAATATGTACACTGAAGTCTTTAAAACTTTTGTTACAATTTCATTGTCTAAAGCTTTCGGCAAACCAAACATTTTTCTAAATTTTATGTAATTTTGAACTAATGTACCCCGCGATCCAAACAATAACCCAATAATTGTTAGTTCACTCACTTGAAATTTTAACTTATAAAAATTTATAGTTGGATTGTAAATTTTACTTTTTTCATTTTGAACTTCATTAGGTTGATTGTTACCCTTTTCAAATCTGATGGTGGGGTCAATTATAAATCCTTTGTTTTTAGTTCTGTCTATAGCGATAATATCAATTCGTCGAATACTGTCCTCCTCCGACAATCCACAAATCTCTTCATGCACCTCATACCCCTTGTGAGACAAAGCTGCAGCTAATAACTGCCTTATTTCATTATGCCGCTTAATTCTAAGAATTTCTCCCTGATGGCAGAAACCTAACACATGCGCAAGTGTTTCTTTCTCACTGCAGTATCTTCAATGGTATGTGTTGGCACTACGACCAGGGATAGTTCTTACTGGAGCTACATTGCAGTTCATTTTAATGCAATCTCGCCATTCAGAGGTGCTTAAACTACCCTTTCGATAAATCCATGTATTCGCTCGTTTTACTTCCTGATACATTTCTACACCTAGCCCTTTCTGGGGAAGTTTACACCACTCCTCATACGAACGTTTTCTTAAAATCTCACGTATTTTAGTACTTGTAATTTTACCTTTTACATTCTCTAAATCATCCTTCTTTATGTTTAATTTAGTCAAACAAAATTTCTTTTGAGTTTCCAAATCTTTCGAGTAGTATGTTATATAAGGACAATGTGATTTTTCAAGACAAACAAACTTATTAAATTGCTGTAGAAACGCTTCCCACGAAGTATTAAATATTTGTAGACCTTTCACTGTTTTAGCTGCATATAAAAAATCATTAGGAGTATCTCCAGGTAACTGTAAAATTTCCCTTACGCAGCTTCGTATAGTTTTGTCCACATCTTCCAAAAAGTTTTTAGATAACTTTTTAATTGGAGCTGTTTGCAGACCGTATATAAGACATGGAGATATATATTGATTTAATAAATTAAGTTTTTGGTCGCAATTCAAAAGATTAGATTTACTCAAAATTTCAACTTTTTGTGAAAGATTTTTTAAAAAACTAATATGATCAAAGATTAATGTATTTGAAAATATACTTCCTACCAAATACTTCCGCATACGGGAAAGCTAATAATCTTCAATTAATTTATTTAATGATCATTTCTAACGAAGTTACCCACATCATCATGGGCACTTCTTACCACTTCTTGTAAATAGCATTGACGCATTGCTCGTCACCTGAATTATTTCTGAAGTTGTAATGCGATACACATGATTATTGCAAGAAACTCGGCAGCTCTTTCATTCGGTATTTGGAGATTGAGAAAGAACCTCCTGAATGTCTCGCATTTTTGTCAGGTGTTGACTGTACTGATAATACCCAATTCGCTGGCCGATATGCAAAGAATGAGTGAATGCTCTTGTTGAATTGGATTCATGCTCAGGGAATCTACGTGATCCATTGTCTATCCGCCCTGTACTCTACACCAAAATCATATTACTGGAGCAGGAGCCACTACCAGCAATCCTAGGAACTCATTCTTTGTGTATGAGCCGTCTTGAGAACACTACAATTGGTAACAACGTTGAACTTACACGAGATATAAACGACACGTTTCTAAGGGTCTCTACTACAACTAAAGTCTCTAGTTCAAAGCAATTGTACTTATTTTTACTATCTGTTTTATGGTTATTGCCATCTCTGCATAAGAATGCAGAGCTACTAACTACCAGCCAAACCTACTCGCCGCTGTATAGATCCCAGTGTCAACGAGGGGATTGTATATAGCTGTACTGGACAGGGTCTATAATACATTGCAAACTTGCTAAGTAATTAGAGCATAACCTGAACGAAGTATTTAAGAAAATTCGTTCACCCTAACTATTGACGCACCTAACGATTTCCCTTTGAAGCTCAGAAATATTTTACCAACTTCGCCCACCAAATAACTAAACTTAACCAATTTCTCTTCGCCCAGTTTACCAGTGCTCGCAGGCACTTCCATATCCACGTAGATCACGCTTTGTTGAAGGCATGAATATTACTTCAAGTAAAGTAGTAAACATTTACCCTATAATCCTTGCTGCGCCGCTGCTAACCTATTGAGATTATATTGCACAGTGACAGATGGGAGTAATATATCGCTGAGATACACGCCTGCTGTATCTTCACAATTTGCCATGACAGGGTTCTAATCGAATGGACACGCAAAGTGCATTGAAGATGCCAAACGGGATTTTCTTCAATTTATAATGTGGCACAAATACTGTATACTGTGTTTCACACGAAACCCCTTCTACGGAAACCTAATGATAATCCGATTCTGAGATCTGATGATATGCAACCTGTGTTTCTGAGCATTATATCATCCGCATCTATCTATCTAGCTATGTATAGCCTGTCTTCACCATGTGTCTTGTTTTCTTTTTATTTACTAATGAAATATAAGATGCAAATGAAATTTGGAATACAGTTTATGGATAGAAACAGTTCATCGTTAGTTGACCTCATGTCGATCTCTACACTGACAACAAATCCTACTTTGCGCGAGTCTAACGCAAAGCAACCTCTATACCAACGTCTTACAAGGTCTCCTATCCTTGAGTTTACTGTTTCAAGTCGTACTGTGTGAAACTCTATAATCGTGAAATGAAATAGAAGCAAAATAACTAACATCAGTCTCACAAGGCCCATCGAGAACCCTACACCTAAAAAAACTGCCCTAACACTGCGCATCACTATCAAATGCAAATTATGGATGAGAACGATACAACTGCACCGAAGCAACCTCCAGGCAGAAAATCTCAACAACTCCCACGAAATTCCCATCAATTATTTCCTTCTATCTATGTGTACCTAACTAACAATAAGTAAGCTATATTTCAGTAGCCTAATGTTCTCTCCTTCTTGGCAAAAGCTTACACTATAAAAAAAACAAAGGATCTCTTGATCCTGAGGTACCAGACACGACTTGAACGTCTATCCTTTCCCTGACACTACCTACACGTAGTTACTATCGATCTTCCATATTGTTAATACTTACTCGATTTCAAAACTAATTGAACGGGAAGAATCATTTCCGATAATCTCACCTATTTGAAACTTCTAATGATTTTGCTGGTTATTAAACCACAACTAATTATAATCGGGCTTATCTTAGAAAGATAAATTGCACATCGATGATCGAAGATCAATTATATGCAGGGAACTGGTTAGTTGAATGGATCCAGAATGTTCATTAGAAAAGGTCGTGTAGGAAGTGATAATTACAGTAAGATTGGAAAAGGAACAAAACAGTAATTACCCAAATGTAATAACACGATAATGATTAGGCGTTAAACTAAATAATAAAATTAACGGAGCACATAATGGATCATAATTGTTGAATCGCATAAGTCAATAAACCATTGAATGATCAAACACCAATTTAGTTCACATAAACACCCGTGTATTTTTTTTTGTTAACTATTTTACTAACTGTGTCCCTCGTCTAAACTACACAATGAAGCTGTACATAACTCAAACGGAAGTAAAATTAAAAACTTGAATTGGATACTCATTGCAGTACGTGCTCACGTAATTTGAATGTACGTAAAATCAAAATTGCAAATATCAACGAAAATTAACTCAAATGTACGTATAATTATAAACGCTAACTGAATTAATGGAAACATGTGCGTAATTAAAGGTAGGTAAAAATAAAACTCCGAATAGATCAATTAAAATACATACGTAACTCAAATCTAGGTAAAAGTATAAACTCTAATGTAATAATTCTACGTAAAGCAATTGTACATAAAAGTAAAACTCCGAATAGATCAATTAAAATATGTACGTAACTCAAGTGCACGTAAAATTATAAACTCGAACTGATTAATTGAATCATGTGCGTAAATCAAATGTACGTAACAGTAAAAACTCCGAATAGATTAATTAAAATACGTACGTAATTCTAACTGGATTAATTGACACATGTACGTAAATTAAATGTACGTAAAATTAAAACTCTGAATATAGCGATTAAAATACGTCGGTATCCCAATTATGAGTGAAATTAAAAACTCGCAGCAGATTTAACGATACGTACTGTGACACCCTAGTAGCCAGGGTGTACAATATTAATGCTCACGGTGCTCAAGGTTAAAAGGAGAGCAGGTAGGTTGGTTCGTCGATGATAGCTACTAAAAAATAACGATTTGCTGCCTGGGCGCCATTCTAGAAACCTAGAAAGAAGGGGAATGACCAAATACAAACAATCATAACAAAAACACAACACGATCATGTAAAACGTATAATTAATATTAAGCATTAATAATATAATATAAATGTAACTAGTAACAATTGAAATAACAAATAAACAAATAAGTAATAACAAAAGGTATAAAAAATTTAATAACAACAATAGTCACCAAGGGCTAAACAAACACCCAACAATAATAATAAGAATAAATGGCCTCAAAATGTGTATGAAAATTGTCCACTAATATGACTAACAGCCAGTATAATATTAAACTTGATAAATAATCAATAGAAGCATCAATAAAAAATGACATGCCTTTTAAACAAAACAATAATAATAATACATATAATTAAATGCAACAAGTAGTGAACAGAGGTGTAAATAATTAAAGTTGGAAAAAAATTGGGAGCAGTAAAAGGTGGGTAGGAAGCAATATAACTGGTAAAAACGCTTAAACTCAATTCCTAACCTTAAATCTTTACCAAACCACAAGAATAATAAATGTAAAAAGATCATAAAACAAATAACCTGTAATAGTTTCAGGCAAGCTTGCTCAATAAGGCGCCGTACCAGCAATAATTAATACCGAAGCAAAATTTACAAGTACCACAGTACAACTTATAAAGATTTGATCACAACGAAGGTAAGTAATTAACTTTAATTAGGAATTAGGATAATAAGAAGGGAAAACACTTCTGTAATACTTACAGTTACAACTTTCAAAATTTACCAAAATTAACAGTACCAAAAATGACGATGCTGACAAAACCAGCTACTATTAATTAAACGGCAGGAACACAATACTCCTGGCTGTGAGACAATGTGGTCTACGGATGTCTTCATAGATTTAAAACCACCTTCACCGAGGGTAAGATTCTCACATGGAAATTCCAACTAGCAGAATAAAAAATACTATTCTTGTAGAACTTGCTTAAACCCAAGCAACCATTTCCATGATGCAAGCCAATAAGATTAGCCAAGTAGATCTTAATAAACTTAGAAAAAACCCTCATCCATTAAGGTGAAAAATGTGGGGTATATAAGAGATGCCTAGAAATAAAATAATAAATTACCCCCAAGCAAAAGTAGGTATAAATCTCAAATGAAAATCAAAGAGAATTAGAAAAATTCAAAAATTAGCAAACATATTTACCTAGATGTTCTTGGGCCAAAAGTTCAATGGAAAAGAGCATTGAAAAATTTAAAATGTCTTCTCATTATCAAAAGGAGATTAGAAATCCTCCTACACATAGTTGGTAAAACTTTCACACCAAGAGATAAAAAGAAAGTACAAATGGCTGACAATTGTTTATATTAAGATATCAAAAATACACAGGGGAAAATATCAGAAAACACCCCTAAAGGAAAAATCCGAATAGTAACTTAAAGAATAAAAAATAATTAAAGTTAGTTAGGTAAGCACATCATACAATAAAGACAATTCCTTTTCTTTTCTTTTTTTTTTTAGGAAACTTGACTCCAAAGAATCAAGAGGAATAAATAAAAATTGGGAACGTCACACACCCCCTTTTGCTGAGAAAAAAAAGAAAAGGAATCGGTAACACCACCGATAAGCATACTTCTAAAGAACAATCAAACATTGCCCCTACTAGCTCTAAGCTAATTAGAATACTAATATCTAAGAGAATATTAAATAACAAGAATATCCATAAGAAAACACCTAATAATTAACTACCCGCACGCTCTCCTAATCAAAATTCTAAATATAATCCAACTATCTATATATATTCAAAGTCTAGTCCTGGATCCAAGAATCAATAAGAATAAATAACAGGAAATAAAAATTCCTTGAACATAATACATTCAAATCAGAAAAAATTATTTTTCAAAATTGGGAAAACTTTAATTTAAAAAAAAAATTAAATAAAGTTGGGTTGAGTGATCACTCAGACAAATCCGGGAAATTTAGGGAAAAACCTGACTCAAACATCATTCACCTACAATCACGAGATCATACAACTCGACACTTTCATACATTGAACCAAAAATCCCTAGACATAATCGGTATTTTCATCTACATCAGGAAAATATGGCTTTAAGTCCTTAACATGCCAACGACCTACATTTCTTCTAGAATTAACATCAATTAGCTCGTACACTAAAGGAGATATCTTTTTATATACCTGACATAAGGTAAAACGTGGAGCAAGTTTGGCAGAGAAATAATTGCCACCGCTAGATAAAACATAATTCTTCTTCCACACCTTCTGTCCTACAATATAATTATCAGCAGGTCTTTTCCTTAAATTATAATTCCTACTATTTCTCTCATAGGCTAATCTTAAATTCTCTTTAACAGATTTATAAATATTAGATAGTCTACCTATTTCTTCAATGTGGTTATCAATATTAACCTTATTTAAATTAAAATCTTTTAGATTTTGAAGATTTCCATAAAACTTCCCATTACAGGGAATATACCTACCAAAATTTAAATAAGAAGGAGCATAACCAGTGGTCTCATGGACCGCAGTCCTTAACGCATAAGCAATCTTAGGAAGTTCAACATCCCAGGAACGATGATTATTATTTTCAATATAAGATCTTATAGCAGTTTCTATAACTTGATTCACACGTTCAACTTGATTTACTTGTGGATGATACAAAGCATTTAAAAATTGTCTAACCCCATAATCTTTACATAATTGTTTAAATATATTTGAATTAAAATTAGTAGCATTATCACTACAGATAACCTGAGGACTACCAAAAACTAAGAAAACCTCATTCTCTAGGAATTTCACTATATTATTAGTAGTTATATTTCTTAAAGGGTGTAAAAGAACATACTTGGTAAAATAATCAGATACTGCAAGAATATAAATGTTACCTTTTAAGGTTTTAGGTAAAGGTCCAATTATATCAAGGGAAATACATTGCCAAGGGTAAGAAACATGTTTTGGCTTTCCCATAAAACCTGGTCTGTTTGTAGAAGATCTCTTCTGAGCACCACAAATCCTACAATGTTGCACATAATTCCTAACATAGGACTTGAGTTTAGGCCAATAATACAATTCCTTGACGCGGCAATAAGTTTTAAAAATACCTAAATGTGCAGATCTGGCATCATCATGAGATAACCGTAGAACTTCTTTTCTATAAGATTTAGGAACTACTAGTTTCCATTCAGGTAAATTAATGTTAGTCTCCACCTCACTAGGTATATGTTTATATAATAAGCCATCCTGAATCATCCAATCAGAATAATCTTCGGGATTTTCGCTAACATTATTAATCATCTTCAGATACCAAGCATCCTTCTGACACTCTTGAAGATTCAGATCAATAACATTGATATGAGGTAAAGGTGATCTTGACAATGCATCAGGAACAACATTCAAAAATCCCTTACGATGCTCCAGGATCATATCATACTGCTGCAACCGCACAGCCCAACGAGCTAGACGTCCTGTTGGATCCTTTAAACGATTTAGCCATAATAAACTATGGTGGTCACTAATAACTTTAAAGGTAACACCTTCAATGTAACCACGGAACTTTTCGATACCAAAGAGAACCGCCAGACATTCTTTCTCCGTCACAGTATATTTTCTTTCGGCCTCAGTGAGGGTACGACTAGCGAAAGCTACAACAACCTCGCCCTTTTCATCATCTTGCTGCGTCAAAACACAACCGACACCGACATCCGACGCATCACATTGTAGGGTGAACATTCTAGAAAAATCAGGACTAGCCAATATAGGAGCAGATACCAACGCTTCTTTAATTTTCTTAAACGATTCCTCTGCTTTATCAGACCACAGGATCTTCTGAGATTTACGTTTACCTTTGATTAAGGCTGTTAGAGGAGCTGTTAAAGTTGAGTAAGAACGAATAAACCTTCGATACCAAGAAACTAAAGCAACAAAACGTTTGACTTCTGTTACTGTTTCAGGACGTTTATAATTTAACATAGCACTGACCTTTTCTGGATCGGTCCGAAGACCTTGCTGATCTATGAGAAACCCAAGATACCTCAGAGATGATAAACAAAATTCACATTTCTCTAGATTGATGGTAAGTTTAGCTTGATGTAAACGATTAAAGACTTCGGTTAACACTTCTATATGCTTTTCAAATGTTGGAGTAGCTATGATAATGTCATCAAGATAAACAAAACAAAACGGCTCTAATTGATAACCTAGTACAGAATCCATCAGTCTCTGCTGGGTCTGAGGAGCATTGTGTAACCCAAAAGGCATTACAACAAATTCAAACAGTCCACGAGATGGAACAATAAAAGCAGTTTTTTCACAAGAGTTTTTATCAAGAGGGATTTGCCAGAAAGCTGACTTCAAATCAATGCTAGACAAATATCTAGCTCCACTTAACTTACTTAAAATGTGATCAATTCTAGGCAAAGGGTAAGCATCACGCTTAGTTACTTTATTTAGTTGACGGCCATCAAATACAAAACGTAAATCATTATTAGCCTTCTTAACAAGAAAGACAGGAGAAGCCCAAGGACTTGTTGAAGGACGAACCACCCCCAAAGCTAACATTTTGTCCAACTCTTCTTGCAATTTGTCCAACATGTAAGGTGACAAGTGATGAGGACGTTGACGAACTGGTTCAGCATCTTCAGTGTCAATCTTGTGTGAAATAAGATCGGTACGACCCAACCGTGTACCAGACTTCCAAGACAACTCTTTGAACTTATCAATTACCCTACATAAATCTTTAGATTGAATAACATTAAGGTCTGACCTAGACTGGATTGTATTGATAACACAAATATTAGGTGAGATATTACAATTATTTGGTGTTAACTGTCTACTATTTATATAAAAAGCATTAGACTGATAATCTAAGGTAATATTAAAAGTCCGAAAGAAATCGCTCCCTAAAATAAGTTCATGCTTAATGGAAGGTACAACCAGAATCTTAATCACTTTAACTTTGTCTTCCACACGAACAGGCAAGTCTACGACACCTACAACACTTTGTTGAATTCCATCAGCAGTAGATATATTTACATCAGGTAAACTATAAATATTTAAATTAAATTTCTCTAATAAATGCAACCCGTTACATCCTAACACAGAATTACTAGCACCTGTATCCAATAAGGCAATCACTTCCAAATCAAAAATCTTAACAGTGGCATATGGCCGATCATCAAAAGGCTTTGGAGTTAGTAAAATATTCACTTGAGATTCAACACTATCACCAACATGACTATTCTCAGCAACTATAACTGAAGAACTGCTACCATCTTCTTTAATGTTAGCAAAGGTCTCTACAGATTTATGAGGAACATGAGGAGAATGAAATTTACAATCTTTCAGAACCACATGAGTTCTTTGGTAGACCCTAGAACCACCACAAACACGTTGGTCTACGAACCGTGTTCTGGTAAACCGTTTTTTGAACAACGAAAACAATTAGGTTTAATTACACCTACTTTTCCACAACCATGACAATAAGGTTCTTTCTTCTGAGTACAATTCAATTTTAAATGCCCTAACCTATTGCACTTCCAGCATCTACGCTCTTTAACAGGAGAAGAAATTGACGAAGGCTCAGCAGAACGTTTGATTACATTTGAAGGTCTATCTAACTGGAAATTCTGTTGAACACTGTTGTTATGAGGAACATAAGCTAACCCAGGCTCTAACGTTGATAAACTTTTATGAGAAGGGTACTTAAACTTCTGTTGAAGAATACAAGCATTCTCCAATGCTTTACAAACTTCAACTAACCGTTCTATACTGGAAATATCTAACAAAGCTAGGTGAGTTTGATAATGAGGAAGTAGGTTTCTTTTAATGATTTTTAACTTTTCCTCTTCAGAAGGTGCGATGGTTAAATAGCTAAAACAATTCTCCATCAATGAAATGTAAATAACAACACGCTCATCAGGACCTTGAGTTCTGGAGCGAATTTCCTGCCATAAGACATCATCGTAATCTGCAGGTAAGAAATCTCTCTTCAACGCGGATACCAAAGTTTCCCAAGAGGTTACAGTCTTCCTACGAAGTTGGGATCGAAACCATTCTAAAGCCTGCCCTTTAAACAGGTCTCCAGCTGACTGGAACAACTCTTCGATGGACGTACTCCTGGAAACACGTAATTCTTCTACACGAGTTAAAAAGGAATGAAGGGACTCTCTACTAGAACCATCAAAAACTACTCCCCATTTATGAACTGGAGTGTTCTTACCAAAATGACCTTGCGGCTCAGGGGAAGCGACAGGAACTTGAATGCCCTCATCAAACTCTTTGATTATATCCTCATAATCTACTAACATTGCCGTTGCTCGCACAGTGTTATCACCCTTGAAAATATTTACCACTTCCGGAGTGACTGGAAAACGAGATAATCGCCCTAAAACATGGTTTAACCGACTCCTAATGCGTTTCCCTACAAGTTTATTTGTACCATCAAAATCATTAATTAAATCTAAAATATTCCTTATACTTTCATTTACTTCCACCTTTTCTTCCTCAAAATTGAAATTTGGAGTTTCATAAACAATATTTTGCCTAGCTAGATCTTTAGCTAATTCTTTTCTTAAAAACTTCCTACGCTGATCGATATCTACACTATCAGTTCTAATTGATCTTAACTTCAACTCATAATTTAATTCGAAGGTCCGCAAATGCCACGGGTCTATATGGAGATAATCCATTTTGAAATAGAGGAAAACAAAATAAATTCAAGACTAAAATTCTCAATAATAATACTCAAGTGTATAATCAGGTAATACACTTCACTAATTAGGAACTAAACCTAATGAAAATGTATATATACCTCTTATTAAATTAGAATAAATGTAACTAAATAAACCGTTTCAGATACTGCAAAAATCTCGAACAGATTCTGAAGCTGCAGATCAAATCACTAACTAAGAGACTTATAATTAGGCATTTATAACAATCATCCAACAGCATCCATTCAAACACATGGAACATCAAAATTCCACCCATCCAATGGTGACTATTACTTGATACTGAAAACGCTTTGTTATAATTGTGTGCTGGTCTAGGAAAGGGAAGGTTTGTTTGGAAAAAACAGCAAATCGGGCCCCACGTTGGGCGCCAATTCTATTGTGACACCCTAGTAGCCAGGGTGTACAATATTAATGCTCACGGTGCTCAAGGTTAAAAGGAGAGCAGGTAGGTTGGTTCGTCGATGATAGCTACTAAAAAATAACGATTTGCTGCCTGGGCGCCATTCTAGAAACCTAGAAAGAAGGGGAATGACCAAATACAAACAATCATAACAAAAACACAACACGATCATGTAAAACGTATAATTAATATTAAGCATTAATAATATAATATAAATGTAACTAGTAACAATTGAAATAACAAATAAACAAATAAGTAATAACAAAAGGTATAAAAAATTTAATAACAACAATAGTCACCAAGGGCTAAACAAACACCCAACAATAATAATAAGAATAAATGGCCTCAAAATGTGTATGAAAATTGTCCACTAATATGACTAACAGCCAGTATAATATTAAACTTGATAAATAATCAATAGAAGCATCAATAAAAAATGACATGCCTTTTAAACAAAACAATAATAATAATACATATAATTAAATGCAACAAGTAGTGAACAGAGGTGTAAATAATTAAAGTTGGAAAAAAATTGGGAGCAGTAAAAGGTGGGTAGGAAGCAATATAACTGGTAAAAACGCTTAAACTCAATTCCTAACCTTAAATCTTTACCAAACCACAAGAATAATAAATGTAAAAAGATCATAAAACAAATAACCTGTAATAGTTTCAGGCAAGCTTGCTCAATAAGGCGCCGTACCAGCAATAATTAATACCGAAGCAAAATTTACAAGTACCACAGTACAACTTATAAAGATTTGATCACAACGAAGGTAAGTAATTAACTTTAATTAGGAATTAGGATAATAAGAAGGGAAAACACTTCTGTAATACTTACAGTTACAACTTTCAAAATTTACCAAAATTAACAGTACCAAAAATGACGATGCTGACAAAACCAGCTACTATTAATTAAACGGCAGGAACACAATACTCCTGGCTGTGAGACAATGTGGTCTACGGATGTCTTCATAGATTTAAAACCACCTTCACCGAGGGTAAGATTCTCACATGGAAATTCCAACTAGCAGAATAAAAAATACTATTCTTGTAGAACTTGCTTAAACCCAAGCAACCATTTCCATGATGCAAGCCAATAAGATTAGCCAAGTAGATCTTAATAAACTTAGAAAAAACCCTCATCCATTAAGGTGAAAAATGTGGGGTATATAAGAGATGCCTAGAAATAAAATAATAAATTACCCCCAAGCAAAAGTAGGTATAAATCTCAAATGAAAATCAAAGAGAATTAGAAAAATTCAAAAATTAGCAAACATATTTACCTAGATGTTCTTGGGCCAAAAGTTCAATGGAAAAGAGCATTGAAAAATTTAAAATGTCTTCTCATTATCAAAAGGAGATTAGAAATCCTCCTACACATAGTTGGTAAAACTTTCACACCAAGAGATAAAAAGAAAGTACAAATGGCTGACAATTGTTTATATTAAGATATCAAAAATACACAGGGGAAAATATCAGAAAACACCCCTAAAGGAAAAATCCGAATAGTAACTTAAAGAATAAAAAATAATTAAAGTTAGTTAGGTAAGCACATCATACAATAAAGACAATTCCTTTTCTTTTCTTTTTTTTTTTAGGAAACTTGACTCCAAAGAATCAAGAGGAATAAATAAAAATTGGGAACGTCACAGTACATACATAACTCAAACGTAAGAAACATTAAAATTCTAATCGTAATAATTGAAACACATGCGCATTTCAAATCTCTCGTGCACGCATGATTAAAAACCATAATCATATTGAGATTCGTTTTAAGGGTTTGCCATCTTTACGGCATAAAGTCACCTTTGGTAGCCAATGAGGTTTGTGTATGGCCAACGATACGATATTATTAAAAACCCTCATCATCAACTATAATGCAATATATAAATTCACGCAGAAACATTAATTTACAACGAGTGTATTAAAGGAGCAAGCAGTTGACCTAGCAATCCCACTTCTGACATTTGTAGGCCGGGGTCGTAATTCAATAATGATTTAAATAGGTTAAACATGCTTTTGGTACATTTATTTTAAAGAATTCTAGTTCTCACAAATTAAAGTTAATCCCCAGTTCTGAATGTTACGTTTGACAGGTCCTTTCGGGTCGTGTTACTGCTTGCTCCGGAATGGGCGGGAACGGTCGGTTACGCTTCACTAGCAGTAATTCATATGCGTTCCATTTTGAGACCAAAACGCAAAATACCACAGAGCCGGATTAAGGCACACATGAAAAGATAATTACAACACATTAGTCGCTTACCCTTTAAATGGAAATTAGCAGTACTTACGGGGGGATTGGGGATCCCCCGTGCCGTCTCACGTTGGTTCTGGATGATTGGGGTCTTCGGGAGTGAAGACCTTCAGTGCACTATCACGATCATGATGACCTGAAACAGATGATGCTTGCCGCATCAGGCGCCCTTTAGCCGAACGCTAACAGGACCAAGTACACAGAGGTACTGTCAATGTATTCATCTCCCTCCGAGTCCGCTCCTCGTTGGGAATGCAATACAAGAACCTGTAGGGGAATAAGCACCCCTAGGCTGCCCAGTGATCAGCTGGGGCCACTGGTGTAATTCTAATTAATTACCCAGGTCGAAGGTAGACTGGAGAAACACGCCCATTTCTCCGTCTCCTAAGCAAACAGTATACTGCGCGGTTAATTTTACAGAGCTCAATTCACATATCATCAACAACAGCAATTCTACAAATTGCTAACAAATCAACACAACAATAACAGGCAATTCCTCAATTGCCAACACATCAATATAATACAGCAATTCCAACCAATTGCTAACATCAACATAAAGCCAATATCACACATTGGCCAACAATCACAATTCAAGCAACAACTCACGTTGCCGAATAATAACAAGACAACAGGTACCAGCACTTCCAAGTGCCGTATAACAAACAGCGAATATTAGCATTACGCATCTTTACGTTTGTAGTCTCAATATAGAATACACGCATTACACTATAAACCGCTAAAGGTCTCTAGTACGTTTGAAACCGACCGCCCGTTTACAGCACCATAATACAACTGTCCCTTCCCGCATAATCATACCGATTCCTTCCCTAGCAACCCTAATTCTTGTAAACTTTTAAATATGTGTTTTCTCTAGCTCTAGGAGGGTGTGACAAACCATTAAGGCCAGATGTGGGGTCAGAAGGGTCACTACTTTATGAATACACATTCTTTCATATTCGTAAATACATTTTGGTTCCTACAAAGAATTTAAAACTGAACTTATTTAAGACATTTCCTATTATCATTTACTATTAATTAATCACTAAAGATGGTAAATTCGCATACAGAAAATAAATATCCCACATTATAAACAATATCGGAACCGAGACGATGAAATAAAATGTTACGCTTGTGGGTCGAGAGGTCACAAAGCAGCTACATGTTTCCAAAGGAAGAACCCTAAAACGAATAAATTCTGCTCCTTTTGTAAACGGCCTGGGCATGATAAAGAATTTTGTTTCAAACTTAAGCAAAAAACCGACGTCGTCAAAATTAATTCTATAAGTTCCGATGAAGCCAAATATCACGTATTGGTTCAAGTTAATAATGCTTCAGTTCTAGCTTACATTGATTTCGGCAGTGCATGCAATATTATTAGATTCTCTACCGCTCAAGCGTTGAAGTTGCCCATAAATTATAATATTAGGATCGCTATGGTAGGTTACGGAGGTGCCAGTGTTATTTCTTTAGGGCAAACACAGGCAATTATAAAAATTAATGAAGTACAAAGGGATGTTCCGCTTTTAGTTGTTAATGACTCGGCGCAAAAATTTGAGCTGTTAATTGGTAGACCAGTTACCGAATCTCCCAACACCTATGTTGTGAAAACAGCTGACACTCTTCAATTTTATAACGAAGAAAATATCCAACCCGTTATGAATGAGCAAAATACTACACTCAAAGAAATATAGGTAATCTAAAGTCAAGAAACGTGGTGTCTAAATCAAAATGATCCAGATAATTTTTAATTCTAGACATAAAATGCTTGAAGAGAGATATTGGATTATCAATTTAAGCATTGTTTTCTGCTATTCAGAGAAGCAAGTTTAAAAGAAGACTTTTAACTTCTTGTATCAAAAAAAGTATGCTTAATGTGAGAACAAATATGTTCTTGAAATCTAGGTATTGTTTTAAGCACTAAACCACTTCAAATAAGAATCTTTGCATTTTAAAAATAAACATTATTTTCTGCAATTTATACAGGTGTGTGCAAAAACAAAATTTTTAACTTTTGGTTTCAAGAAATTTTGTACTTAATGTGAGAACAAATATGTTCTTGAAAACTGTGCATTGATTCAAGCACTACAGTACTTGAGATAAGAATCAATGTAATTTCAAATAAGATATGTTATGCTGAATTAAGTTAGTTAACATTTACATTTCTGAAATTAAAACGTTAAATTCTTCATATTACAATAATTCTTCTGGAAATGAGAGTGCAGTGCAGTTAAATCAAGAACGTTAAGTGTTGCTTCTAGCTGCGTCGCTGTTTACACTAGTTCAATATTGCTTAGTTGCACTTTTTGTAGTTGGTTCTTTTACGTTATAATAGAAGCACGTGTGCGCTACATTTCCTGTGTGGTGAAGTATTAACCTTCAGTGATAACTTGTCAAAGGCAATGGGTGGACTGATAAATTATATCCAATATTATATATTTCGATATCAGAATGGCGACAAATAGAAAATTTGGGACAAAGAGATTGCCACAGGAAATTATTCGAAGAAATTTTGAGAGAATGGTTCCTTTACAAATATGTCACGTTAAGTGTGCTAACGGTAATCTTTCTATAACTTTAGTCATAATTAATCAATTAAAGTATTAATAATTACCGTTTTAGATTAATTTCGACTTCATTCGGCATAAACTATGCAGAAAAAAATGCTTCTGCTGCCTTTTCTCAACAACTGGGAGGTTTTTAAATCAAGATGTAAAAAATACGCTAGAAATATGCTATACACTGTATAGCAAGTACAAACGTACTTTGCTTAAGCTGGCAGCCTGGACTTATATGGAAATAAACGTTGTCAAGGTACATCTTTGTACTGACCATACAAAAAAAATGTTTTTATTTACTGAAGAATCCTCTTTTGTGGTATGTTTAAGATGTGATTCGAGACTGGCAAGTTTTCTATTTTGTAAAGAAATATGTGTATGTATTTTTCTAAGTAGTTGCATCTAAAATAAATCTTTCATGTGCCATTGTTTTCTTTTATTTTGAATACTAATTCCTAAAAACCAATCACTAAATTCAAGATAATAATGCTTAAAACAACATTTACTAATTTCTTCAAATAAGAAAGAAAATGCTTAAAACATCATTAAGTCATTTCTTAAAGTAAGAAACAATTAAAGTTAAAGTAAAGAAGTTGAATGTTTTAAATTAAGAATTTTCATGTTAAAATTAAAACAAATTCATGTAAAAATAAGAACATAATTTAAATAGATTATTCTACATCCAAGCTCTCGTATTCTTGAATTGCAAACAAGAATATTATTCTTATTAATTTCTTAAATTGAAACTAGAAACTTCTTAGGTTCTAAAACAGCATCAAAATTCTTAATTTAATGTACGATTTTCTTATTACAAGTATTATTTTTCTCTGAGTGTACGAAGGTCTCCTTACATGTAGACGAAAATGCTACGTTACAAATGGGCATAAATTACATCCAAATACGATCGAGTATTTTTAACGGGAAAATAATCGCAAATCATTCAGAACAACATCATAGAGGTGCTGATGTTGTTATACCGTCTAGACCGATTTATATAAACAATGGCATTGGTACACTGACAGTTTTTAATTTAAGTAAACTTCCAACATCGTTAGAGGAAGGTATGCGTGTAGCACGAGGAACATTTTCAAAGAAAATTGCATCACTAAACCGAATTAATACACCCAATGAATTGCCTCAAAATTATAAACAAAGACTTGACAATTTATTACAAACTTATAGAGCTTGCTTTGCAGAAAACAATTCCGAACTTGGAAACACTAACATAGAAATGGAAATAACTCTTACTGTTATGTACCTATTTGTATTATATATTAGTTCTTTCCAAATTCATAATTTAAGTTATTAAGGGTTCATTATGATCTACTTGTTATCAAATATTCAATTTCAGATTTGTTCAGTTTTTAGAAGTTCTCTTAATTAATTTTTATAGCTTTGTTTTTCTAGGTTTATCTAAATGTTTCAAGACCCTTTTACTACGTCTGGGTCACTAACAAAATACTTATCTTATGTAGCGCGACCCTTATAGATTCATCCGGGTCGTCTTCATTATTATCTAACACCCCTCTTTGTACCGAACATATAAATATTAGTATGTTAGATTTTAAGAAGTAGTAGTTATAGTAAAAAGCACACGTCAGTATGTAATAATCGGTTCAAATCAATATTCAATGTTACATTCTTAATTTACAGTTTTTAGTCAGCCTGAGTGAAACGACCAATTTTATATTAATTGAACTTTTTAGTTTTTAACTGTTTTACTAATAAATTAATAAATAAAATAGTTTGGTGTCAGAAAGTTATTTAATTATCCCAACATCACGAAACCTTAACATTTTGGTGTCAGAGAAGTGGGATTCCTCTACAAAGATTACCACACGTCACACCTGTAGATTGCTGGTAAAATCAACCTTTGGCGAATTTTAATTCCTCGAGAGGACATCGAATCGGCCCGCAAGCCAACCATCGTTCGACAACTGGACTTCACAGCAAAGAATAGATCGTCAGGCGGCTACTTCATTGAAAGTCACTGTTACTCCAGTAAGTACCTCAATTGATATTTAAGTGTGAATTGGTTTAACTCACTGACTAAATTTTCCTTATCACACTCAGAGAAAAAACATTGTAAAATTAAAAAAACAATAATGATTTAAATAAAATCAAATATGTTTTTGCTTCATTAGTGTTTATATTTGAATCAAAAAGACAAATGTATGGATTTGTAGTGTTTTAAAACAAACATTGTTATGAATGTTTTTAATACTTTTTCCTTTTAAAACAATAGCAAAGCACACATTTGAATTAAACAGGATATCTACTGATTATCATGACAATCACAATAAAATGAATAATACAGATGTTTGTTTTAAAAAGTAATTTCTTTATTTGAAAAATACACAATAATACTTTTAAATATTTGCCATATCAAAATAAAAATGCCGTCCTTATATTTTAAGTGCAAAGAGCTTCTTATTCGTTCATGTTTAATGTTGTTTTTAAAAGACTATTCTTTTGTTTCAAAGATGAGCAACAATAATTTAAAGTGTATGCCTTTTTGAAATAATTAGACTATCCTTAACATTTCAAAATGAGTATATAACAAATTCAAAGGCTGAATTTGTAAGAAAATTCTGCTGCTGGCAACTGCTTTTCAGTTGTACGC
The DNA here is from genome assembly GCA_929113105.1 of Agrypnus murinus. NCBI lineage: Eukaryota > Metazoa > Arthropoda > Insecta > Coleoptera > Elateridae > Agrypnus > Agrypnus murinus. The sequence continues at coordinate 112,059,989 of OV816024.1, forward strand.
AACGTACTGTCATCAAAATACAAAGTTCGAATATGAGCTTTTAAATTTCAATGGCAGTAAGTACAATGCAGACAACAGACAATCGTCAACTATGGAGTTTCCTTGAAAATCTAGCCTTAAAGTGAATATCACTTTATGTGAAAAACCCAAGTTATAGAAAATAATATTTAGGTAATAAAACAATGTTGATTAACATATTAAAGAAATATATTTTAGACAATAATTATTTTATAATTACAGTTACAAAAAAACATTATTCTAACAAAACTAAATTATAGGATTATGAGGTACAACAATGTTCACAAAGATTTGTTTCTTAAGTACACTTTGCCATTATTTGATGTATAAAGATGCAATGGCGGAGAAGTGAAATACTGGATAGATTTCAAGTGCAAATTGTTTAGACATCGTCCTACTTCAAATGATTGAAAATGATAATCAAAGCATTTTACTTCAATTTCATTTGCCAAAATGTGCAATGAATTATTACTTAACTCAATAAGATATACAATTTTATAAAGTTTTGTTTGACAATTTTCAACTACTGTCAAATATAAATTTGTTTTGTATTTTTTGCCACAGTATGTTCCAGACGGAGAAAAACTAGAATTCTGTAATTGCAAAATAATTTACGATTAGTATTATGCAAATTAAAATACAATAAACTTACTAAATCTTTTGAATTGGCATGAGAGTATAAAGCCCACTCCTTTAGGAAATCTACCAAATTAGCCTTATCGGATTTCTGTAATTCTTGTTGTCGCAGGACAAAGGTTTTTTCCCATTTATCCTTTACTTCGGTCCAATTTTTACACTCTCTTTGAAGTGATGTTTTCAATGAATTTAATATATCTATATCAAATTCTTGACATTCTAACACATTTAAATTTTCAAAAGAAGGTGCTGAGTGAGAAGGAATCTCTATTTTTCTACTTTTTGCAGAAGAATTTACAAATTTATTGTACAATCTTCCCCCCGGATTCTTTCTTTTATTTCGAGAAAAGAAATAATAATCCTAAAAACAAAAACAAATTATGTATGGACATTTTGACTTAATAATTTTAAATAATCATACCCGAAAATCTTTTTCTGTAGGAAAAGTCGATTCTATCTCATTAAGTATAGGGGGATAATCTTTAGGCGACAAATAAGACCCACTATATTGAATGTCTTCCAAGATTATGGACACGAGAGTTTCACGGCGAAGTTTGTCCAACGACGAATGCTTTATGTAATATTGAAGAATTGCCTTGCCTTTATTGGATTCATTCAAAAGATCAGATAGCCGCTAACATATAAAAAAATAATTTTGTAAACACATACTTGTATAAATGTACAGGATGTCCAATTTCTTTAATTATTTGTTAAGGATAAAGTTAAATAAAATTAATTTTTTTCGATTATACTCAATTGAACTGTTTTTCAATACTTATAGTAAGAATGTAAAGTTTTGGATCATAAGAGCTGCAAGTCTCTTAACTATACTTCTTATACGAGAAACTCCATCAATACTACAAAAATGGGACATCCATTACTTGTGTAGATGGAATATATCTCAAATATAAAATATTTACTAATTTCGTTTTTACTTTTTTACCTTACATTTTGTAGTATTTGAGATATCTTCCTTAATATTCTATATCAGTAATTATGCACCTTGTATAGGATATTTACAATACCTTGGACAGCTTAGAAGCATGTTCTGTAGACGTTCTAGAACTTGATGGTGTCTGTTGGTCTGAAGTTTTTTGAAGCCAAGATGAAACTTTTGAATTATATGTTATTGTATCATCGTCTATATCATGCTGAAATAATGGAATTATTGATATTTTAATGAAAAGTATTCTTGTATATAGAAAGTCATAAAAGTAAAAAAATGAAAACAGAACTCACTCATACCTGATCTTTTCTCCAAAGAAATAGTTTTCCTCGAAATTCTGCTCTCAATCCTATATCCAAAATCGCATCTTTAATATCATCTTTCGAAAGATAGACCAAGCTTCTGTACGTTACACCAGCAGCTAAAATGAACAAAGTTATTTAAAAAATAAGATTAAATTAAAAATTTCAGATTCAATGTGGAATTGAGTGGATGATTGGTAGCATCACCTTGTAATAATGGCAATATTTGCACTAAATTCCAATCTTCTAATAGTTGATTCAATAGAGTTAGGTCTTCCAATGAAGCAGGAACAACATCTGTTAGTACATCTGAATTATTTAGTTCATCCATTAAATTTAAAATAACTAAGTCATTGTTTCCACTTTCCTCCATAGTGAACTATATAGAAGTAAAATATAACAATAAGAATACAGTGTGCACCATTGTTTCTATGAAGGACAGTATAGTAGATAGGTTAGTATATCAGCTTTCAAGAACGTAATAGTCTTTTTTTGCTTTATGATTCACAGTAGGCTTTGCATTTTTGTACTAGTGTAGATATTTGGTTACAAAAAATATTACTAGTAGTTTTTAAAACAATTGTTTAATGTTTTTGGATACTTTTTAACTTGACAACAGTTTTGAATTAAAGATTAATGTTAAATCGTAAAACATTAACCTATAATTTAAAACTGTCAAGCTTAAATTTCAGAAACTTTAAAACGACTGTCAATCTTGCAAATAAATCATTTTACAAATCATAGCCGCCACTGAACTAATGCAATTGCTGAACACATTAGATTTTGTAACTAAAACTTTGTACATTACCAAAAAATACAAATATGCAAGGCTACTCTGAATCATAATAGTTATTATGTTTAGATGAGTCTTGCAATAATAGTCTAATTATAATGCATCTGTGCATAAAAAAATAAATGGACTATACTTAACAACTTAATCGCAAATTGTATTGTTTTATCCCTGTGCAATTTTTTTGGGTGAATTCAGACATGCATTAAAAGAAGCATGATTAAAAATACAGCATAGAAATGCACAAAAGTGAACCCCCTAAAACATTATGAATAATAGAACACGCGAGATTTTTGTTAAAAATTTAATAATGAATACCTATGTACTTATTGCTAATAATTTTCCTGGCAAGCTGCTGATAACTAAGGTTAATTCTTATAAGGTACTATGGCAAACATTGTTTATTCATGAAAATAAAAAAAAGGAAATTCTGCAGTGATTTAACAATTGTTTAAAAACATAGATTTTATTTAATTAAATATTTGTTTTGATTATTTCTGAACGATGTATTAAAAAAACTAACTGCCAAAGTGATCATTTAAAATTCCCATGTTCTATTTTTCAAGCTATTATTACAAAATGTCTTTCCAATTAACTAACATAATAACACCTACCTTGGACTTGGCTTCCTGAGAAATATTTATTGCACTCCAAAGAAGATAAATTAACACACTAAATCACAAAGTCACCAACAAAGAAAATAGAATCAACGAGAAATGTGCGTTGCAATTTGAAATTTGGAATACTAATGGCGATGAATACACAGCAATAAATGCGCATGCTGTTGTAAAACATGTAGCGACAATTATCTGACGATGCATTTCTGTTTGATACCAAAATCACGTACCTTAAAATGTATAACTGCTTCACTTTAATTTATAAAGTCGCGTTATTAATATGATCGGGCAAATAAACTGTCATTCTGCAATAAAGTGACCTAACTTTATTTTAAATATGACTCTGCTTAAAACGTATATACTATATTACCAGCTTATTAATTCATAAGGAAATCATTTTAAATATATAGCGAACAGACATTCTCTATGTTTTAAAGTGACTAAACTAATATATTGTTAATAATCAATTTTAAAGTATTAGTATACGTACTCGAAATGTTAAGTTTTTAGTACTCCAATTGATTACACCAGTTTATTTAAATTCAGATGATTTCTTATGCTTTTTAAAACGCTTAATTTTTCTGAGTGCACCTCGTCATTTTTTCCTGTCCTTTGTAATGGTTGAAGAACCCTCTTTTTTGCTTTTTGTGTAGAAAAGGTTCGAAAGGAAATTAAATTAGTTTGAAATCGAAAACTTAACAATCTAATTAAATTGCGTACGTATAAATGTATTATCTAAATTATCCAAACTTAGTCACATAGGTAAATTTACAAAGTTTAAATTACATACATATATTTTCTAAATTATTCAACCTTATTTATGAAAGCAAATTGTTAAATCGTTTTATAAAAATTAAAAGACAAAAACAATTTTGTTCACAATGCCCGAAGTAACAAATCAAATCGTCTCAGAATCCTCATCTAATTCCGAAGTAGAAGTCTTAAATACGTCAACTCTATTTCGCATGATTACTCGTACTTTTGATGGTAGAAGATCAGAACTGCAAGAGTTTATCAGAGTCTGTGAAACTGCCTTTAGATTCGCGACTGTTCAACAAACCGAACCTCTTCTCGGGTTTATTTTATCAAATATCACGGGCAATGCCAGTGCCCAATTACAAGATAAATCTATCAGTGATTGGGAAGATTTAAAAAATGTTCTTAAACAATTATTTGCGGAAAGTAAGACAGATTCGCAGTTACTCGAAGAACTCAATACTTTAAGACAGAGGAAAGAGGAGAATATCATGTCATTTTATAATCGTGTCCAAAGTTTATTAACTAGAATATTAAATACATTTTCTAATGAATCCGCAATAGCTCGCGTACATAAGTCCTCAATGATCCGCGATATTGCCCTTAATCGATTTATATTACACACAAAACTAGAAATTAGTGATATGCTAAGGATAAAATATCCAAAATCTCTTTCTGAAGCTCTTGACCACGCATTAAATGAAGAACGCATTTTAAATGAAAGACGCCACAAATCCAGCACCTCTGATTCAGTGCGAACTAAAACTTCTATGTCTATTATTTGTAATTTTTGTAATAAAAAAGGTCATAAAGAGCGCGAATGTTATTTAAAGAACAAACAAAATCGTCAAAGTATATCTAACGTTACTTTCAATAATTCTAGATCGAAGGCGTATAATCAAAAATTTTGTAGATATTGTAAAAATAATGGTCATGAAATCCAAGAGTGTCGGAAGCGCGAACGTTACAATCGCTACAAAAATCAGCCAAATAATCATTTTAATACCAATCCTAACTCGAGCACTAGTGATACTCGCAAGGCGCAAACCACGAATCATTCTAATCCAAGTAATAATAGTTCAAATTCAGTGAATTTAAACGAGCTATCGTCGATGACCAGCGTCCTGTCATTCGACGACCATTAAAAATCGAGGCGCACAAAAGTGAGGCAAAATCACAGTCCCATAATCATATATTTATTAATAATTATGCAAACTCTCAAACGAGATCTCAGCCTCATAATCTTAGATTTTTAGATAATTATACGAAACCTAGTCAAACCCAAAATCGCTTACAAGATTCTCAAATTAATTCCCGTAATTCCTTTTCTAAAGGTAATCCGTAACAATCATCAAATCTTTTGCAAAATTCTCAAATTAATTCCCGTAATTCCTTTTCTAAAGGTAATCCGGAACAATCATCAAATCTTTTGCAAAATTCTCAAATTAATTCCCGTAATTCCGTTTCTAAAGGTAATCCGGAACAGTCATTAAATCTTTTGCAAAATTCTCAAATTAATTCTCGTTATTCCTTTTCTAAAGGTAATCCGGAACAAACATCGAATCTTTTACAAAATTTTCAAATTAATTCCCGTAATTCCTTTCATCAAGGTAATCCGGAACAAACTGAAGATCTTTCACAAATTTCCTTGGAAGGTAGGAACCGCGAAATTATCAAAGTAAATTTTTCTAGTAACTCAAACGTAACGTATATAGTAATCCCTATTGAAAACGTTAATCTTAAATTTCTTGTGGATACTGGTGCCAATGTTTGCTTAATTAAAACGGAAAGTTTAAAGAAAACAAATCTGCTTTTCCATTCCAATGAAAAGGTTTTTCTCTCCGGTTTATTACCAAACAGCACAATCGAAACCGCAGGTACAGTTATTCTAAATTCCTTAATACATGAACAGGAATTTTCTATTAAATTTCATGCAATTAATGAACCTAACGGAGTTCCTTTTGATGGTCTGATTGGAAATGATTTCCTAAAATCCGAATTTGCTTCTATATGTTTCGAAAAATTTGAATTAAAACTTAAATCTTTAGATTTTCCATTAAAATTGCATTCGAACTCTAATCCATTTGATGATAACGTATTTTATTTAGAGCCACGTTCAGAAACCGTAGTTAGGGCTCGCATTATTAATCCCGAAATTAAACAGGGTATTACTCCATTGTTCGAAATTAAGGAAGGTGTTTATTTAGCAAGAGCTATTTTATCTGTCGATAAGGATGACAACGCTTACACTACGATTCTTAACACTACAGAAAGAAGTTTAAAGATTAATGACTTTAGACTGGTTTTAGAAAAATTCGATGAATCTTCAGCTAGTGTTTTTGTCACAAATTCTGAACTAGAAAATAATCAAAATTTTGCATTTCGATTTAAATTGCTTAAGGAAAATTTGCGACTAGATCACCTCAATTTAGAAGAAAAGGCTTCAGTTGAAGATGTTTGCCGTAAATATCAGGACATCTTTCATTTACCAAATGACAATCTTACGTTTACGAATGCCCTAGAACACACTCTCAAAACGACCGATGATACACCAATTTCGTCAAAAATTTATCGATATCCCCAAATATATAAGCAAGAAGTAGACAAACAAATCGATAAAATGTTAAAACAAGGAATTATTCGTCCTTCGGTCAGTCCTTACAACAGCCCACTTTGGGTGGTCCCCAAGAAGATGGATGCTTCAGGTGAAAGAAAATTTCGCCTGGTAGTAGATTACAGAAACTTAAATAATGTTACTGTTGGCGATTCGTATCCGCTTCCTAATATAGAGCATATTCTCGACCAATTAGGACATAGCAAATATTTCACAACTCTAGATCTCGCTTCAGGTTTCCATCAAATTAAAATGTCCAAAAACGATGCTCATAAAACTGCATTTTCTACTCCCAGTGGTCATTATGAATATGATCGAATGCCTTTTGGGTTAAAAACAGCTCCTGCTTGCTTTCAAAGACTTATGAACACTGCCCTTACAGGTCTTCAAGGCTCCCATTGTTTCGTTTATTTGGACGATATAGTTGTTTATGCTTCTTCGGTAGAGGAACACACCTCTAAATTAGAATATGTGTTTAGCAGACTTAGGTTGAACAATTTGAAGCTTCAGCCCGATAAATGCGAATTTCTGCGAAAAGAAGTCGCTTACCTTGGTCACATTATTAGCGAACATGGTGTTCGACCTAACCCAGATAAAATAAAAGCCATCACCGAGTATCCTACTCCACGAAGTCAGAAACAAATTAAGCAATTCTTAGGATTAATAGGTTATTACAGACGATTTATTAAAGATTTCTCTAAGTTTGCGAAACCTCTCACTAGTTTACTAAAAAAGGACACTCCTTTTATTTGGCAATCATCTCAGCAAGAATCATTTGATCACTTCAAAACTATTTTGACAACACAGCCATTACTTCAGTATCCAGATTTTGAAAGAGAATTCGTTTTAACCACGGATGCATCTAATTACGCGATTGGTTCTGTGCTTTCGCAGGGTCCTATCGGTCAAGACCTGCCTATTTCATACGCTTCTCGTACCTTGAACAAAGCAGAAGGTAATTATAGCACAACAGAGAAAGAACTTCTTGCGATAGTTTGGGCAACTAACCATTTTCCACCGTATTTGTACGGAAGGAAATTCACAATCTTAACGGATCATCGTCCTCTTACTTGGTTATTTAACTGTAAAGATCCTAGTTCCAGGCTTGTACGTTGGAGGTTAAAACTCGAAGAATATCAGTACGAAATTAGGTATAAACCAGGCAGAATAAACTCCAACGCAGATGCTTTGTCCAGAAACCCCGTGATGTTAACACAATATAATCAAACATATGACTCTTTCGTCAAATTTCATTACGAATCTAAGATCTTGCCTGAAATCGAGATAATCAAAGAAAATCTATTTTCGAAATTTCCAAACGCCTTATTTGTTGCGAAAGATTTAGATGAAAATAACGCGTATTTTAATAATTTGAATCATATCCACGACCTTAATTCTATTAGGGAACCAGAAGTATACGAATCAATTAAATTAACAAATTCTGAAGACAATACTACGTTTTTACTCATAACTCATCTAAATCATTTTGATAAACCGTCCTACAAGGACATATTTTATACCTTGCAAAATTTAAAACTAAAATTACTCCAGAGTTCCTTTAGAGTTTAATAACAATTTAAAACAAGAAATGATTAACGAAATGATTGATTTTGTTTTCCCAAATTCACAATTCAAAATTTATCTCGTCGATAAAAATAAAATTACACCCGAAGGTGAAGATGCAATTAAACAGATTTTCAATGAAAATCATTCCTCTTCTATGAGTGGACATTCTGGTTTTCATCGCACATATCGCAGAATAAAAGAAAATTACTCATGGTCAGGTATGAAACGTGACGTCAAAAAACTTATTAAATCATGCAAATCGTGTCAAGAAAATAAGGTTGATAGACGTCCTACGAAAGCTCCAATGGAAATCACAACAACTTCTTCGCGTCCATTTCAAAGGCTTGCCTTAGATATAGTGGGTCCACTCCCATTAACAGAAAATGGGAACCGTTTTATTGTTACCATGCAAGATGATCTTACTAAATATTCTTTCGCAAAAGCAACCCCAAATCACGAAGCGAAAGCAGTTGCTAATGTTCTATGTGATTTTATTCTATTATTTGGCATCCCAGAAACAATCTTGACGGATAACGGATCTGATTTCTCGTCACATCTATTTAAAGAAGTTAATAAACTCTTCAAAATTAAACATATTTTTAGTTCACCATACCATCCTCAAACTAACGGAGCACTTGAACGAAGCCATTCCACACTAAAAGACTACTTAAAACATTATATTAACAATCAGCAAAATGATTGGGACGATTACATATCCCCAGCGATGTTTAGTTACAACACGCACATGCATTCCTCGACAAAATTTACTCCATTTGAATTAATATTTGGTCATAAAGCCTCTGTGCCATCGTCACTTACTTGCAAACCTGAATTCAAGTATACATATGACGACTATTGTACTGCTTTAAAATTACGTTTTAATCGATCCAATGAAATAGCTCGCGAAAACTTAATCGGAAATAAGATTAAATCAAAAAACTATTATGACACGAAAGCTCGAGACGACACAGAATACAAAGTCGGTGATCTCGTGTATGTGAAAGACAGATCAGGGAATAAATTATCCCCAAGTTTTAGAGGACCTTATAAAGTCACTAAGGTACACCATAATCACACTTTATCCTTACAAATAAAAAACAAAACTGTTACGCACCACAAAAATAACGTAAAGCTCTCTGTTTCAGAACTATGAAAATGGTTCGTATTTGGCAACCAACGATAGTGCTAATTCTATTATCTATCACAAGTTCTTCCCTCCAATCTTCTTCACCTTATTCACTTACTAAACTTCCTAACAAAGCAGGCGTATTCTTCCATAATTTGGGTCATTAACATCAATACTGATGACTGCTGCATAGAAAAGATACAAACGATCGCTACGGAAAAGATTACTCCAATTCAGTTCAAACATGTGAACCTAGATGAATTATCACATGCGAGTGAAAAATTAAAACAATTTGAGAAGGTTCTTGACAGTCAATTAAACTCCAATGATGTTTATAAAAACACCCACTGGTTCAGCTTATCTACCGCTGTCATAACAATGCTCGCTCTTGCATTTTTACTTTGCTATTGCTGCTGCTGTTCCTGCGATTGCTCCTGGTTACCCATAATCGGTAAAAGATTACCAGCTTGCAAAAGATCATTCGAAATATGTATCAACAGCCGCAACAATGTTTATGCAACATCATATCGCCGTAGACCAGCATCAAGGAAAGATGACAACGACTACACCAACAGTATAGAATTCACTGAAGTCCCAGTAAATGAAGATAGTGCTGTGAAATCTAGACGTTCGCTAACACCTTTTAAGTGCTAAGTGATCGTGCAAATCTCAAGAGTATGTGTCAAAGTGAACAACGCGTAAACAATTTATTTCTAAGCAAATTCTACAAACTCTTTTAATATATCATTATTAATATCTATTTTTAATGTATCATGATTTATTGTAATATCTTGTAATTTGTGTTGTTGATTGTTGAACATCTAAATCCAAGTAGTGGACACATTTAAAATTATTTCACTCTCAAGTGAAACATAAACTTAACAATGACAAGTTCAATGCAACTTTGTTAGTTATATTTTTATTAAAATTTAGATACGTTGTTGTTAGCATCATATATTGTCGTATTAATTTAATTTCTAGATAACAAATTCTTATTTCGAGTTATTTGCTACTTATTTACATTGACATTTTTTTTGTATATTTTGAAAAAAAAAAATCGTTTTTATTCTAATAATTTAAATCTTATATAAACATTTTATTTTTTTCTAGCTGTTCGTTAGTTAATTACACTTATATTATTAGTTACATATATCTTGCTTTTGATTATGCTATCATATATTTTAAGGTTAGTTAAAATTTTAATAGAATCATATCACCCTAGTAAATTTAAGATTGTACTACAATTTTATATCCTTACTTAGTTGGCACGTAAATACCCAATATTATTACTTATGTTATTCCATTGTATGTTTTTGAATTATCTTTTTAAAATTTTGCAATTTTATATTACTTGCAAAATTCTTAACGTGGGAGGTGTGTTATGTACCTATTTGTATTATATATTAGTTCTTTCCAAATTCATAATTTAAGTTATTAAGGGTTCATTATGATCTACTTGTTATCAAATATTCAATTTCAGATTTGTTCAGTTTTTAGAAGTTCTCTTAATTAATTTTTATAGCTTTGTTTTTCTAGGTTTATCTAAATGTTTCAAGACCCTTTTACTACGTCTGGGTCACTAACAAAATACTTATCTTATGTAGCGCGACCCTTATTCATCCTCGATTCATCCGGGTCGTCTTCATTATTATCTAACACCCCTCTTTGTACCGAACATATAAATATTAGTATGTTAGATTTTAAGAAGTAGTAGTTATAGTAAAAAGCACACGTCAGTATGTAATAATCGGTTCAAATCAATATTCAATGTTACATTCTTAATTTACAGTTTTTAGTCAGCCTGAGTGAAACGACCAATTTTATATTAATTGAACTTTTTAGTTTTTAACTGTTTTACTAATAAATTAATAAATAAAATAGTTTGGTGTCAGAAAGTTATTTAATTATCCCAACATCACGAAACCTTAACATTACAAGTACTGAACCAGTTTGTTATCGGCCGTATCGTTTATCCTATTACGAACGAGAAGTTGTCCGACAAATAATTGCGGATCTTCTCAAAAATGATATAATCGAACCAACTGTTTCTCCATACGCTAGTCCCATTTTATTGGTAAAGAAGAAGACAGGAGACCTGAGGATGTGCGTTGATTACAGAAAATTGAACGCAATCACGCGAAAAGACAAGTATCCCATACCGCGGATTGAAGAACAATTAGAACGGCTATCGGGAAATTCCTGCTTTACGACACTAGATCTGAAATCGGGCTATCACCAGCTGCGAGTTGCCAAAAATAGTCGTCCATATACCGCCTTCGTGACGCCAGATGGTCACTATCAATGGAAAAGAGTTCCATTTGGGCTCACTAACGCTCCGTCTGTTTTTCAGAGAGCTATTAATGAAATATTAGGTCCTTTACGATTTTCGTATGTTCTCGCATATCTTGATGATATTTTAATTGTATCCCAAGGAATGGAAGAGGGACTGCAAAGATTACAGGCGGTGCTTGACATTCTTCAATCTGCTGGTCTTACGCTCAATAAAGCAAAATGCAGTTTTCTACAACCTGAAGTAGAATATCTGGGATCTGTCATTAGCAATGGAGAATTGAGACCTTCACATCAGAAAACTAAAGCCGTTTTCCAAGACCTCAGAATGTTCAGTAGATGAGGCAGTTTCTTGGTTTGGTTTCTTATTTTCGAAAATTTATAAAGGACTTCGCCTCAAAAGCTAAACCTTTAACTATTTTAACCAAGAAAAATACGAACTGGACATGGGCACAAGGACAAGAGAATGCTTTTGAGATGTTAAAAAGAGACCTGACTAGTGGTCCGGTACTTGCCCTATTTGATCCTGCATTAGAAATTCAATTACACACTGATGCCAGCAAGCTGGGATTAGCAGGGATATTGATGCAGAAACAATTGGATGGACATTGGAAACCTGTACTGTATACGAGCCAGCAAACCAGCAGTTGCGAATCTCGCTATCATAGTTACGAGCTGGAAACTCTAGCAGTAGTAGTTACTGTCCGCAAATTTCGCAATTATTTATATGGAAACAAATTTACCATTATTACCGACTGTAATGCACTACGATTGACATGGACCAAACGAGACCTATCTCCAAGAATCGGCAGATGGTGGCTCGAATTACAAGAGTACGATTTTGATGTAATATACCGTGAAGGAACAAGAATGAAGCACGTCGACGCCTTAAGTAGACAACCTATTACAGTAAATAGCATCAAAGAAACAGATTGGCTTCAGGCGGTCCAATCCCAGGATAAAGAGTGCCAACTACTCAAAAACCAATTGGTCGTAGTAGTTGCCGAAAAATGTTATAGATTAACAGAAAATAAAATCTGTCGTGTTATCAACGGTGAAGATAGAATTCTCATACCAAAGGATGTCCGTTGGAGAATAGTTAGGTTGCAGCATGATGAATGTGGACATCCAGGTCCTGAAAGGACCCTAGACGCTATTAGCCAAAAATATTGGTTTCCTAAGATGCAACGGTTTGTAACCAAATATGTCGAGTCTTGCATACCATGTTTATGCGTGAAAAAACCAACTGGGAAAAGGCGAGGATACCTTTATCCCATCGAAAAGGTAAATCGTCCGTTTCACACTTTGCACATGGATCATTTGGGACCTTTTTGCAAATCGACAAACGGCAACACGTATATGTTAGTAACAGTAGATGCTTTCACAAAATTTACATGGATAGAAGCCGTTGCTAATACCAGTTCTCAACCAGTTATCCAATCAGTAAAAACACTTATAAAGTTCTTTGGACTTCCTGAAAGAATTATAACCGATCGAGGAAAGTGTTTTACCAGCAAAGAATTTAACGCATTTTGTAAAGAACAGAGCATTAAACATGTATTAAATGCAATTGCATGCCCTCGAAGTAATGGACAAGTAGAAAGGTTTAATTCTACAATTCTTAGTGCTATGATGACAGCCATCGGTGACGAGCATGACGCGTGGGAAGATAAAATATGTGAAGTGCAGTGCGGTATTAATGGCACTCTAAACGCCACCACAGGCAAGTCCCCTTCTGAACTTTTATACGGGTTTCGGCCTAGACATAAGTTTGACGTAACACTCAGTTCTCCCGACCAGACAGATAGGCAAGCAAACTTACTTATCGCGCGCGAAAAGGCATTACATAATATAATAAAGTGTGCTGTGACCATGAAGAAACGATACGACAAAAGCCGTTTGGAAGCGCTGAAGTTCCAGGTTGGAGACATGGTCATGGTAGAGAGAAATCAGTTGGTCAAGGGTTTGACAAGCGGCAAATTGGTCCAGAAGTATATTGGTCCGGTCAGAGTGACGCATGTTCTGGAAAATGATCGTTATCGAGTGCAGTCCCTATCCAAGGATAGAAGGCGCTTCAAAGGTGTGGTTGCCAGCGATCGCATGAAGTTGTTCAAAGTCCAGACTTGTAATTAAAAGGGTAAGACCAATTTACATTTGCTTGGTTTTATAATTTGTTTGTCAGATCATTTGAATATGAGAATCAATGATATATGTGATAAGGGTTCACGTGCTGAATGAACCATATTCATTTGATTTTATTTGATGTATTGTCGTGAATTACTTCCATTATAGGGGTAGTTGGGTGTCCTTGTTGAGTCCGTAAGACATAAGGTCTATCGTGCACTCCAAGACGAATTGGCGACACATGAGGCGCTGCTATTGGAGAAATAATACCGTAGAGTCTATTGGATACAAGATCCTTTGCGCACTCCGGATGAGTTTTGATTATATTTCAGAGATATAATGCTGTAGAGTCCATTGGATACAAGATCCTTTGCGCACTCCAGATGATTTGTGATTATATTTGAGAGATAATGCTATAGAGTCCATTGGATACAAGATCCTTTGCGCACTCCAGATGACTTGTGTTATATTTGAGAGATAATGCTGTAGAGTCCATTGGATACAAGATCCTTTGCGCACTCCAGATGATTTGTGATTATATTTGAAAGATAATGCTGTAGAGTCCATTGGATACAAGATCCTTTGCGCACTCCAGATGGCTTGTGTTATATTTGAGAGATAATGCTGTAGAGTCCATTGGATACAAGATCCTTTGCGCACTCCAGATGATTTTTAGTGATATTTGAGAGTAAATGCCGTAGAGTCCATTGGATGCAAGATCCTTTGCGCACTCCGGATGATTTGTGGTTGTATTTGAGATATAATGCCGTAGAGTCCATTGGATACAAGATCCTTTGCGCACTCCGGATGGTATAAGGCACCAGGTGGTGACAAAGAAAACATAAGGCTCCTGTGCACTCCGACGTTAGGCTCGTTGAGTCCGTGAGTCCTTGCTTTAAGATTTAAAAAAAAACAAAGAAACAACTAAGATTGCAATGATACTGCGGATTTGTGTTTACAGGAAGTGGAGAAAAGCTGAAGGACGTTTCCATTTTGGTTCCGGGGACCGGACCTTGTCAGGACAGCCGAATGTTAGAGCATAATGCGAGAGGGTCCGGATCTGCGTGGTGGAAATGGTAGCGAGCCCGGCTCTGCTTACCACACATCTTGTCGGAAGCAGAGTGGGGTAACCTTCGGCAGAAAGAAACGGGATAGCGACCGAGGAGAAGGGTTTTTGTTATCGAATGTGTATTCTGACTGTTTATGATTCTTTTGTTCTTAAATACGTTTTATTATATCAATTTACCTTAATAAGTCGTTTGATTTAACAGTAGGTATTTTCTGAAAGGTATCGGCAAGTAAATTTAAAAATTGGCGCCATTAATTTTGTGTTTGACCTTGGTAGCAAACAAATTGTCAAATCCTGCGATGTCAAACAAATGCCGGATCGAATGTGGGGCGAGACGCTCGTCTCCCTTCTGCGCAAACGTCAATTTATAATATATCCCCATATACATGTTCTAGAACGTACTCGATTAGACTAATTGGTGTATTGTTTTGTGCAGCCGTCGATGACTCACGCCGATAAATCATACATGCAGGTGTTGATGAATCATATATCTTGCCGCCAGAATCTAGAATGTTCGATGATGGCGTATATGGGTTTTCCTTTCGTTACAATACACAGTACCGTAACTCAAATTCCTAAATAATAATTTACATTAATACATAAACTAAATAACCCTTTAACTCAACTTACGGTTGCCTTTCTGGCTCAATCTCGCACACCATTTTCTGGTCATCAATATTTTTATTTAACTTTTCTCCCGGGTATTTTGTTTTTAAGGGCGGAACCGTAAGCTGGTTAAAGAGTTTCAACTTGTACAAAATAATTAAATAAATCTAAACTATCATAATTAGCCTATGAGTATATTCTGAACAGTACCGTAGAACGGGGTGAATAGGATCACTTTTGAACTTTGAAACTGTGTAACTCCCTAGGTAATAAGCATAGAATTTTGATATGCATATCAAAACATCAGTTTGTACCTGGCCTATTCATTTCCGATGCTATTTTTTTTATGTCTAGTGGCGTGCCATATATATATTTTTTTATTCACTGATCCTATTCACCTGCCATTGGGGTGAATAGAATCAGCCATGCTTTTATAATGTTTAATCGTATTCACCTTCCTTTGGGGTGAATAGGATCAGAGAATTTCATCAACTATGAATAAAAAATCTAGAAGGTACCATTTTATTCAAAAGCAAAGTTAAATAGAAACATTTATTGTTACAATCTATTTCGTTTGTTTATTATATTCATGTAAATTAATTTTAAATCTAAAGAGACCTCTTCCATATCTTCCGGGAGTTTCTAGTTTCCCGGCAATTTGTTGAAATGTAAACTCATACTCATCTTTTACATCAGGAAATGTATAAACATAACCAGAATAATCTCGTGTAGTTTTTTCGCGTAAGAAATTTCCTTCGTACCCGTCTTTATTTATTTTCACAACTTGTGCTATATAAAATCTATTGAAAGACCTGGATGTATCTTCTCTTTTATCGTTAGTGGAATAAGGTAAATTTATAAGTAGCCAGTCATCAATATTGATGTCTTCTCCATTAATAGGAAGCAGGCCACTAGAAACAGATTCTTGGTGTAATTTAATAGAGACGACAGAGTTGATAGGCGACGGCTGAGAAAACTCTTCATTTTCGTCAGTAAGATGCTCTTCATTTTCTTCTTCATAGTCAGACATGGGATCCATATCTGAATTTGAATAATGAGTGCTAAAATGTTGGCTACTGTTATCAGAAGATTCAACATCGTCAATTGCCACACTTTTACCAGCAGGAACATGATTTTTCTATTCCGCTGTTTGGGTTGATTCTCATCATACCGCATAGACTTTAAAATATGAACAAAGGAGTTGTTGATGTCATTCTCTTGGGTTTCATTTACTGGATCTTCTACAGGCAGCATGCGCAACACACGATCAGCATTCAAGGGTAATATTCCGCATTTATCAAACCCAGCAATTATATTGTTAGACCTGTTAGCGTCAATAGATTCAAGCAGCTTTTTCAATAAACCGGGAAAGACATTTTTAGGAATACCACACTCCTTCCTTCCTGGTCCCTTTTTATACAATTCAACTATTTTTCTCCATGCAACCTTCAATTGTTTGAAGAAAGCAACGTCTAAAGGTTGCATCAAAAGGGTGGAGTTGCAAGGTAAAAATATAAAACTAATATTGTTCTCTGAGCACTCTTTTATCGATTGTACTGAAAGATGGGACGATAAATTGTCACCTATTAATATCTTCTTGCCAGGTAACTTCTTCAGATATGGTATGGCAATGGAATGTATCCAATCCTCGAAGCAGTAACTATCGAACCATCCCGATTTGCTACGATTGTACCTAGTACGGGATGGTCCTCCAGTTGTCCAAGAGTCATACATGTTTAAGGCTTTGTACACCACATAACATGGCAGTAATTCTCCACTACCAGAAGCAGCGAACATGATTGAGGTGGACGATTTGCTATGGTTTATAATCCGTTCGGGATACATCCCGGCCTCGCAATTATTTTTTTGCAACCCAGGTCATCGCAAAGGTTTGTTTCATCGTAGTTTACAATGTGGCTAGGGGGAATACCTTCTAATTCTGCAGAAAGACGTTCAAAATATTCTGTAATAGTTACCCTAGTAACACCAGCACGGGCTCGTTTTATATTTTGGCACATTCTTTCAGATAACATATTTGAATGTCGTTTTAAAAAGCTATATGTAAACTCTTTACCCGGAAGGTTATCTCTAAAACGGGGAACAACTCTACCAACTCTATTTAAATATTGTTGGACAAGCAATCTTAAATCATATGTATCAAAGGGGTAACCCCACTCGCTGCATATGAGTAACTTTTCTGCAATATATCTTTCTTCTGCTTCACTCAGCACTGTCTGACCTCCTTGTTTTTTAACATTTTCATTTTTGAGATATAAGATTTATTTCGATAGTTCCAGACTTTATACGCGCACTATATGAACATCAAGTTTTGAAATTTTGTTTTACTACCGCTGCCAGAAGAAGTGACTACCTGCAATATAACTTGCTCGAACAATAGGGATTATAAAGGTTTATGCAGTTACAACTACAATATTTAGAAAGTGTTTTTAAAAGTTGCTTGCAAAGATGTTTGGCAACCCCGTTGTCCATAAGAACACACACTGTAGTCTCAACGTGAGACGACCAATCTAGATCCTCAGTAGATTCCCTTTCATATAGCAACGCTGCAATATGTGCATATGCGTACATGGTCACCGCCGGGGTAGTTTAACTCCCTAAAAATCGTAGTAAAATAATTTAAGAAATTCAAGCAAGGATTAAGAGAAACGAATATACTATGCGAAGAATATTTCTTTTCTAGGAAAATCCTCATCAATTAAAGCAAACCTTCGTTGATTAACTACAAAAGCCAACTGATTATGAACCAATTTCACCAGAGAATCTTATAATTTCAGCAGATGCCCAATGAAGAGTTAATTAACGAAGAACTTCAATCATACAAGCGACCAAAACCGGTCTTCACAAGAAAAGTACTTCCAGTACGGCAGGCTGCTCCGGAAAATTTGGAAACACAACACTGTCATTTTTACCAACGAAGATTTCGATAACCACTATAATAGTATTTAACAATAAATGCACCCATCAAATAATGTCACAGATTTAATCAAGACTAAATAATTGTAAATTCAGGAAGGCTAGGTGTAAATTAATATAATAAAATAAAAAATGAGAGTGACATGATATACCAATACTGATTTCTCTAAAGCGTTCGATAATGTAATCCATACACTTTTGTTGAAGAAATTAACTGCTATTGAATTTTCCGATAACTTAGTTAAATTCTTCGAATCATAGTTAAGTAATAGAACGCAAGCTCTATGTGGTAATGTTTATAGATCTGAACCCTTCATAGATTCTTCTGGTGTCTCTCATACGTCATTGGCACCCTGTTATTCCTTATTTTTATTGATGAAGTTACCAAAAGTGCTAGCGCATTTGTATTGTTGGTTGCATAAATATACAGTAACACATGTTCGTGGAGAAAACAAGTGATAAAGGGTCATTCCATGCGAAATCGATCGCTAAAATGGGTCGATCTCACGGATTTTAATGAAAATCAATTATGAGGCAACAATCAACTAAAGAACATAACTTTCATTCATCCATTTGCTAGATTACGCAGAAATTCGGAAATATTCAAACTGAAAAAATTATCAAAACTGCTTGCACGTCTTTAAAGAAATATAAATATCTCGAAAACTATTTACCCTATATTTTTTATATATTGCTCACAAGGAGACGAGCTTTTTGAACAGCCTAATAATTTTTTGTCACCAAACGTATTTTTATTTTTTTCTAAACGAAATATTTTAAAAATGCAGAAAAATCGGTGTAATCAAATTTTTAAAAATCTGAAAAAATTGTACAGTTTCTTTGAGCATTTCTGTATTTAAATGCAAAATGGCAAGCTAGACGTTTTAATAGTTTTGGCAGGGCAAAATTTTAAAGACCGCGTTGCAGGCAGCCGGCGCACCATAGTTCACTGTCAACCGGAGGTTATACTTTATAGTTAACCAAAAAGCATGCTAAGCACCTACATTTATTATATTATTATATAGCAATACTATTTAAACCATTAATTAAGCTAACGGAAGTGAGAATTAAGCTTGACACATAACATTTTATTTACAGTTTCCACTAATTTTTGTGAGATTTTCACAGTTATACATTAATAACTTACACGCACGTTCGTTACAAGAATCGAACATTTAGTATTAGACTGTTTTAGCAGATGTAGCTACAATATTATATGTTTTAGACAAACAT
The DNA here is from genome assembly GCA_929113105.1 of Agrypnus murinus. NCBI lineage: Eukaryota > Metazoa > Arthropoda > Insecta > Coleoptera > Elateridae > Agrypnus > Agrypnus murinus. The sequence continues at coordinate 112,079,615 of OV816024.1, forward strand.
TTAAAATAGCTAACGTAGGAGAGAGTTTTACAAAGAGACGCGATATTTATTTTTTTGGTCCTCATAGTTTTTGGAAAATTTAAAATAGAAAGCTTGCATGTAGAAAAAATTACTTTGCCAGACATGCGACTAGATTTCAGTCACTTTAATACTTAGTGATGGACTCGAGCAGAGTCGAGCCGAGCTTTCCTAGAAAGCTCGACTCGAAATAATCTGTTTCAACTCGACTCGAAACTCGGCTCGAAATCGAGTCGAGTTTCGAGTCGAGTCGAGCCGGCTCGTTTTGGAATCATAGTTATTTTCCAAATTCATATAGCAGTCGCGAAAACTTTTTTCTCCTCTTAGTCAGAAAACGAGTCGCTTGCGGCGATCAACTTTCGTGACTGTCAAAGTCTGCCATATTGAACATAAAAATCAAAATCTCAGTAAAGAAGAAAAAGATTAATGTTTGCACTGATTCACCACTAAGTCTATACGCTAAAACAAATCGATGTTAACAACTTGAAAGAAATCTGTAGACTGGCTACAGATATTTACTACATATCTTTTTAAACTTTTGTCGGTTCTTTTTATTACACTTTAAACCAAAAATGTGAATGTCTTTGAAGCACGGTGTAAGCAAGATTGTGTCTTTTAGCGGCTTGTCTTATACTGTAACCATTATTGACATCATTTATGGCCTCTTGAATGATATCTTGGTTTTGTTTCTTGTAATGTTTCCCCCCTACTTTAGGCTTATAATCTCTAGGCATTTTATAGGTATTACTCCTATTAACTCCAGTTCATGATCCTATTGACCCCAGCTATTGATCCTATTCACCCCACCTATTGATCCGATTCACCCCAGTAACCTAAAAACGTGCAGCGAATTAGAAATATTTTTCCTAGATTGTTTTTACATACAAATGAACTAAAACTATTTCGTGTGCCTTAATTACTAACCTGTTGAAGTCACTACTACTAATTACTTCGAGTCTATGCCTCTTAAGCTCGGAATTTCAGACAAAGTTTTTGCACCCACGAAAACAGCTGACTAACAATGCTTTTAGATTATGTATTGGTTTTCAATACTACCAACTGCTGGTAACGAGATATTACCAACCTTTATGTGACATTGATATACGGAGCCCATCAAGGTCAAATAGAAGGGTTTTCTTGAGTTATTTGGATTTTGTGATTTTTATTAACAAATTCCCACTTTTCGATCCTATTCACCTCAGCGATCCTATTCACCCCGTTCTACGGTACTAGTTTACAGCCTTTTATTATTGTTTTTATGTTCATTTAAGCATTTCATGATTTTAACCAAGAACCAGCGACGACAAATTTATAGCTATTTGACATTAGGTGGGACGGGAGAGTCAAAGTCAAAACACTTATTAACTTAGTGATTCTCAACCTATAGGTCACGCCCTCTTAAGGAAGCGCGAAGACATGAAAAAAAAAGACAAAATATTCGAAAAAACTTACCTATTATTGAAACCCAAATAAGATACATTCTGTTAATACAAAAATAAAATGTATATAATGGTAACACGCTAAACGCAACGACATTTATACTAGCAGGAGCATCTTTAGAATGTGCGACGCAGATCGGAACTTCTCGTCGAAATATTAGGACTTCAAAAACTGTTATGAAAAGTTGGGTCTCAATTTACTAAAAAGGTTGAGAACCGCTGTATTAACTTTTAGGCTTCTAATATAACTTTTAGAACAGAATTATTAATATTATTAATTTGATTTAATGTGCAGTTAAGCATTAGTTAAAACTACCAAAAAATATTTACATTGCGAGATGCATAAGTAAAATCTTCGGCCAAGAGGACACCTTAAGGACCGAGGCGGACAGTCCGTAAAGGTCTCTGAGGCGTAGAAAAGAGCTTACGCATCGTGGAATGTATTAATTGTTTTCCTTCTCCCCACCCCAATAATTAATTGATAATAATGAAAAAAGATAATTGAAACTAAAATCTCGGCTGAAAATTATGAGGTGGCTGGTTGTAAGAACCGTGGAAACGACCTAGCGACCCGTCAACAGTTTCAAACAACGGATTTCTCCGCACAAAAATGAGATATAATTCACTTTTTGTTCTGGCCACGTAATAGGTCCCCTACACGATCAATCGGTTTGACAGTTCGGCCATGGATTGACAAGCTGCTTGACTGTGTAGGGTCAAGATTGATGGATTGATGAATGAGATGGATTGATTTCTGGATATTTTGAAATCCGAACTTCAGTGCTACTTTCTTACCTATCAACGAGCACCTTGTATATTTCACTTTCGGTTGCAGTTGTCTCGTCAAAATAGTAAACGACTTACCTAAGGAGGAAAAGGAAAATACTATGTTGTTATTGTGTTGATTGTGATAGAGCCAATGAACAGATATGTGTTTAACATTTGTTTAATTGTTTAACTAATAGTAGAGTAAATCTGAAAGCGGATTGTGTTGTCCGTGGTACATTGAAAGGTAAAAAGGTACCGAGTACGTCATCGGATGCTATTAGGATGTATATCAATCCCCTACATTTGTCTGGCGATATCGGTGTCCAACACCCCCCCAGGGGGGAAAAACTGAAAAAACAGCAAATCTAGAATACTTTATTTGCTATCCGGCTATATTACAATAAATACGATCTCTAAAGTATTAAGCGAGTTAGAGCTAATTTTCACTAAAGAATTAGCATTAGATAAACGGAAGGATACTCACTAGATTAGCTTCTAACTCTCTTATTATGCGTATTTCTATTTCTGCAAACATAGAAAGTTGTTTATATCGTGATAACTTTTGGACGACACAAGATATCAAAAAATTCAAAAAATATTGTTGTTAGTTCGAGATTTTACAATCCAACGCTTTTTGAAACTTTGAAATTGGCTAGACAGTAACGAAGATATGACCAATTTATTCCGACAATATATAAATTACCGCTGAGTAGCGATCGTTCTATCTCTGTTTTCACCCGTCTTCCGTCTCATTCTAACGCACTGCTCTTACCAGGTTCGTAAGTACATACAACTATTAGCACAATACAAATGGAGATACAAATGCAGGTGATTTAACATTTTCTTGAAAAAAATTATAAAATTCTTACTGTTTTTGTAAATGCGACATAACCTTAACACGGGGTTCTTCAAGTTATTCTATAACAGACGATGAACTATTACATACATTTAAATTTCTTTCAATTTATAAAAAAAAGAAACAGATACGCAGTTATAAAAAATGTGTTGTGTAAAACGGGCGGGAAACTTCAGGAATCCACTGCAAGAACTGCGGAAACATTCAAAGGTCAGTGAAAATGAGATTAGATATGCAATAAAGTCATAATAGAGAATTAAGAGTGCTTCTTGATATAACACACAATTCAAGTAAATTAATGAGGAAAAAACTGTTATTCCTCGTTTACGCGCATATATAAAATATTTCCACTATGACATTAAATGTACATAAAATATATAATAACAAAACTGAATACAAAGTTTATTCTGAAAACCAAAGGGATAAATTGTGGTGAGGTTTGGGCAAGATTGTTGGGGAAATAAAACATGAAATAGCCAAATAAATGTGTATAATTTAGTTACAATTTACGACCGATATGTCCTACTGGGTGGTAACTTGAACCCGTAGTATTTTCTACGGAAACTGAAAATACGTTGTATTTTTCAGATCTTACAAAAATAATGAAGCTACTTTAATGTACCCACAATTACAAAAGAATATTTATAACGAGGTGGAAACTCTTAAAGATTTGAACTTTGAATATCGACCTATGGTGCAAAGTGTACTTTATTTAGTAGCCTCGCAAATTAAAAAAAGAGCTTCGAGATGTGGAAAATGCTGATATTTTAGCAGTTACCAATGAAGAAGAAAAAAATTCCATCATCGCTATTGAATTTGCTAAGTTTGCTTTTGTGTAATTAAAGAAATCAGAAGTTTAAGCATTGCTCAGGACATTATTTTTTACAATTTGCAGCAGACAATGTAGACGTGTTAAAGGAAACTATCAACGGTTGCAATACCTTTCACGCAACTCAGATGGTAGCTTTTCAGCAATGCCCAGAAAACGAATTATCTGTAGGAATTCCAATAAAAAGCGACTACTTGTGCCTCAAAACTTCCATTCCTTGTCAAACTCTCAGTATACCAAGACTAGAATACCATTGCCACATTGCGAACGAAATGAAAAATTAGTTATTTGTCGAAACATCAAGAATGGTCAATACCTACTGATACAAATAATTTGGTGGGGATTTTAAGTAGAGTTCAAAATTGTAGTTCACAGATTGTACTCAATGGACTGGTTTCAACAAAATAACTGACAATTAAGACAATATTACTACATTGTGGACAGCCATGCTTAGGTGTTGAGATATCACTGCACATCTGAATCATGTAAAATATACAGTAATTACGTTTGTCCAAGTATTGTATTACTATAATATAGTGGCTTTCAGAATAACCTTTGTATTCAGTTTTGTTATTATATATTTTGACTACTATGTACATTTAAGTTCATAGTGGAAATATTTTATATATCCGCGTAAACTTGAATTGTGTGTTATATCAAGAAGCTCTCTTAATTCTCTATTATGACTTTATTGCATATCTAATCTCATTTTCACTGACCTTTGAATGTTTCCGCAGTTCTTGCAGTGGATTCCTGAAGTTTTCCGCCCGTTTTACACAACACATTCTTTATAACTGCGTATCTGTTTCTTTTTTTATAAATTTAAAGAAATTTAAATGTATGTAATAGTTCATCGTCTGTTATAGAATAACTTGAAGAACTCCCCGTGTTAAGGTTATGTCGTATTTACAAAAACAGTAAGAATTTTATAATTTTTTTCAAGAAAATGTTAAATCACCTGCATTTGTATCTCCATTTGTATTGTGTTAATAGTTGTATGTACTTACGAACCTGGTAAGAGCAGTGCGTTAGAATGAGACGGAAGACGGGTGAAAACAGAGATAGAACGATCGCTACTCAGCGGTAATTTATATATTGTCGGAATAAATTGGTCATATCTTCGTTACTGTCTAGTCAATTTCAAAGTTTCAAAAAGCATTGGATTGTAAAATCTCGAACTAACAACAATATTTTTTGAACTTTTTTGATATCTTGTGTCGTCCAAAAGTTATTACGATATAAACATCTTTCTATGTTTGTTGTTTTTAAAAGTTTTTTTCTAGCGTTTTCAGGTATCACAATAGGTCCCCCAAAGTGGCCGGGCCCCGTGGCTTTGCCCCGAACTGACACATGATAGTTACGCCACTGCCTTTAGGGATCTTAGTTTTGAGAACTTTTAAAATAATGTGGATGAAATAATAATTAAAAAAATAAATATTAAAGCAATCTAAATATTTGTTTGTTGCTATAATAATATATGTATTTCAATTTTTTTGTTGTATTCACTATATTTTTATACAAAATCATAAATTTAGCAGCCAAATACCAAAAACGTCACTTTTTGGCATCTGTATCCGAAGTGCACAGACTTTAGTAATCAAATAAATTTAAAAACGCAGCCATTTTAATTAACTTCTTAATAAATATGAAAAGCAAATTTGGAAGGGTTTTGATATTTTTTCAAGAATTTCAACTTGATTATTTTGCATCGTTACCGCAGCAACTGATAAAACGTGACAACAGATGTCAGGGATTTTGTTTTTAAAAATCTTTTAGTATAACAGAAATCTTTCTTTTTCGTGTTATCTTTGGCATGCGCATGGCAGCAGTATGCGACGAATTAATACGTCTGATAAGAGGTTGTAATGGTGTCGAAATACGACATTAAAATTGATAATGGCATGAAAATGACTTATAGAACCAAATGGTATCTGGAATTTGTGTGTTCAAAGGAAGATTTGTTAAATTCTTGACCGGGATAAATCTTAAAATGAGATGAGATGAAGAAAAGTTGTAACCCAAATGATATCCACCAGGAAGCAGGGCAGGAGCAATCTAAAAAATTGTATCGGTATGTAATTAAAAAAGCATTAGTAATTATAACTACTTGCTCATTATAGAATTTATGATAATTATTGTTATTTAACACAACATCGTTGGATAATGAACATGAATTGATATGAAAGTAGTAAATAACCGAGCCTGTGACTGTTATGTTTAACAATGTTTCATAATGTTGTAGTCTCACATGTATTAAAATTGATCATCTCTTGAAATTATGGTGTATCGTAGCTGACAAATTACTTTGTGAACAGTTTATTTTTTGAGGAATTGAAAAGCTATACAGTGCTATCTTTGCTTTGGCTTTATTTCTGTTTATCCATTTTTATCATGTTGATACTATGCATCACGTTTTTTAATACTGTATAACCTTGAATGTAATATTGTTTTGCATGCATGCTTATTGGAAATTATAAAATTATTTTTTTGTACTCATGACATTGAAATCACTCATTTTGCAATCGATAACAATGGTTGAAATCGCATTTCAACCTCTAGAGGTTGAAATTATCAGACTACCGCGATTTTGAATTTCAAACTGTTCGACATTCAATTGCTGACAAGAGAAATGTCACTTTAATGTCATGTTTTGTCACTTAAATGTAATATTTTTTTCTAAAGTGCATTAATTTACTAAAAATTCGATGAAAAAATAGTATATGGAACGCGTGGCTGATAAAATTTCAACGTCTCGAGTTACTTTTTTCAACGAGCGATAGCGAGTTGAAAAAACCACTCTCAACGTTGAAATTTTATTTCAACCACTTGTCCCATAATATACTATTAAGTATATATTTTGAAAATTTAAAAGCATATAAGAATGTTCACAATTCTGGGTAGTGGCGGATTTAGGAGGAGGCTATAGCCCAGGACGGCGAAATCCAGAGGCGGCAGAGTTTTGGAAAAATACCAAAAGCACATGTGACAACAATAAATACAAAAAAAATAAAAACGTTAATTTAAAAATAAAAATAGCATATTTGATTGACGCATGAAATTACAAGAAATCACTGAAAGTTTACGGAAGGGGAATGTAGAATGCAGAGGCTAAAAGTACCTAACTTCCCCCATGTCTGAAAAACAGTCGTCTAGATTCACTACAAACTGATCCGCGCGTTGCTTGGCTAGCTATTCAGTAGTGATGGGAACTTGGGTGTCGAGTGTCGTGATACTGTTCGTGGTCGTGACACTTGAAGTGTCGCGACACTTCGTGTCGAACAGTATCGCTCTTATTAGAGTGTAATTCGAAGTTGCTTGATCATTCTTACAAAGAAATTAAAGGCAGATTTGTTGAACTGGCTAACAATCATTGAATAAGACGTACATATAAAACTATTTTGTTGTAGATTTTTTAGTTAAAATTATAAATTCATGAATTATTTGCAAAACATTAATTTAAAAGCCGAAACCTGAAAAGTTGACGCAACGCCTCCGTGGTTCGATGGCAAACCGGGGCTTGCTAAACTGCACGGGCTGGTGGAATGCAGATCGAACCCCGTTACAAGCATAACTTTTTTTTTTAATTTTATTTGTTATTATTCTTTTACATTCTTCTTTATTAATTCTTTATTATTCTTTTATACATTACAAATAAAAAATAAAGATACCCAATTAATAAGACAATGTCTTATTAATTGGGTATCTTTATTTTTTATTTGTAATGTATTATTTCTTGTACGTTTTTCGAATAAAAGAATAATAACAAATTATTTAAATTGTTTTGCAACTATTAATCTCACCGACTTTTATTCGAGAACGAACTATTTGGCATATTTCAGATTTCCCATACTAATTTTCTATAGCAAATGTTAGAACGAATGCGGTGTATAAATAATTTAATGTCTTTTAATGTACTTAATGCATAAATATATAACCATAACAGAATTTACTCATAAACCTAATTGTTTTTTAATCCCTAGTTTATGATTTACGTATTAGCTATGAATCTTGACTGCTCGTTTCAATTATATTATATGAACTAGCGCATGCATGATGTGTAAATGCGAAGTATCGTTAAAGAGTCGTGAAGGAGTCGACACTTCACACGGCTAATGGTTTCGATTCGCAAGTGTCGTGATACGCGGGCGGTATCGCGAACCCAACACTACTATTCAGCAGACACGGCAATATTCAAATCAATTATTTATGGAATAATTATCTGCCTTATAGTGATGTAAATGGAAAAACCAACAGGTTTTTTTTTCAAAAATAAAACCATATTGTCACTCGTGTGTACTTAGCACCCTTAATTTCTTGAAACCAAAAAATTCGTAGAGTTCTGAATAACTAAAGTAGAGTTCTAGAGTTCCTTACAATATTAACAATAGTTCTGGTATTTTAAGCACGGAAGTCGAAAAAATGATTTTAGGGTGCTAACTTCACGCAGCACCCTTATTTTTGCAAAAAAGAGTTCTGATGACATTTTTCGGCATAATTGTAAGTGTTCTAGAGTTCCTTATAATATTAACGATAGTTCTGGTATTTTAAGTCTAGATGAATTTTGAGGGTGCTAACTTCACACGGCACCCATATTTTTGCAAAAAATTGTTCTGATGGCATTTTTCGACATAACTGTAAGAGATCTAGAGTTCCTGATAAAAAATCTGAATAGTTCTGCTTAATTAACAAATATATAAAAAAATTTACTATAAAATTAAATTTGTCAAAATGACGGTTCTGAGCAGAGTTCTGAGTAGCCCCCGAAGAGTTCTGTACAGAACTATTATTAGAACTCCTAATTAAACAATATTTTCAATTGTTATAAACAAATTAAGGTCCAAGTGTACGCAAAAAACGAGTGTTGTTTGTTTAATAAATAATATAATAATGTGATAACTTTGGTTTTAAGTTAATAGTTTAGGAATGTTAAAAACTTGCTTACCTAACTTGTTTTGGAAAAAAAAAATTTTTAATTAAATTATTTCACATGTTATATGTGAAAAATTAATTTTGGAGAAACTGTACATTCAAAATTAATCAAAATAATACCACTTACGTTTCATAGTATTTGAACTATTTTCCCAAAATTTTAAGAAAATCGTATGTCTAGGGACTACACTATTACCTCCTTTTTGCCAAAAAAAACAGTTTTTTTTGGCAATAATTTAGTTGCTAGACATACGATTTTCTTAAAATTCTGGGAAAATAGTTCAAATACTATGAAATATAAGTGGTATTATTTTGGTTAATTTTGAATGTACAGTTTTTCTAAAATTAATTTTTCCCGTATAACATGTGAAATAATTTAAATAAAAAAAAATTTTTTCCAAAACAAGTTAGGTAAGCAAGTTTTTAACATTCCTAGACTATTAACTTAAAACCAAAGTTATCACATTATTATATTATTTATGAAACAAATAACACACGTTTTTGGGTACACTTTTACCTTAAGAGTGCTACTTCAGAAAAATCGTATCGGACTGTTGGAAATGTAATTTGACCAGCTCGACAATAGTTCTGAGCACAGTCCTGAGTAGCCCTCGAAGAGTTCTGTAGAGAACTGTTAACAGAACTCCATAATTAACAATATTCTTTATTGTTATAAACAATTTAAAGTTTGTAATTATGAAACACGTAATTTATTGAACTCGAACAATAGTTCTGAGCACAGTCCTGAGTAGCCCTCGAAGAGTTCTGTAGAGAACTGTTAACAGAACTCCATAATTAACAATATTCTTTATTGTTATAAACAATTTAAAGTTTGTAATTATGAAACACGTAATTTATTGAACTCGAACAATAGTTCTGAGCAGAGTTCTGAGTAGCCCTCGAAGAGTTCTGTACAGAACTGTTATCAGAACTCCATAATTAACAATAGTTTAATTGTTATAAACAATTTAAAATGGCTATTCAGAACTCTTCTCAGAACTATTGTTCGAGTTCAATAAATCACGTTTTTCTTAATTACGAATTTTAAATCGTTTATAACAAACTATTGTTAATTATGGAGTTCTGATAACAGTTCTGTACAGAACTCTTCGAGGGTTACTCAGAACTATTGTTCAAGTCCAATAAAAATCACATGTTTCTTAATTATGAATTTTAAATTGTTTATAACAATTAAACTATTGTTAATTATGGAGTTCTGTTAACAGTTCTGTACAGAACTTTTTGAGGGCTATTAAGAACTCTGCTCAGAACTATTGTTCGAGTTCAATAAATGACCCTCTTTCTTAATTACGAATTTTAAATTGTTTATAACAATTCAACTATTGTTAATTATGGAGTTGTGTTAACAGTTCTGTACAGAACTTTTCGAGGGCTACTCAGAACTCTGCCCAGAACTATTGTTCGAGTTCAATAAAAGACGGTTTTTCTTAATTACGAATTCTAAATTGTTTATAACAAACTATTATTCATTATGGAGTTCTGTTAACAGTTCTGTACAGAACTCTTTGGGGGATACTCAGAACCGTCATTTTGACAAATTTAATTTTATAGTAAATTTTTTAATTGTTTATATATTTGTTAATTAAGCGGAACTTCAAATTTTTTATCAGGAACTCTAGAACTCTTACAGTTATGCTGAAAAATGCCATCAGAACCCTTTTTTGCAAAAATATTGGTGGCATTTGAAGTTAGCACCCTCAAAATTCATCTAGGATCTAGGCTTAAAATACCAGAAGTATCGTTAATATTATAAGGAACTCTTACAATTATGCCGAAAAATGCCACCAGAACTCTTTTTTTTGCGAAAATAAGGGTGCTGCTTGAAGTTAGCACCTAAAATTATCTTTTCGATTTCCGTGCTTAAAATACCACAAATATTGTTAATATTGTAAGGACCTCTAGAACTCTACTTTATTTATTCAGAACTCTAAGAATTTTTTGGTTTCAAGAAATTAAGGGTGCTAAGTACACATGAGTCATATTGTCGTGTTTTTTTTCTGAATGTTTTTTTTGTGATATAGGCATAATTTCGAATATTATGGGCTTATTGAAACTGCTTATAGTTCCATTTTAATAATATGAAGATTTGCTCTTAATATTTAATTTATAATTTTAACAGGTAGATATATGTCAGAATTTATTAATTGAAAACATGCAGTTTGTAATAGTATAATTATTCAAGTGTATTATGCATATTTTGGCAATCTAAAAGGATCACATTTTATTTTGTTTTGTCTAGCTCTAGAGTATGGGTATCTCTAAAACTGGAATAATATTCTTATTAAACGCATAATAATAACACACACAGCAATTATCTTTGCGAATTGTCCAACTGATTGCCAAATTTTTGTTCATTTTTTTTGTCTGAGGAGATTGTCAGCTGTAATATAACGTGGTAATATTATTATCAATGATATGTACATGTTAAACCAAATTGCAGTTCAACGAGCCTGTAGGGCGAGTTGAATGTGTTGCTCCAGTTTCACAAGTAGAATCATCGATTATTAATCGTTATGTTCAATGAGAGAATATAATGAATAAATGGTATTTAAAATTTTTAAAAGATGTATAATTAAGTTGTCAAAATGTGACATTTGAATCAAATTATGTTCTTAGAAGCAGACCAAAATAAAATAATACAATCACTTATTTCTTACTATTGCTGTAATAGCTTTGTAATTAAGCAAATTCCAATGGCTGATTTAACATTTTATTTGTTACTCATTTGTAAACGTCAATTTATCAAAACACCATATTAATAAAGAAAGTTTATTTTTACAAGCTACTAACTTGTAAAATTTTTACAGGTTAACTGTCAGTTTTACAAGTTAGTAGCATTATTTACATTAGAAAACTTTGTTTTATTTGCATCATAAACGTTAAAAATCATGGTACAACTGTTATTTCCCGTAATAATATATTCACGCTCGTATCTTGAAGATGACTTTTCTGGCAATAAACTTGAAGCTACGCTGGTGACTTCCTTAATAATTGCTTCGGGCACATTCATTTTCACCAAAATTGTGAAAATAAATAAATCGTGAAATAAACAACATGCAATCATGGTAACGTTTCCAAAGCTTACCACAAATTTATTGCGAATTTTTTGTAATCGAAATTTGAATATGTATCTGAGGTATTTTCATTTATTTACAAATGAAGAACAAATAAAATATATAACAATACATGCAAGGTAACTGGTTTTACTGGCTCCAGAAGTTGGCAGTCATATCCTTCTGTCCGCCAGTAAAAACCCTCTTACCATGCTAGTAATGTTATATACTATAACATCATGTGTCATATATAATACTACTACTGGTCCCAATTTTGTCAGTAATTTTGAATGTCATAGCATGAGTAGTTGATCGAGATGAAAATTGTGAAGAGTGCAAAGCTTAACTGGCACTTATCGTCTGAATGAACTATAAGTATAATATAATATGATGGCCGAGATTTCCAAAAAAATTGGGACCAAAAGTGAGATTCGTGTGAAAATTTAATAAATTATCTCTGTAATTACCATCGGTGGTGATTATTGTTGTAATCAGTATTGTTCTATTTTGAACGACTTTTTAGTAGCAGCGACAAAGCGACTAAAAGTCGCTTGTCTGGCCAGGTCCTAATGAATACGGTAAGATGTGTAATTCAAAAATGCGTTATGCAAGTCTTCGTTAATGATCTGTCTTGAAATGGTGTAGTACCTATTCTTGGTCGAAACATAAATGCATTGGTCTGGCAAAAAATGTTAAATTTAGTGGCAAAGAATGTTAAATTTAGTGGCAAAGAATTGTTAACAACGTGAAATATTCGAGGACAACACATACCGTATAATGCTAAAGCGAGCAGATGAACCTTTAAACAAGAAGATTCTTGGTAATGTCAGTCCAATTTGCCTCACACCTTTTTCCTTTCTACCTTTAAAACTATAGACAAAGTTGTGGAAACTTCTTTTATCATGAGAAAATTTGTAATGTATAGTTTTGTGTCACTTACTGGATTGTGTACGTTTTCTAGAAGCAGTAGGATTAGGTTTATGGTCTGAATAGTCCGGAGAGTGCACACAAAGAGCTTATCAAATATTGGGATAAATATGAATTAAATAAATAACATTTCTAATACCAGATATGGCTCTTTCCTTCTTAAAGCAGTTGTGCACTTATGTTCTATATGTTTATAGTCTACCATTTGTATAATTTTTTGTTAATATATGTTGTTATGATCAGTTAAGATGTGTTTTGTTTATATTAACTAGTTTTAAAAAGTAAATCTTAGGTGATTATATTAAGAAAATGTCTTGTGAAGAATCAGCTATGATTTTATTTTCAACAGCTTTGATACACCCTTTTGGTCTAAAACAAGAACCTGATGACTTTTTTGACTTCATTTTCGTTTTACCTATTTTGCACTGAAGGACACTGTGTAGAATAAAAAGTATTTTTAACATACAGACATACAAAATAAACACAAAAGTGTTTTTAATAAAGTGAGTTTTCATAACTATGAAAGTTTAAAAATCAATAATGGACGACTATTATACTCACAATTTTAAAGTGATATGTGTGTAAACCACAGACGGCACCCTAAGGCAGACTGTTTTGAGCTTTTGGCTCTCCTAAGTTAGGGGTAGCCGTCTGCGATTTCCACACATATCACCCGAGCTTAATTATCAAATAACTGTGGTGCTTCCTGTAGGTATAAAACCGCACATTTGAAGGTGTTAATGTTATTTCCGAGCTAGTATATAAGCTCGGTATGTGTGAAAATTGCAGATGGGTACCCCTAACTGAGGAGAGCCAAAAGATCGAAACAGTCTGCCATCTGTGGTTTACACACATATCACTTTAAAATTGTGAGTATAATAGTCGTCCATTATTGATTTTTAAACTTTCATAGTATTTTTAATTTTATGTCTATATTCATCATTTTGTAATTTTATTAATTTAACTTGAGAGTGATCAATTTTTATTCAGAAACGTTACTCCATTTTGTATAAAATGGATGACATTTTGTTGAAAGGACGATTGAGTTATACACTAATAATGGAACATTTGTCTTTTTGGAAACACAGCGTCGAATAAATAACACAAATGTAATGTCTTCACACTAAATCTTTTTGTTTTTCTTTTAGATCGATCAGTGAAAGTGCTAGACGTTTAGATGATGCCCATAGTTGTGCTCAAAATGTGGGTGATTTATTTACACCTACTTTACAAATTCAGCGTAGTAGATTTCAGGAGTATTGTGAAAGGTTAATATTTTCCGAGCCCACTCTTTTTGGTCGTAAAGCAGAGGAATTATTATGGCGTAAAACATATTATGATGTTATCTGTGCTGCAAAGAAATTAAAGAAAAAGGAGTATACTCCTGACAATCTTTGTGGTATTCAAACCCATATAAATGCTGGAGTTGGACATTATCATCATTTTATTTCAAGAATACAATATCAGTTTGATCTTGATCTAAAGAATTTTGTGGATTTTGCTATTTTTAAAAATACTATTAAAAAGTCGAATTCATCGATACAACAGAAACCTGAACATGTAGATTGGGCGAAACAGTCAGTACATCGTTGTCTAATTTATTTGGGCGATCTGAATAGATATAAGTTGGAAATTTACCCAAACTGGGATCCTGGTTTAGCTATTCGATATTATTTAAGAGCTGTTAATTACAAACCTGATTATGGTATTCCTCATAATCAGATGGGAACTTTAGCATCAAGCCAAAATCGTAACCTTGATGCTGTTTATCATTATATGTGCTGTTTATCTTGCAAACATGCTTTTGAAGGAACTGAAAATAACTTATTGCGTCTGTTTGAAAAAAATTCACGTACGTTGGATGATCTCACTGTAGAAAATCACAATAATGCAGACTGTATTGTGCAGTTAGAACCAGCAGATCATATAAAACGCTTGATATCTAGATTTTTGTGTTTGGTGGAAACTTGGTTTTTTAATAGAAAAATTCCAGATATTTATATTGTGTGCCATCAGACTAGTATGGATTTACAAGAATGTTTATCATATTCTAAACCCTTAAGTGAAAATGAAGACCTACCAGTTGATGGAGACTCTGTTGATACTGATTCTGTATCATCTCCAGTTTATCTGACTGATGATATGGTCTTCAAAATAATTGTTATATGTGTTTTGTGTATCACTAAATTACAAAAATCTCAGTCCACCCAATTATCGACTGTTGTTGCATTTACATTAGCAGTTTATTCACAGTTATTACAGATTGTTACTGATCATATTTATGATAGTTTAATGAACATTACAATACCAAGTAGTGAACCTGAAATGCCTTATACTAATGGTTCTGTAAAGAAAGAAGAAAAAAAGACTAAAAAGCAAAAAATTAAAATTCGTAGAAGAAGGAAGCCAAAGTGTTCTAGTGAAGAAGATTCAGACCTTAGTGACACAGAAGTTTTAGAAGATATTGATTCTAATTCTGATGTATCGTTATGCTCTGACAATGAATCAGAATCAAATTCTTCTGATAATGAATCTGGTGATGATAGTACATCAAAAAAAAAGCAAATAGCAAATGATGCTGACGGTACTCAGGAATTAAATAATAAAACTGACTTGGAGAAAGATGAAAACAATACAGTGAATAATGTTAAAGCATTTACAGAATTAGCTGAAAAGGTTAAAAAGGTTGATCCAAATACCATGTTGGAAATTATAACAGATGAAAAATTGTTATACAGTATAAAAATACTGAGTGATTGGTTAATTTCTGATACTGAAATAGTTAAATCTTGTGGGAAAAATACAACAAGTTTATTGAAACAAATAGTTCATTTACTTAATTTCTTAAGTATCAATTTAGACAGTTCCAAATTAATTGATTTAAAACAAGATCTAGCTTACTTGAAGGAGAATGAAGAAAAGTTAGCACTGCCGGAAGATATTGCTTTAAAAGGCATTGAAATGTTATCAAATGCACGTGAGAAGATTGATTGGGATAACAATAAGATTTTCTCTGTAAAAGAAGATACCCTTATACGGACCATGAAACTTGTCACTTTTGGGCATTCTCTAGTTAAGATTGAAGAAACTGGTATCATTTTTGATGAGAAA
This sequence comes from Agrypnus murinus, assembly GCA_929113105.1. Lineage (NCBI taxonomy): Eukaryota > Metazoa > Arthropoda > Insecta > Coleoptera > Elateridae > Agrypnus > Agrypnus murinus. The sequence goes on from OV816024.1 coordinate 112,095,566, forward strand.
TGCCAGTTATTCAATATAATTGCAACAGACGTTGAAGAAGCAAATGGGTTGGATGTATTGATTGGAGAATCGGTAAGCTTTTTTTTTGTTTTTTGTTTTATGTACATTTTTTTTACAAAATCAACAAGAATTTTATATTATATTATCTATACAATGAATTTTGATGAAATAACTAGATTTTAAAATCTATAAGTAGAAAGATTTATTAATAGGTATTTATGTAAAAAGTGCCTGTTTTTGGAATGCGATGTAAGGCCGATCGCCATAGGTCTTTGAAAAGATGGCAAGTAGCAAAAAACTTTCTGCATATGTTGCACACAGTATTTTTTATACGATTTAATTTTCTTCAATAAAGATAACGATAATAATAAAATTAATCTTTGTATATGACATATTCAGTGAAAAGTTTATTTTTGATTGTTGAATCATAAAAACTGAGTTACTTTTGATACTAGTTCAAACAGTCAAATTATCACTGCTGATTATTACTTAGTCGGTGGTTGCTTTGATTCATAAGTACTTTCCTGCTTAACTATGTGAGAGTACCCACCCTTACTGTGACCTAGTTGGGACCTTAATAGTTCTGGCAGCGGCAGCAAAAACGCTGTACTCATTGAGTTACAGAAAATTTCAGTTTTGTAGTAACCGTTCACTACCAATAGATACAAAAAAGCTTGGTCTGCCAACCCCTATCTTGGTGCGATTGGCATATCAGGATGACTTTAACCCTTTTTCGAGCTGCACTATTGACTCATTAGTTACAGAATAAAGCTATCTTCAATTTCTCGAACTCACTCAGTGCAACGAAATAAAAATGGTCTGCTGCGTGATATCTTGGAGCGTTGCGTGGTCCGACAAATAAGGTGGTAGATTTTGAAGAGCACTTTTTACCCATCAAGTTACAGCATAGATCTTATGCCAAATTAAAGGTAAAACATATTACTTTTCAAATTGCTTGGTCTTCCAGGTCACAGCCTGGCAGTTTCTTCAGTCCGACCAAATTTATGTGTGAATGTAGTATCGAACGTTACTCACTAATACCTACTACTAAACGGTTTTTTGCGGCATTTTGTATGACCACGAATAATTGCAACATGAAAATATATATTTTTTTATAAATATTTTAACATTTTCAATAACATAATTAAATTGTTAATCACTGTGGTAATACGCTGACTATATTAAGCGACTAAAAGGAAGTATTTTTCAGAGTACTAGAATTTATGCGACATTCCATGAAATCGTCATAGTAACTAAAACCGAATACTAAATGCAAGTACTTTTCTGTGTTTACATGAGAACATTTTACGAACAATAAAATGTACACTGTCTGCTATCACTAAAAACATCTGTGTACATGGGTTTAGTATTCAAGGAAGTGAGAGTAGGGGTAGTTCGGCTGAGTAAATAGAATCTTATATAAATATAGGCAGTATATCATGGATATACTGCCAGCAAAAGAAATATGGTTAACGTCATCAAATACATCTGAAGCGCTCGCAGCTCTGCAAAGCTTTACCATTTTTGCATGCCTACACTGGTTGTGGCTACAACGCATCATTCAAAGGAAAAGGAAAAATCAGGCCATTAAATATTCTAAAATCAAATAAAAAATATCAATAAACTTTTGCTGAGTTAGCTGATCCCGATGATATAAACAATATCGAAAAAATGAAAACGATTCAAAAATTTACTAATCAGATGTAACATCCATTTAGACTTTTTTTTAAATTTTAAATAAAACACTTAAAAAAGAATTGCATGTCAGAATCTTTATTATGACCCGAAAGAACAATCTCTGACATTTATACTTTTTAAAGATAATTTCATTCAAACGTTCGCCGCGACTACGCTGTAGTTGGTCCATTTGGAAGGTCCGATTTTCGATCACTCTTTCCAGCATTGCTATCGGTATCTCGCGAATTAAACGAGTAATGTTGGCTTCCAAGTGATGAAGCGTAGCTGGCTTATCGACGAAGACTTTTGACTTCACATAACCCCAAAGAAAAAAAATCCAGAGGTGTGATATCACACGATCTCTGCGGCCAGTTGACAGGTCGGGAACGCGAAATTAGCTGCTCACCAAAATGATTTCTCAATAAAGCCATTGTTTCGCGCGCTGTGTGTGGCGTAGCACCGTCTTGCTGAAACCAAATGTCGCCGGCATCACGGGCTTCAATTTCAGGCAACAAAAAGTCCGTTATCATGGTGCGGTAGCGCTCGCCATTGACGGTTATGTTCTATGGCTTATCTTCTTATGGACCGATGATTCCACCAGCCCATAAACTACACCAAACAGTGCATTCTTGTGGATGTAACGGTAGTTCGAGAATCTCTTCGGTTGCTCATCAGCCCAAATGCGGAAATTTTGTTTATTTACGTATCCATTTAGCCAGAAATGTGCTTCGTCACTGAATAAAATTCGGCGCGAAAACAGCGGATCTTCATTGAGCTGTTGCAGAGCCCATTGACTGAGATTAAAGCGTAAATTCAAGTCTGGCGGCTTCAATTCTTGAAGGAGTTGGATTTTGTAAGCCTTTAAACCAAGATCCTGGCGTAAAATTCGCCAAGTTGTTCCATACGAGAGGCCAACATGCTGCTCACGGGGTCGAATCGATTGGTCACTGTCTTCACCCACACTCTCCTCTTCAGCCGCAATATTCTCCTCACTACGGGCTGGATGTGGTCTATTCTGTCGCGTATCATCCAATAACGTCCACTGAGACTCGAATTTGCGCATGGTATTGGCAATAGTGGGCTCGGAAGGTCGATGATGCATACTATATGTTGCTCGAAGTGCACAACAAATATTTCTCACAGAACGCTGATTTTCTTAATAAAGCTGAATAATTTGGAGACGTTGTTGCAGTGTGAGTCTTTCCATGATGAATTGTCAAACAATACTGAATAAAAATAAGATAACAGTAAGACACCAGTCACGCGTGATCTGTGAAAAAAAAACAAATGAAAAAACCTCTAAATGGATCACCCATTACAACGTAAATAATGATGATGTCAATACTGCAAGAGCTAATATATTTAACAAAAAATATGGATCACAATCCACGCAAGGACCATTTTTGAAAAGAATACATTGTTTTGACTCTGCGAATATTCCACCATGTTGGAACTCTTTAAAACAACATATATTAAGAGCAATCTTTATCAATTTCATGTGGCTTTTTGCCACTGAAGTCAAATGCTAAAAATTTAATCCGGAAGATTGTGGCTGGTTGTGAAATATCAATACTAGTTCACTACAACCAAGTTGGTTTGAAGGTGAACCAACACCTTTACGGCTAGAAGATGTGATACAAAAAGACAAACCTGCAGAATCAGAAGAACATAATAGTTCAGATGATAACATTTTAACTGATGGTAGCTCGGATTCTGAAGAATTTTGATTTATAAAAAGATAAGATCCTATTTACTCGGCCGAACTACCCCCACTCTCACTTCCTTGAATACTAAACCCATGTACAGATGTTTTGAGTAATAACAGGGTTGCCACAGACTCACTTAAGTCACTTAAAGTCACTTTTTAAACTTCTGGTCACTATAAGTCACTTTTTAAACAAAAAAGTCATTTATGCCACCTTTTTTAATCAGAGTGCATTTTAAAATTTTATTTAACAATATTTATTGAATATTTTTTACATATCTAACTTTATAAAATCTTAATTTTAATATAATCTTGAATTATGCAAAAAACACTATTACATTTCAAGTGAATTTATATGAAACTTTTTTATTTTTAACAATGTAATTGTTTTTTCGGAAAAAATGGATATTTAAAATAACTAGGCTACGAAATCGTTATCACAGTATCTCTAATAGTGACGACGCGGTTCCACGAAAGGTCCGACTTACTGAAAAACTTCCAAGCACTTCATCTAGATGTACGGAAAATCCAGCCTGAAAATGATATCAAATGCTGCGAAAGCATTACCGCAAAAAGTAGATATAGATGTTCTTCTCGATGAGTGGATACTCTTGCAATTGGAAGAAGATGAATGTGAAAACGTACCATGCATTGATGCTTATCAAAAAAAACTCAATTGCAAAATTCTTCTGGAAAACCGCGATATCTAATTTAATAGCTGATGACATTTGGTTTGAATGTGCTTGACTCACATAAGGCATTGATCTAGGTGTTAGCCCAAATATTCTGTTTCGGTCATTAATCGGTGATTAATCGACTCATCGATTATTTTAAGAAAATAATCATAGTTCCAAATAATCGATTAACCAATCAGTCGATTTATCTGATTAATTGATTCCTTTTTGTAATCTATTTTTATTATTGACATGTCGACAAGTTTTCTAAAATATTTAAAATCGAGTATCGTGCAATTATCAAATTCTTGACCAAAGATCTTACATTGGTGCAAAATAAAAACTGTTTAGATGATGTGTATGGGGAGTCTTCTCCAACATATTTAATTGCAAAAGAAGGGTTAAATTATTCAAGTTGGTGCGAGAAACTCTAGAAGACGACCCTTAATCTCGGCTTGCAGAAGCCATCACATCAGAAATCATTGATCTTGTGGAGGTTGGATTGCTTATCGACTGTCGATCTGTATCGACATTTGAAGCCTAAAAAATCGCGGCAAAACTAGAACTCTAAAAGATTAGAACATTATACATGAATAAGGGTGTGCATAATAATCGATTAATCGGACCCTCGATTAATTAAAAAAAACCCCATTGATTAATCAATCAATTGATTTAATCGATCAATTGATTAATCGATTAATCGATAATTTTAAGGAAATAATCGTAGTTCCGAATAATATATTAACCAATCAATCGATTTATCCAATTGATCGATTAAATCAATTGATCCATTGATCAATTGATATACTTTAGCAAAATTTCAGTAGACGTTACTATTTATGTTAATTCAGAAAAGGCTTTATACTGTAATATAGAGAACACGAATTATCACAAGTGATTAATCAGACCTTCGATTATATTTTTAAATAGCCAATTAATCTATCAATCAATTAATCTGATAAATTGACTAATTGATCAAATTGTCATTCGATTAATCGATTAATTAGTTAATCGATCAACCGATCAATCGAGCAATCAATTTAATCGATTTTTGATTATTGATTTCGATAATCACACAGAATGAGATGAGCTTAGAAGTTCTAAAATTTTAACAATGATTTAACAGAGTTCATGAGTTGCAAATTGAACTATGAATGAATTGAACTTGAACTCTATTCCTCATGGTTGAGGAATAGAGAGGCCTCTACACACCATAAAAACATTTAACAATCAATTTATGAAGAAACAACTTGCCTGGCTATAAGACTAATTCTTTTCATGACTAATTTAAGGGTCATTGGAAAATTAATATTTTTACCTCTTAAATGACCTAAGAGCTAAATCTGCTGGATTTTTTCACACCATGCGGCAGAGCTTTCAAACAAAATGTTCCATATTGTGTTTTTACCCTATAACTCTGAATATAACCAATTTACGGACTTCGTATTTAATTCATAAAATGGGCCATGAACCGCTTTCATACAATTACTAATTTCAAAGATATGATCACTAAAACATTTACAAAAATTAGGTGATCTTAAACTTTTAGGCAGCAGTGTAAATGATGGAATTGTTACCTATTGGTAAATCATTGTATCAGAAGTACAAAGCCAACATATATAATCAATATAATCAATGCCCATTATACCTTTCGGTGTGGGGAACATAGCCAATATTCAATCTAAAAAAGGAGGCATGATGATCCAAACAAAATGAATCATAGACTTCCACTTTGAGAGCAGTTTAAACAAAATCTAATATGGCTTTTATAAATATCAAATAATGTATGTATTCATCTGTTTATCATTATGTTAAATATATCCCTGTTTACAGGGAATGCCTGAAATTGAAAACGAGACTACTTCATTAGCTGGAGTCAAAGAAACAACTAATAATGAAAACAAAGGTCAATTAACCAAAATGAAACACATGGGCCAGTTATGGTTGGCTGCTGAAGTTCGTGCCCTTGAAAGTAGAGTGAGAGGAAAAACATCACTCTCACCTTATTTGGTCCTAGATGCAGATTGTCTTACTCAGTACTCTTCTGTTGTCAAACATCTAGTTAATTCAAAGAAGTTTATCGTAATCATTCCATCAGCAGGTGAGTTATTATTTAGCTAATGTTTTTTGTTCTTGTAGTAAATAAAATTAAAATTCTAGTGGTATCAGCTTTGGATGATTTAAAACGAGAAAAGTCAGAAGCTAGGGATGCAATTCGTTGGTTAGAATTCCAGTTGCATCATGGAAATCGATTTTGTAGAGCCCAGCGACCACAAGAACGAACATCACTTCCTTTAATTAAATACCCAAAGAAAAAAGATAAAGAAATGTTTACTTACATACAGATTATTGAATGTTGCCATTATTTTGCACAACAACAAAAAGATGCTACCAATCTAGTTACTTTGCTTCTAGGAAACGAAAATGCGTTGTCCAATTGTGAGAACAGGGAAATTAGTTATATTGGGCTAGCTCGTTCGGCAGGAATTAATCTGGAATTTGTAACAGACTTTTATGAGAAATGGAGGAAAAATTCCAAGGGAAAAAAATGAAAATCAGGAGTGGGATGAAGCTTACATATTCATTCATGATGGTGCCAAGTTAAATTAGCCCACACAGTTGGTGCGAACTGATGTGATGAAGATGGAGCCAGATGTTGACATTTTATAATTTGTTATACTGTAGAATAATAGAATAGGGATTTATTTTGTATGGGATTTCTGAATTATTTTCTTATTTGTCTAATGTTTTGTTATAAGTCTTATTTTGTAGTAAAAATGTTTTAATTTTTATGTATACACTACACAGTAAAATTTTACTTGTTAATAACCAATAATAAACAGTTACAACTTTTCTCCTTTTAAGCTTTTTATTATTGCTATTGTTCTATTAATTTAGTAATCTTGATGTTATAATGAGATTGAGTGTATTTGCATTCCCTTTTTGAATGTAATCACAGAAGTGTGAAATACAATTTTTTAGCTAATCAAAGTTGTTTTGTTTTTGTCTGAAGAGCTTTAAGGACAAGAAAATTACCTAATAAAATTCATTAGAGCACCTATTGCTCATTAATGAACCTAGCATAATTAACATTACACATTGGCTGCAATAGAATTGACATGGCACGTATACCAAATGATAGTCCTTGTGGCTTGTGTCCCTTAAAATAGGTTACATCTCAATCAAAATTTGCATTTTGTTCGCAGTCGGATAGTAATCAAGATGGGACAGAGAGATTGTTCATAGCATTTTACTTCTTGGTAAGGGTTGAATTAGGCATTTCTTCGTATTCATTCACAAGATGTAGAGCATGTAAACAAAAGCACGTAAACACATGTCATGGTCCCATTCAGAATCATTTGTACCGCATAAATAAAAATCAATAAGATTTAAACATTAAAATGTTGGATATATTAGTAACTTATAAAATGTCGATTAATTCAACTTTAAGGGTCTACAGTACGTAGGAATTTATGATAGTCCTTGGAGAATTCTCCTCTACTTCTTCCACACCGGTAGCAATTGTAAAACTCTGATGAGTGATTTTGCTCCATGAAACTGTGTTTATTAATTCTTGCATTTACACCTAATATCTAAATCTAACGTGGTAATTGCTATTAGCAAATTTCTGATTTACAATGTTAATTCCCTATACCAGAAAATCACTTATAACTTGGAAACTATTTAACACAGAACATTAAAGTGGGTGTTTTGAACAGTACTCGGTAAGATCTACAACTTTGCTATAGTGACTTTTCCTCTAAAATAATTAGGGAAGCCAACATTTGAGAAATTGTGTTTTTAAATGTTATTCGCCTATGTAACAAAATCGATATAATACACCCTGTATAGATAGTGGTGTCTCAATTCAGAAGAATCGAGATTGTTTTTCAGCTGAAAGATTTAAGTTAGAAATTACATTCCTGGTTTTTGCGAGTTTCAACCCTACTAAAGTATCATCTATCGATGTTGTGTTTGAAGAAAACACCAATCGGATACTTTCGAAAATGTCTGAAAGTGCAAGTTCAAAATAAGCTTATTGTTTATAATTTCTTGAAGGGATGGTGGTTGAATGAATCTAAGTTTTACCTTCACTTAATCATTGATTAAGTAAAATGAAAGATTTTAGTCATAATATTTGTTATGTTAAACGTGGGAATGGAAAAGAATACTGGAAGGGGAACAGCGAGACGGCTACGTGACGACATTGGTGGACTTTTACTGTCGAATATATCCTGCATAATTAGTTGCATTAAAACGGTAATACTTATTTCTGATTGAACTGTTTAGCACAAATTAAGTGTGTTATACATTTTTGTACCTTAATACTTCCGGAACGTACATTTGTAATCGTTTTAAAAGATAAAAATAATGTTACTTATATTAAACTGAAATATACATAAGAAATGAATAATAAATAAATAAATAAAAATCTGATTAGAGAAAGGGATAATTTCATAAGAACAACATTTAAATTACAAAAAATACTAAATAAAAAGCAGTAAAAATGAATTGAATTCAGCTTATTTATATTGGTACGTCACTGTTCGGTTCGGTTCGGTTGAGGGAGAGGGAATTGAATTCAGCTTATTTATATCGGTACGTCACTGTTCTAAGAATTACTTAAAAGCCCGTTTTCTAAATTATTAGATTAAGTTAACTTAAGTCAGAATTCATTTTTGATTAGTAAGAAATAAATATGAAATAATATAACGTGTTTTACTTATGATGTTAGATGCTTTATTAAAAATATTGTGTTATCACCAAATTAGTATAGGTACTTATAGGTATTTACATATAACTGGTTATGCATGTCACAAGCGACGTCATGCTTCAACGGCTAGAAACCGTCTATGAGACAACTTCCCATCTAGTCCAGTCAAACTAAACATTTAACTTGGAAAATGGAAGTACATGGGATTTTTTTCTTCCAGCATGTAGGGGGGATCTAGAAAAGCTTAACTTGAAGTCTTCGACCTCAAATTCAGATGAGCTTTTTCCGCCATCTTGAAAAGAAGAGTGAAGTGTTATTTTGAAATTATCTCTGTAACAGTAGGTCCGACAAAAAATTTGTATAAAGCATTTTTGTCGGCAATACGATCGTCTACAACTTTTATTTGAAACTTTTTTGCGTAATATAAAAAATGAAAAGTTGTGAGGGAAAACAAAAATAAAAATTGTGGTGGCCGATTTACCTTACGCCGGTTTCCTGGAGAACACATTACATTTATGGTCTTTGAAAAGATTTTTTTCTTCCAGCATGCAGGGGGGTCTAGAAAAGCTTAACTTGAAGTTTTTGACCTCAAATTCATATGAGCTTTTTCCGCCATCTTGAAAAGAAGGGCGAAGTGTTATTTTGAAATTATTTCTGTAACAGTAGGTCCGACAAAAAATTTGTATAAAGCATTTTTGTCGGCAATACGATTTTCTACAACTTTTATTTGAAACTTTTTCGCGTAATATAAAAAATGAAAAGTTCAAACTTTCATCAACTTTCAAGTTCACTTCTTTTCAAAATGGCGGAAAAAGCTCATATGAATTTGAGGTCGAAAACTTCAAGTTAAGCTTTTCTAGACCCCCCCCTACATGCTGGAAGAAAAAAATCCCATGTACTTCCATTTTCCAAGTTGAGCCCGTTTTTCGTCCAGTTTGACTGGACTAATCTACTACCTTTGGTGTTTCGGCTGTAACAACGTGTTGAATTACAATTTAATTCATATTACACTCTATCATCTAACCATCAGAATTTGGTAGCTACGTTGCCCCTAGCAACGTGGGTTATTTTTAAAAAAGTCACTCCTTCAAAGATAACAACCAATCACCAGCTTACATTGCATAATATTATTAAAATCCAGTCATCGTGCTAGAGTATTACCGTCAAAACTACAGACTAACTATACATTGCAAATTCGATGTTTAAACTTAAAGAGGTGTTGGATAAAATTTTGTATGACACGCGTGAGTTAAGGATATTATCCACTCAGAAAAATTAACCCTCTCGGGCCTGCCGGCCCTCGAGGGTAAATTTTTCGTTCGTGGATATCATACTTAACTCACTTGTACCATAAATAACTATTATTAAGCACTAAAGTGGTAATTGGTTCCTTGGAATTCTCCTGACATTCCCCCTAATCAATATAAGTTAAGAATTCACTTAATTATTATTATTTATTTTATTTTTTTAATCTCTATGGCGTTGATAAAACAAAAAACGTTCAATGTATGGTTTGACAGCCACGAATATATTTTTTCCTACGACCATATCAGAAAGTAGCTCATATTGCACAATCAAGTTGCCGAGAAAACCAAACATAACACACGAAAGTAAAACACATTAGTGTATTTTACTTTCGGCTGTGCGATTTACTTTCGCAAATCTCACGGTCGAAATCTATGCAGTAAATAGCAAATTATATAAGTAATAAGAACCTGCTTATATTTTTTGACTATATTGATACATGAATCATCTACTAACACAATAATTAATTAATTCTAGCTGTATTTATTTCATGAAAAACTATTGATTATATATATTGAGGGATATTTGACATATTTTCACTGCACCAATTGTCATTACACCAAAACAACTTTTCACTGCAAAATAATAATTTTAATCTTGTTTTCCATTTCCAACAATATATTTTAATTTAAATTGCTGATAAGTTTTAATTCATATTTTATAGATTTATTGTTAAAAAGTTTTAATAATTAGAAGTATAATTAATGTCTAAAAATATTTTAAATAAATAAATAATAGAGACGGCTTTGTATAATGTTCAATATGCGGATGATAGTCTTTTGTTTAAAGACGCCATAAGTATAAAGGCTAATTTATCATTGTTAGTAGTTAACTGTAAATTTTTCTTTGGTTTAAATGTTTAAAATGGTTAAAATATTGAAAACTCATATTTACATACACCTTTTCACAACTCTCGAATTCCAAGAAATTTAACTAATTGTTGTAATAATCCCTTTACGGATAAAACAATAATACTGACAATATTCAAAACGCACTTACACACACGCTTTCCCCAATTAACTTCACAAATTGTTACAATAATCATATAGTTATAAACTTTATTGGTACTGAAAATAATGATAAAAATAAAATTACTAAATAAAATGTAAATTGTTTTTTGTTAGCATTAAAATAATTTTTTCTTTGAAAAACTGTATTTTTCTGGTCGTAGGAAAAATAGTGTACATAACTCGGTGGAAAGTGTGTTTCTTACTCGTGTGATTTCCGCACTCGGCTGACGCCTCGTGCGTAAATTTCACACTCGTACGAAAAATGCCACTTTCCACTCTCGTTATGTAATATACTATTTCCTACGACCATATCAGAAAGTAGATCATATCGCACAATCAAGTTGCCTAGAAAACTGAACATAACACACGAAAGTAAAACTCATTAGTGATTTTACTTTCTGCTGTGCGATTTACTTTCGCAAATCTCACGGTCGAAATCTATGCATTAAATAGCAAATTATATAAGTAATAAGAACCTGCTTATATATTTTTGACTATTTTGATACATTAATCATCTACTAACACAATAATTAATTAATTCTAGCTGTATTTATTTCATGAAAAACTATTGATTAGATATATTGAGGGATATTTGACATATTTTCACTGCACCAATTGTCATTACACCAAAACAACTTTTCACTGCAAAATAATAATTTTAATCTTGTTTTCCATTTCCAACAATATATTTTAATTTAAATTGCTAAGAAGTTTTAATTCATATTTTATAGATTTATTGTTAAAAAGTTTTAATAATTACTTAGAGTATAATTAATTTCTAAAAATATTTTAAATAAATAAATAATCAGAGACGGCTTTGTATAATGTTCAATATGCGGATGATAGTCTTTTGTTTAAAGACGCCATAAGTATAAAGGCTAATTTATCATTGTTAGTAGTTAACTGTAAATCTTTCTTTGGTTTAAATGTTTTAAATGTTTAAAATGGTTAAAATATTGAAAACTCATTTTTACAAACACCTTTTCACAACTCTCAAATTCCAAGAAATTTAACTAATTGTTATAATAATCCCTTTACGGATAAAACAATAATACTGACAATATTCAAAACGCACTTACACACACGCTTTTCCTAATTAACTTCACAAATTGTTACAATAATCATATAGTTATAAACTTTATTGGTACTGAAAATAATGATAAAAATAAAATAACTGAATAAAATGTAAATTGTTTTTTGTTAGCATAAAAATAATTTTTTCTTTGAAAGACTGTATTTTTCTGGTCGTAGGAAAAATAGTGTACATAACTCGGTAGAAAGTGTGTTTCTTACTCGTGTGATTTCCGCACTCGGCTGACGCCTCGTGCGTAGATTTCAAACTACGCTAACTTCGCGCGCTTTTATACTTTTTGTCGGTTTTGCGCGTATCGTCAATAAATTATATTTTCCTAATCTTTTAAGGCAGTTTCCTTTATTTTTAAATATAATTACGTTATTTCCTTATTTGTTTAAATTTTCGTAGTTTTGTTGCTCTTTTTTCGTTCACTTTAGTAATGTCAAACACTATACCTAAACCAAAAAATGAAGGATCTAAACCGAGTGAATCTAGCAGGCGCAGATTAGCAGTCGGAGTTGATTGTGAGCGAGCCTTGTTCCCAAATTGTCAAATTTAGACAGTTTGAAATTAAAAATTGTCATTGCAATCTGTCAAAGTTTTGAAAGGTTTTTCACAACTCCAATTGTTACTTATTAAACTACTATTAATAAATATTAATTGGAGTTGTGAAAAATCTTTTAAGCAGCAACTAATGTCGTACACACTTTTGCTATCAGAATGTTATTTATTAATAGTAGTTTAATAAGTAACAATTGGAGTTGTGAAAAACCTTTCAAAACTTTGACAGATTGCAATAACAATTTTTAATTTCAAACTGTCTAAATTTGACAATTTGGGAACAAGGCTCGCTCACAATCAACTCCGACTGCTAATCTGAGCCTGCTAGATTCACTCGGTTTAGATCCTTCATTTTTTGGTTATAGTATAGCAGAAAAAAGTATAACTGCCGCAATGCAATGTGTAATAGTACTGATCCTACAATATCATTTCATGAGTTTCCTTCAAATTATACCTACCTTACGAGAAAAATGGTTTCAAATCTTACGTTGGGGTTATGGACACCAACACTCAACAGCAAAATAATATATACTTCTTTATTTCGACAGATCAACAATTACAGATACCTGAAAGAGTCAATTTCTACATCGAACTTCCTAAAAATATAACAGAATTAATAAAAGAACTCCAAACCTTATCTATGCATCTCGATTCCGAATTCTTTCAGCATCTGTAGCCCTTCTGGCAGAATACATTGCAAAAAAAACTGAAGAAAGGATTGAATGTCAATAGCCTATTAGATTCTCTGTTAGCTGCCTCGTGTTCAAATTCACTGTTAGGCTTTGTAAATCTTCAAAACAGAGGTGCCTTAAAATACTCCACTAGAAGATTTACACTTTTAATCAACCAAATAATCGAACTTGTAATACATATTGTAGAACATTTACCTGGAGAATGTAATCCGTCTAATATTCTAACATCACTAGGTATTTCTAACTCCAATTGCTTTTTCACAGTTTTTGGTTTGCCATGACCACAAGCAGGAACTTAGTAATATAATTCTTTAAAAATTGCTAAAACCTTGTTTGGCGAACAGAAACATTGCAAAAACGTGAACAGATAATGTACTTACTGCTCACTATCTCTATATCCTAAATCCAGCTCACGGGAAGTTATAAAATTGTAATTTCAATAATGTTATTGAACTTGTAAATTAATTTTAATAACATAATTAATTTAATTATATAAATTTATTTAATTAATCCGCAAAATATTTATGTAAACATGCAATGCTTGACATTTGTAAGGGTTATCTAACCTATATATCTTCAAGTGACAAATAAACATCAGCGTGTCAGCTAGCGCCAAAACGGCGAAATTTTGCGTTTTCTCAGAAACAAAGTTTATGTGGGAAATCGTAAAAGTGCCCAGGCCGGATAAGAGACTTCGTCTCGTGAAATCTAGAAGGTCGTGACCTTGGTAATAATTCTGTTGTATGTACAAACCATAGATAAAATATACTTATATATAAGAAAGTCACTGTATATATTTCGTTCAAATGAACCGCGCCATATCGTGGGTCTAGTGACGAACTACATTAATTTTAAATGCAGTCTTCTGTTTTATACTGTAATATTCCTTGTAAAATATAAATTTATTTTATTAAAATGAAAATGCCAATATAATATTGTAACGTTCTATTTAAAATAATAACACAAGTGCTGTTTAAATCGTCTATTCACAAAGAAATATTTATTTACATACACTAATGAAAACGTTATAAATTAACACTATGATTATAAACTGTTTACAAACTAAAACTACTATTTACAGACTATGAATTTCTAATACAACATTTATCTTTACTATTTATTTCGTGATACACGTTTTATTACTCGCTGTTGACTGGACTCTTTTATCCGCGAAGTCGATTTTATACCTTCATATAATCGTACCAGAAGCCGCTGGAACCTACTGTGTATTTCTGGAAGGCGCTAGATAAACCGCGTCTGGTTTACATGCTTGGTGCGATGCGTCATTCTCTCGAATGCTGTAGAATATTCCATTTGTTGTGTGAAGAAGTGGTTCTTTCTTTTTCTCTCTTGTTACACTGTCCCCCTCTTCAAGTCTGTTCCGTCCCAGAACAGGTTTTATGCTCTGGTTCCTGTAGAACGGGTCATGACGATATCGACAGTCTTCACCTCGACTACACGTTCCATTACGGTAGAAGTAACAGTCTACACTCTTCGTTGGCCTTAATGCGGGCTGTGGGTCAAAACTACAGACGAAGATCTTGACGTCCGTACCTCTAAAGACAACTTCCAACATGTTTCTAACGATTCTCCAATCCAGCTGGTCCCGCGCACAGCCGAGTTTGGAAACTGTCAATTTGTTAATTCCCCTGGTAAGCAACTCGATCCTCAAATTCCATAATGCCCTCCACAAGTCGGCGTAACTCGGTTTCTGGTAGTAAAACTGCTTGGTTACCAAGTAGTAAATGGATCGGTCATGATCAGGCACGCGTAAGGATTTACCAACAGAGGGATTTTGTTCTCGAAGTTCATTCAGCCGTCCAAATTTATTTCTAAACACTACTGCGATCCCCCTGGACATACGGAGATCCTCGGAGACACAGTGGGAATGGAATAATCACCAGGGACCCGGAAGAGATCTTGTTGCATCTCAGTCGTGACTCCGAATCGCGGTTTTCTAGTTCAAGAAAACGCAGCCATAAATTCTCTGAAGGTTGGCTGATCATCTCCAGGCCTTACGGTATCGATAGCCACCTCAGCCTCATCTTTCCTATCCGGGACTGCGTCATTCTTTCCCTCATAGTGCGCCAGACGATTGGAGTGTACCACCTTTGGTTTCCCTCTTGGCAATTTCTGGATGCGATAAATCAAGTCATTTATTCGTTTCTTCACCTGGTATGGGCCCTCCCAATTCCGCTGTAACTTTGGAGAATAGCCACGACGTCTTTGCGGGTTGTATAACCAGACAAGCTCTCCAGGTTGAAACCCTCCTTCTTGGGCTCTCACATCGTACGTAGCCTTCATTCGGTCACTCGCGATTCGACTATTGTTTCGGGTTCGGTCGTGAATATCCTCCAACTTCTTCTTTAAGTTGATGACATAATCATTGCCGGCTACCTCCTGCTCTATAGGTGGAGACCCAAATTCCAGATCACACGGTAACCGTAACTCGCGTCCAAACATCACAGACGCTGGTGACTGACCGGTTGTTTCGTGGACCGATGCACGATAAGCCATCAGGAACAGATGCAGGTATTGGTCCCAGTCTCGTTGATGATCGGAGACGACCTTGGCCAAATATTTGTCCATTGTCCGATTCATGCGTTCTACCATTCCATCGGACTGCGGATGTAACGGTGTGGTCCGAGTCTTGCGAATGCCCAACAATCGACAGACTTCTCCAAATAGTACAGACTCAAAGTTACGGCCTTGGTCCGAATGCAGCTCCATGAGCACTCCGAAGCGACTGAAAAACTCTTTGACTAGTACGTCAGCAACAGTCGCAGCTTCCTGGTTTGGTAGGGCATATGCTTCTGGCCATTTGGTAAAGTAGTCCATTGCCACTAATATGTATTTATTCCCATCGTCGGTTTCGGGAAATGGTCCGGCAATGTCTATAGCTATTCTTTCCAGAGGACTACCCACATTGTACTGCCTCATAGGTGCTCTTCGTTTCCCCAAGGGTCCGTTACCAGTGACACATAGTTGACATTTTCGGCACCACTCCTTCACGTCTTCTTTACAGTTGACGCAATAAAAACGCTCCTTAACTTTCTCCAAAGTCTTTTTCACACCGAAGTGTCCTCCTGAGGCACCGTCATGGAGATGTCGCAACACTGTAGCCACTCGGCTTCTTGGAACCACGAACTGAGACCTAATGGTGGTGCCATCTTCACTCTCCAGTACTCGCTTCAGGAGATCGTCTTTCACCTTCAAGGACTCCCATTGGGCCCAATATGCTTTGAGCGTTCTGTTGAAAGGGCTGACGGCCTCCCAGGCAGGCCTTTCTCCCACGCGCTTCCATTCCAGTACCATTTTTAGTTCGGGATCAGCCTTCTGCTGTCGTTGCAATTCTTCCGGCAACCAATTGTCGTTGACGATGGTAGTTCTTAATACTTGGCAAACCCTCTCTTCTAAGCGAGAGCAATGACGGCAATCCGTTGGACAGGGTCTTCTTGAAAGAGCATCGGCATTTCGATGACTAGTGCCTGCTCGATGTTCTGTGTCAAAGTCGTATACTTGTAATCGCTCGATCCACCTTGCGACCTGGCCTTCAGGATTACGGAATTGTAGAAGCCATTTCAACGCTGCATGGTCCGTCCTCAATAAAAACTTCCGTCCGTACAAGTATTTGTAGAAGTGCTCAACGGACTTCACGACGGCCAATAGTTCTTTTCTGGTCACACAATAATTCCTTTCGGCTTTCGACAAAACCTTACTAAAATAGCCGATGACCTTTTCTTGTCCATCCTGTATCTGAGAAAGTACACCCCCAATGGCCAGATTACTTGCATCTGTGTCAAGTATGAATTTCCCTTCTGTCCGTGGATAGCTCAATATTGGTGCTGTTGTCAGGGCACGCTTCAACTGTTGGAAAGCTGTTTCACACTCTCCGCTCCAAACATACTCGCGCCCATCTTCAGTTAATTGTCAGAGGTTTCGCTATATTGGCAAACCCAGGAACGAAACGCCTATAGTAGGTACATAACCCAAGAAAACTACGAACTTGGTGTTTATCTTTCGGTGTTGGCCACTCTTGAACTGCACGAATCTTATATCGGTGTTGGCTGCCACTCCATTTTGTGATACGACGTGCCCGAGATATTTCACTTCCTTTCTGAATATGTGGCACTTTTTCGGACTCAGTTTCAGATTGGCTCCACGTAGTCTTCGGAACACTTCCTCTAGACTTTTCAAATGTTCGTTGAATGATTTTCCGACTACAATCACATCATCTAGGTATACCAGGCAGGTCTTCCACGACAGCCCTCTCAGGATGGTCTCCATTAGACGCTCAAAGGTGGCCGGAGCGTTACATAGACCGAAAGGCATAACTGTAAAGTGCCATAGTCCGGAACCAGTAGTGAACGCGGTCTTCTCCCGGTCTTCAGGTTCCATTACAACTTGCCAATAACCACTCTTCAAGTCCAAAGTCGAAAACCATCGTGAACCAGACAGGGTATCTAACGTGTCGTCTATGCGTGGTAAGGGATAGCTGTCTTTCTTGGTCACGTTATTGAGCTGCCGATAGTCCACACAAAATCTCGTTGACCCGTCCTTCTTACTGACCAGGACCACCGGTGATGCCCATGGACTGCTGGATGGCTCGATGACCCCTTGTTCTTCCATATGGGTAATAATCTTTTCGGCTTCTGCTCGCCTTGCTAGAGGTAGACGCCTCGGCTGCTGACGGACAGGCATAGAGTTGCCTGTATTGATTTTATGTTTTACTATATTTGTTCGTCCCTCCTGGCTATCGTCAAGAGCGAAGATATCTTGGTATCGGTGAACCAAACCCTGTACCTCTTTCACTTCTGTTCTGTTAAGGTCTTCGCACGAACTAGTAACCATACCCACTAATTTTCCACCATGGTTTTTGGGCGCTGGTTTTGGAACATCAGCCATACACCTGGCTACTCGGAAAACTGGCACACACTGTCCCACAAGGGTACTCTACTTCAATGTCACCGGATCCACATTAACGTTCATAAGCCTCACCGGTACTGTCTTTCCAACCTTGATCAGCGCTTTTCTTCTGTCAGCAAAACCCTTACGACAGGATCTTCTCGTGGGTGCAACGGAAGTTCTTCGTTACCAACCTTCAAAACACCCTCCTTCAAGTCCAACGTAAAACCAAATTTTCTCAGGAGGTCCATTCTCAAGATGAATTCGTCAATGATGTCGGCTACCAGCACCTCATGATCACGTTCTTCACTTCCAATGCCAATCTTCATCTTCACCACTCCGCGTGTTGGTATCATTTCACCTGTTGCTGTACTGAGTTGAGTAGTTGTCTGTAACAGCTTCATACTTGTTCGTAGAACATTAGGGCGTATGATGGATTTTGTCGCCCCCGTATCAATAAGTAGTGAAACAGTTCGATTAGCAATTTTTCCATCTACGAACAAACTACTGGTACTATTCTTTGATGTTACGGCATGAATGGTGATCTTCGGGGCATCTCTACTCAAGGTCAACGTTCGCCCCCTCTCGTCGACCTTCTTTAGTTTTCCGACTGCTGGACCTGTTTTGGGTTTAGGGCAACGACGTCGTATGTGACCTTGTTCGCCGCAATTCCAACAACGAGGCCCTCGAACTTCTTGATGATTCTTCTTTCGGCTTTCTTCCTTCCGAAGAACTCTCAATACTAACTCCTCTAGGTGATCGTTAGAATCTTCTTCTTTTTCCATAACGGCCCGAACACGCCCGTGACCTCGGGACGCTTGTTTTGCAGCTTCAAATTCTAAGGCGTGAGCAAGCGCATCATCAGTTGTTCTTGCTCGTGCCATTCTCAATGATTGTTGTGTTTCCCCGTCTCTTAACCCATCAATGAAGGTCTGCACAGCGAGTTGTCCCAGAAATGAATAGGGTGCCGTAGGGTACGCCAATCGGACAAGCCGCGCAACATCGGCTTCAAACTCCTGAAGGCTTTCTCCATTCTTCTGGACACGATTCTTTACTTGCGCGTGATAAACCTGTTGTAGATGCGCGTCTCCATATCTCATCTCCAATCTAGAAACTAACAACTGGTAATCATTTTCCTGTCCTGCTGGGCTTGTTTGCAGGACGTTCAACGCGTCTCCACGCAAAGCCACAGTTAAAGAAACGGCCTTTCCTTGCGTGTCCATCCGTTGGCCCCAGCGGCCGCCTCAAATTGTTTGTAGTAGGTGGACCAAGGTATCTTTCCATCGAACGTGGGTGGTTTTACTTTTATTCCTACGGTAGGAACCTTGTCTTCTTTAAATTGTTTCTTTCCTTCATTAAACGGCCACTCAGACGTTGAGGGAAACCGTAGTTGATTCATTCTATCTTCCAACATTTCGTCGTCTTTCTTAGCTGTTGGTGGTAATTGCATTTGGGCTATTTTTTCTTCTACCATCTTTATTACCCTATCTTGTTCCGCCAATCTACCTTCCAACAGTCCTAACGCGCTGGCATTCTCAAAAAATTCTTCGAAAACTTTATCTTCCAACGTTTTGACATTTTCCAGCAATTCTCCTTTAAGCCCTCTAGAACTTTCTTCAGACTTTTCTAATAATTCTTCTTTAAGCGTTATAGAGTTTTCTAGTAAATCTTCTTTAAGCATTTTAACATTTTCTTCCAGTGCTTTAGTATTTTCAAGTAATTCTTCTTTAAGCATTTTAGAATTTTCAAAAACTTTTTGTTCCAGCACTTTAGTATTTTCCATTAGCTTTCTAGCATTCCCTTCGGACTTTTCCAGTAGTTCTTCTTTTAGCATTCTAACATTATCTTCGGACTTTCTAGAATTCTCTTCCATTTTACTTAACAACAAACTAGTATCAATTGCGGGTCCAGGTATCTTGAAGCGGTAATTTTCAGGATCTTCCTTCTGTTCTAAAAGTCATTCTCTTAGCCGATTTATTAACACATTTTTAAGGCCCGTTGTGTCTAAATCTCGTTCTTCAAGTTCGTGTTTTAAGTCTATTACTTTGAGATCTTTTAACAATTTCATCACCATTTTAAATGTTTGTTGAAATTATTTTTGACACTAAAAATTTATTCTCACAGCACTGTATTTAATTATTACGCGATTTTATTCATTTTAAAACCCCACACCTGACAACACTGTAACGTTCTTTTTAAAATAATAACACAAGTGCTGTTTAAATCGTCTATTCACAAAGAAATATTTATTTACATACACTAATGAAAACGTTATAAATTAACACTATGATTATAAACTGTTTACAAACTAAAACTACTATTTACAGACTATGAATTTCTAATACAACATTTATCTTCACTATTTATTTCGTGATACACGTTTTATTACTCGCTGTTGACTGGACTCTTTTATCCGCGAAGTCGATTTTATACCCTCATATAATCGTACCAGAAGCCGCTGGAACCTACTGTGTATTTCTGGAAGGCGCTAGATAAACCGCGTCTGGTTTACATGCTTGGTGCGATGCGTCATTCTCTCGAATGCTGTAGAATATTCCATTTGTTGTGTGAAGAAGAGGTTCTTTCTTTTTCTCTCTTGTTACAATATATTGGCATTTTCCTTTTAATAAAATAAATTTAAATTTTACAAGGAATATAATAGTACAAAACAGAAAACTGCATTTAATATGTTAATAAGTTACTATATGATTGACACCATAAGTAGTTTTATTTAAGATTACCTTACCTATTACTGAACCGACAACCGACATAGGGGTGGCAAGTTACATACCTACATTAAAGATATGGCTTCACACCTAATATCCTTGCTGGACGTGCATACGCAAATAATACTGCAAATAATAAAGAACTGTATTCTTGTTTGTACTTAAAATAGAATGTCGATCGGAACAAAAGGCACCATGTACTTATAAAACATGTATTGAATTAGATACAATGCAAATAATAATTAATAAAATGATTGGCGAAGGATCTTCCAAGATAGTCTCAACTTCTGATCGCGCATAAGCAATGGCCGACTTACCAAAAGAGCGTTTACCATAAAAAGGGACACTTCAAATTCCTTTAAAGTAGGTTGCAGCTCCAAACGATTTTGTCAATGTAAGTTGGCGGAGGCTACAACAATTGGACAACCATTCCTGAATTAAAATACCATAAATTGCGGTCACAGAAAGTCTTCTACAAAGAGATATGTCCATGATCAACGTACTTTTTGCTATACTCGGTGATATCGAGGGTTTTTATTAGGTTTGACTTGACGTGTCTGTTACCATCAAAATTTGTAATGACTAACGCTCTCTTGGATCGCGCGATTTTGAATTATTTTATATACATGAAGAGTCTACATTGAAGACGGAACAATTACATTATAACACTATGGCTAACACTATATTTTTCAAATATCATCGACGCTTTCAAGTTTAAATGCACAAAAGTAATTAAGAGACCCTTTCTCTAGGTTATAACACAATTATAGGATTTATAAAAGTCCATCTGTTTATAGTGTCTTATGGGATTGTAGAGGTATCTCATAATAAACCAATAACTACAAATTAATTTTCTTTGATGCGAGAACACTTCTATTCGTGAATCGAAAATTTGTCAATCTTGAAGTAGCCATCTTGGATCCCACCCTTGAATTTTTAGCTCAGGGATTGGATCGACCATCTTATATCCCTTTCACTGGACGGAAACTCTTTCTCTCTCCCCCCTCTCCCTCTCTCTCCCCCCTCTCCCTCTCTCTCCCCCCTCTCCCCACCACTCTCTCTCCCCCACCCTCTCCCCCTCCCTCTCCCTTTCCCTCTCCCTCTCCCTCTCCCTCTCCCTCTCCCTCTCCCTCACCCTCTCCCTCACCCTCTCCCTCTCCCTCTCCCTCTCCCTCTCCCTCTCCCTCTCACTCTCACTCTCACTCTCCCTCTCCCTCTCCCTCACCCTCTCCCTCTCCCTCTCCCTCTCCCTCTCCCTCTCCCTCTCCCTCTCCCTCTCCCTCTCCCTCTCCCTCTCCCTCTCCCTCTCCCTCTCCCTCTCCCTCTCCCTCTCCCTCTCCCTCTCCCTCTCCCTCTCCCTCTCCCTCTCCCTCTCCCTCTCCCTCTCCCTCTCCCTCTCCCTCTCCCTCTCCCTCTCCCTCTCCCTCTCCCTCTCCCTCTCCCTCTCCCTCTCCCTCTCCCTCTCCCTCTCCCTCTCCCTCTCCCTCTCCCTCTCCCTCTCCCTCTCCCTCTCCCTCTCCCTCTCCCTCTCCCTCTCCCTCTCCCTCTCCCTCTCCCTCTACCACTCCATCAACCGAACCGAACCGAACAGTGACGTACCGATATAAATAAGCTGAATTCAATTCATTTTTACTGCTTTTTATTTAGTATTTTTTGTAATTTAAATGTTCTTATGAAATTATCCCTTTCTCTAATCAGATTTTTATTTATTTATTTATTATTCATTTCTTATGTATATTTCAGTTTAATATAAGTAACATTATTTTTATCTTTTAAAACGATTACAAATGTACGTTCCGAAAGTATTAAGGTACAAAAATGTATAACGCACTTAATTTGTGCTAAACAGTTCAATCAGAAATAAGTATTACCGTTTTAATGCAACTAATTATGCAGGATATATTCGACAGTAAAAGTCCACCAATGTCGTCACGTAACCGTCTCGCTGTTTCCCTTCCAGTATTCTTTTCCGTTCCCGCGTTTAACATAACAAATATTATGACTAAAATCTTTCATTTTACTTAATCAATGATTAAGTGAAGGTAAAACTTAGATTCATTCAACCACCATCCCTTCAAGAAATTATAAACAATAAGAATTACGCCAAACACCTTTTAGAACAAAATCACACAATGACTCCTCAAAATAATATTAAATTCCTACATTTTTGTAATAACAAACGCAAATTAGACATTTTAGAAGCCTTTGAGATATACAAACACAAACTCAGGGTACCTTTAATGAATGAACAACTTGAGCTCAGTAATTCTCCGTTACTGGAAGTATTAGATATTTAATTCTGATTATTATTATTATTTTATCTAGTTACCTAGTTTGTATCTACCTTAGCGACGTGTTTGTTTATAATTATATTACCTTTGATAATGACAGCATAGCTGTCGAAACAATATTGTCAGGTTGTATTTTAATAAAACTGTGAAACTTTTAATAATCTTTATTTATTTCATGATTATGGAGTTCCACAAAATAAGGCTGGAAACAATAAACAAGATTATTTCGTCTTCGTTAGAAGAACAAGCCAAGTTATACAAGAAACTTATGATCAAACACAGAATCGCAAGTCAAAATGTTTGGTTTAACCAAGAATGTCTGAAACGTCAGGTTATTCCTAACTACATAAACATCACTACCAGAACCAAGAATTCGATTACTGAAAAAGTGATTAGGAATGCCAAAAGAAGATGGCTCAAAGAAGAATCGAAGAAATGGTTTAGTATAAGAGACAATATGCACGTTTATATAAAGGTACTCCATACAGAACTTACTCATAAATTACACAATATCCAATTTGACATATTAGATTTTGACATTAGAGAAACCGTCAGTAACATTAAATTCAAAAAATACACCACACAGAAAAATAAACTTCATCGACTTGTACAACAAAAACGTACACTACAAAATAACCTTAATTGTCAGAACACTACAAACTTTTATCCTCGTTTCATAAACTTGTCGAATATAACATTCAATGACAGAGAAACACAATTTCTTAACAAAGGTTTAAAATTTTGTCCTTTTCCAAAATTTACCAACAAAATTAAAGAAATTTTGGCCGTTGAATGCGAAACTATACTTAAGAAAGATCATAATAACTATGCAAAATTCGAAATTTTGAATTTGTTAAAAGAGATGTCTTTGAAACAGGACAAAATGTACAACACATCTAACATATCACTTCTGCAATCTATAAAACAGAAAATCACAGAGAACAATCTAATTTCTGTTAAAGCAGATAAAGGTAACACTTTGGTAATTCTTTCAAAAGGTATTTACATACAAAAAGTTAATGAATTTATTAATAAAGAAAATTTAGAAACTTTAAACAAAACCCCAACCACAAAATTCCAAAAAGAAATAAAACAAGGTTTAGAAAACTGCAATATCTGCTTTTCAGAATTAGAAAAGCAACAAATCATTAATAAAAACCCACAAATACCTAAACTGTATGGATTAATCAAGACGCACAAACAGAATATGCCAATAAGTCCAGTTGTATCATACATCAATGCACCTAATCACATTTTATCCAAAAAACTGAACCAGATTATTAACACGATAGGTTACAAATCGAAATACTCTGTTAGAAATTCATTAGAATTAGTAGATAAGCTGCAAAACATACATCTTCCACCACATTCAAAACTTGTTAGTTTTGATATTTGCAACATGTTCTCCAGAATACCCCCACAAGAATGTATTCCTTTATTAGATAGTTTCTTGATCAATAGTAATATAGAATTAGTTAAAAGGTTAGAGTTAATTCAATTATTTGACCTTTGTATAAGTCAAAATTATTTCACTTTTAATAACATAATTTATTTACAAAAGGATGGATTACCTATGGGTAATTCTCTAAGTCCTCTATTAGCTAACATATTTATGGACAAGTTTGAAGATCGAATATTTGAATTAAACCTCTCTAAACACATTATCTTCTGGTTTCGTTATGTTGATGACATTTTAGCTTGTTTTGACAGTTCTTTTGAGGTTATCAATGAATTTTTAATTCTTATAAACAGTATCCACCCTAATATAAAATTTACACTAGAAACAGAACAAAACAGGGCTATAAACTTTCTAGACTTAAATATCAAGATTAACGCAGACAATCTATTTGAATTTTCCATATACAGAAAACCAACACAAACAGACATAACAATACCAAATGAATCTTGTCACCATAATACACATAAAATAGCAGCCTACAGATCATTAGTACACAGAGCATTAACTATTCCACTAACAAAATCAGATTTTAGCAAAGAGATATCAACCATTAAACAACTAGCACATGCAAATCATTACAATCCGAACATGATTGACACTTTAATTAAACAAAAAGATTATAGGTTAGCTATCAAAAGAATATATCCCATTGACAATCAAACAGAAGACACAAATTACATATCTATACCATATTTTGGCAAAATATCAGAAAAAATTGCACATATACTAAGAAAAACCAACAATTATAAAATAAATATGATATAAAATGTCTGTCTTCGCCAGACTCTAATTGAAGGGTCTCTAATACAGTTCTCTTTTTTTACGCGACCTCTACATACGGGTAATACAGATTTCTTCATGACGCCCTCTAAGTAGATATGCTAAGAGAGTTCGAGCCCAAAATCCCATGTATTTTCTTATGAAGGTTCGTTTTACCATTCAAGGTCATCCGCGAAATTCGAGATTCATTTGCATATCATTCGCGGGGTCATTAGTGGATCATTTGCATATCATTCGCGGTGTTATGTATGTATCATTAACGGTATTATTTGCATATCACGATCTAATTAATTTAATTCGCGGGGTCATTAGCGGATCATTTTTATATCTCGCGGGGTCATCTGCGTATCTCATCTTTCTCATCTCCCTCTCTCTCTCTCCTCATTTCCCGCTGAAAGATTTGAATTCCTAGCGCTGCTAATGCCATCTATCGGTGACGTCATATGATCGGTATAGTAGATTTCTATACGCCTGTAGATAGGCAACCTGCTACACTTTTTTATAAAAATCAATGGAGCCAACAGGATTTGAACCGGGGACCGCTCGAATGGTAGCCAGCCAATGCATCCATTACACCACGAAGGTAATCTATTAAAGCACTGTAAACGGGTTATAAAAAAAATAATGTTGACTAGCTATTGTTGTGTCGAATTGACGATTTGATTTGAAAATTTAATAATGTAATTTATCGTTTAGACTAACCCTTGCTTACTTCTATATATGTTTAATTAATATGTAATTAGTACATCAAAATATGTTCTTAATATGTTAATCAATTTCCTTATAAAATATAACTATATATCATTGAAATAAAACATTAAACAATTGCAGTCGTTTATCATAAACCTAGTGGTGAGTTTGTATTATTCGTATAGCGATATGGATATATTATTCAGATATGTCGTGTTATGTGTTTAAATTTCTCATATGCATGCGCGAATTAAATTAATTCACGGTATCATTAGCGTATCTCCTCTCTCATTTACATAACTGATATCTCATTCTGTACATCTCATTTTTATATATTATTTGCCATCTCTCATCTCTCTCTCATAAATTTATTTTAAAATAAATCAGTCCTATTTGATATTTATCTATAGGTCGTCATGTAATTCTGCGAAAACAATTTAATATGAAACGTAATAATAAAAATTTATTTTCAACTATACAAAGTAACTCTACTAAGTAGCTACTGTCAATCAACTGTCGGATTATCTATGGTACATTTTAACCTGTTTAAATATACGGATAAACAATTAAAATACGGTAAAGCAATTAGGGTCGTTATGATTTCATAAAATTTTATTTAAATGAAACGTTTAAGAATATAGAATACTGTAGAGCATTATTTTTAAAATTCAAAAACATTATCTATAGCTAAGACTGGTTAAGAAATAACTTTCAAACTAAATGTTTTTGCATGAAAATACGTACAAACTAATTAGCCAGGTTGTCTTCGACATTCTTTAAAACTGCTTTCAACCATAAATAAACAAACGTTCTTACGAATGACTGACTGAAAGGAATTTAGATTTTATAAATAATTTGTTAAGAGATCATCAACTTAAAACCGGCATAAAGTATTGTTTTAAATGACAATTACTCACTCCTGCTCTATATAAAACGTCATATATAAAATTAGAGATTATCTCTATTTCATTATTATTATCTTAGCATCTTTTCATTTACAATTATCTAGTAAAAATGTATTGTTTAATACGACAGACAAAGGAATTTAGTGAGTTAGTCATAAAGAAACTTAAAACAACTATTATCAACACAGCTATCCAGAGTTTAACAGTGTATATTTAATTTAATCAGGTAAGTTATTATGATTTTATGTTTAACGATCTTTCCACTACTGTTTACCTGCTATATCTATAATATGTAAATGTTCTACATTTGTTTATGTAAACTAATCATTTGAACTTTTAGATTACATCTCATTATCCTGTGTTCGAGGTCGATCATCAAAGTATAATTTCCTGCTTCTTTGAAATCAATCATGTAAGTTGCTTTTATGTTAACGATGTTGTGTAAACTTATTTTGAAATTTATTATAGACTGACTGCAGTTTTCCAATCTGATAGAATGTCTGCTGAAATTATCAAGTTGACAGTGGTGATAGCGACGTCGCCGACAATCTCATTTTTATATATTATTTGTCAGCTCTCATCCCCCTCTCTCATAAATTTATTTTAAAATAAATCTTATGTTGTCATTCCTATTTGAGGATATCCATCGTTTGACTAATGTCTATTTATTAAAACAAATAAGTTATGAAATGAAGCAGGTAGTCTATTCAATGAACATTACCTAATACTTTTTCTGATTCTTCTTCTATCCTATAGATCTGCAGTTAGAAACACGGGCCAACGAACTCCATAGCTTAACCCCGAGATCACGGAGCTTGTCTTTTAAATTACTAACATCTAACTCTGAATGTCATACAGAGCTATCAACTAAATCATATACAGCTTTTACTTAATTGCACGAATAACTCGTTCAACTATTGAAGTCTTAATCACGGGATACGTAGAGTAATGATTTATGTTGTATTCATTCATTAACTTTAACTCGATATATGCGAATTCATATATGAGAGAAATGTTATATAAGTCAATACAGCTCTATAACTATCATTTATTGAGCTACACAAAGAGATTTATATCTACGCTAAACTAAAGATTAATAGAAGTAATGCATTCCTGATATCATAAGATAACGATAAAACACATGATTATTCTTAGACTAAGGCCTAATTTAGGTAGTCAAATTGTAGGTAATCGAATTGTAGGTACATATCATGATGTGGTATCATACAATTATATTCTAGTAAGAACTGTAATAAAGTCACTGCTATAAATAACAACATTCTTTATCACGATCATCTATCATTATCAAATCATCTAATGTCATGCAGAGTTAGCAGTTAGCTCCTAAGTTCGTATATGCGAGAATCGGTATTATATAACACACACACACCAGTCTACATGCATTGTTCTAATATTGATAGGAACTTTCTAGAATCTATAAATTATTATAAATGTCTTAACAGAATATAAAGGGTGAAATGAATATAACTTATAGGATTTAATCAAACTAGAAAAATATCGATATATCCTACGTTGAGAAAACAATTATACTATGTAAGCATAGATACGCTACATATGATTGCGAGCCTGAGTATAAGCATAAACCCTATACTACAGATTTTTATCCTTTTTCATTATATGTACTACAAACGAAGTGAAAGAATAGGTACATTTAACATACGTATGCTACAATTATCTAATTTTCTAGTTTTTTAGACGTAATGTAATTTTGAACAGATTTTAACCCTTTTCGTTATATCTACTACCCTTGTAAGCGATTTCTACATATACGTTCTTATTGTTTATACACCATATATATATTCGTAGCATCTAAAGTAAACTCTTATTTAAAAGTTATTTTACAATATATCATACATTTCAACAGTTCGTATGATTATCCGTCTCTATCGTAACCCAGTATGTAAGGACATTATGTTAAATACTATCTCATACATGTAAATAAACATTTCTTTAAAGAGTTTGTTAGGTCACCTAATCTGTTATAATATTACTATGATATTAGATCTCGTCGATTACAGTTTTACCATTAGGACATACTTAGTAGGTTATACGTGCTAAGTAAAATAATAAACAGATATTTCGAGAATTTTATGCATTCTTGAGAGAACGGGGTATAATATTTAAAAACGCTGTAGAAAACATATCAGCAGAGAAAGAGAATACATAAATACAGTATGTTTTGTATGATGAGTTGTCGTCAGTTTAAAAGAAATAAGTTCGTAACCATATTTAAACGTTATTTTACAATATATCATACATTTTCAATAGCTTCGAAATACGCAGATATACACTTGTAGGATATTCATCGTATCTATAGTAAACTCGTATGAATAATAATAATTTGTAACCATTTTCGATACCTTCGAAATATAAGTCTATAACATATGTTTGTAATACGTCTTTATAACTTTGAAATACAGGGTAGTTACCTCTTGCAATATCTTCAGTTATGAGAACCCTGAAGACTTAAGCTGGAGAAAATAAATCAGATAAATATTTTACTTTTTATTGAAACGATAACTTTGCATACTAATATATGAAAATAATATAATGTATATCGTCTGATAAATAAAATTGAAATTTAAAGCTTACCATACTTTCTATCACCATCGGAATATTATCGAAAAACATGATCGTCTAAGTTAAATATATTTAGCGACTTCTTTTGCTTAATAATTTTCATTATGGTATGCGTATATGTCTAGTCACAGTTTCAGCAAACGCATTGTATTCTATCAGCGAATCATGTAAAATTAAGCAGTATGCTTTAGTTGTATCAGAAAGTGGGTTGACCGACTCAAACTCTAATCTCTAAATTCATGAATACCTTATACACACGATATAACTACGATCTAAGATTACGAGAGGGTTAATATGTAATTAGTACATCAAAATATGTTCTTAATATGTTAATCAATTTCCTTATAAAATATAACTATATATCATTGAAATAAAACATTAAACAATTGCAGTCGTTTATCATAAACCTGGTGGTGAGCTTGTATTATTCGTATAGCGATATGGATATATTATTCAATTTTCATGTCTTTTGCTAACCCTACATAACCTAAGCTTTACATAGATTTAGACATGTTTTTATATTTCGTATTTAAACACATAACACGACATATCTGAATGATATATTAAATAAAAATAAATTGCTACTAAACGTAAGCTAGACTTGAATGATATCGATCGTTATGCTATAATATGTATAGCTAAAATGTTAGATTAGTGAAGGAACATGTTGCCTAATACCTATATTTATGTGTTGTATTCTTTTTACATAATAATGTAACGGGAGAGAAAAGGAACGAACCTCTTTTCGAGCGACAGGTGGTGTGTTCTGCCGCCTTCGAGAAAATGACGCATCGCACAAGCATGTAAATTAGACGTGGTTTATTCTAGCATTTTCTAAGAATACATAGAAGGTTCCAGCGATTTCTGGTGCGTTTATATGAAGATATAAAAGCGGATGGCGGATAAAAGAGAGTCAGTCAACAGCAAGTCATTAACTGTGTATTACAAAATAAATAGTGAATATAAATGTTGTATTAGAAATTCATAGTCTGTAAATAATAGTTTTTAATGGTTTATAATCATAGCGTTAATTTATAGTGTATTAATTAGTGTATAGTAATAAATATTTGTTTGTGAATAGACGATTTAAACAGCACTTGTATTATTATTTTAAAAAGAATGTTACAGTGATGTCAGGTGTGGTGTTGTAAAATAAATAAAATCGCGTAATAATTAATTAAAGTGCTGTGAGAATAAAATTTTTGGTGTTAAAACATAATTTCAACAAACAATTAAAATGGTGATGAAACTATTAAAGGATCTCTTAGTAATAGATTTGAAGCGGGAGTTGGACGAGAGGGACTTGGATAGTAATGGAAAGAAAGAAGTTTTGATAAATCGGCTAAGAGAATGGCTTTTAGAACAGAAGGAAGATCCTGAAAATTACCGCTTCGAAATACCTGGACCCGCAATTGATACTAGTTTGTTGTTAAGTAAAATGGAAGAAAGTTCTAGAAAAGCCGAAGAAAATTCTAGAAAGTCCGAAGAGAATTCTAGAATTTTAAAAGAAGAATTACTGCAAAAGTCCGAAGAGAATTTTAGAAAGTCAGAAGAGAATTCCAGAATGTTAAAAGAAGAATTACTGCAAAAGTCCGAAGAGAATTCTAGAAAGTCCGAAGAAAATGTTAGAATGCTTAAACAAGAATTACTTGAAAATACTAAAGCACTGGAAGAAAATGTTAAAATGATGAAAGGAGAATTGTTGGAAAATGTCAAAGCGTTGGAAGATAAAGTTTTCGAAGAATTTTTGGAGAATGCCAGTGCGTTAGGACTATTGGAAGGTAGATTGGCGGAACAAGATAGGGTAATAAAGATGGTAGAAGAGAAAATAGCCCAAATGCAATTACCACCAACAACTAAGAAAGACGATATGATCGAAATGCTGGAAGATAGAATGAGGCAACTACGGTTTCCCTCAACTTCTGAGTGGCCGTTTAATGAAGTAAAGAAACAATTTAAAGAAGAAAAGGTTCCTGCCGTAGGGATAAAAGTAAAACCACCCACGTTCGATGGAAAGATACCTTGGTCCACCTACTACAAACAATTTGAGGCGGCCGCTGGGGCCAACGGATGGACAGGCAAGGAAAAGGCCGTTTCTTTAACTGTGGCTTTGCGTGGAGACGCGTTGAACGTCCTGCAAACAATCCCAGCAGGACAGGAAAATGATTACCAATTGTTAGTGTCTAGATTGGAAATGAGATATGGAGAAGCGCATCTTCAACAAGTGTATCACGCGCAAGTGAAGAATCGTATCCAGAAGAATGGAGAAAGCCTGCAGGAGTTTGAAGCCGATGTTGCGCGGCTTGTCCGATTGGCGTACCCTACGGCACCCGATTCATTTCTGGGACAATTGGCTGTGCAGACCTTCATTGATGGGTTAAGAGACGGAGAAACACAACAATCATTGAGGCTAGCACGACCAAGAACAACTGATGATGCGCTTGCTCACGCTTTAGAATTTGAAGCTGCAAAACAAGCGTCCCGAGGTCACGGGCGTGTTCGGGCCGTTGTGGAGGAAGAAGAAGGTTCTAAAGATCACCTAGAGGAGTTAGTACTGAGAGTTCTTCGGAAGGAAGAAAGCCGTAAGAAGAATCATCAAGAAGTTCGAGGGCCTCGTTGTTGGAACTGCGGCGAACAAGGACATGTAGAACGCCGTTGTCCCAAAATAAGAAAAGTACAACCGTCGGAAAAGTTAAAAAGGGTTGGCAAGAGGGGGCGAACGTTGACTGCGAGTGAAGATGCCCCGGAGATCACGATCCATGCCGTAACATCAAAGAATAGTAATGGTAGTTTGTTTGTAGATGGAAAGATTGCTAACCGAACCGTTCCACTACTTATTGATACGGGGGCGACAAAATCCATCGTACGCCCTGATGTTCTACAATCAAGTATTAAATTGTTACCGACAACTACTCAACTCCGTACAGCAACAGGTGAAGTGATACCAACACGCGGAGTGGTGAAGATGAAGATTGGCATTGGAAGTGAAGAATGTGATCATGAGGTGCTGGTAGCCGATATCACTGATGACTTCATCTTGGGAATGGACCTCCTGAGAAAATTTGGTTTTACGTTGGATTTGAAAGAGGGTGTTTTGAAGGTCGGTAACGAAGAACTTCCTTTGCACCCACGAGAAGATCCGGTTGTAAGGGTTTTGTTGACTGAAGATGTGATATTGCCGGGTCAAAGCGAGATGGTTGTCGAGGCGGGTTTGGATGGAGATCTTCGGGTAGGGTGTGTGCGAATGATGGAGCCTGTTTGTGATAAGAAGATCCATAGTGGCATACTGGTGGGAAAAGCGCTGATCAAGGTTGGAAAGAGAGTACCGGTGAGAATTATGAACGTTAATGTGGATCCGGTGACATTGAAGAAGAGTACCCTTGTGGGACAGTGTGTGCCAGTATTCCGAGTAGCCAGGTGTATGGCTGATGTTCCAAAACCAGCGCCCAAAGACCATGGTGGAAAATTAGTGGGCATGGTTACTAGTTCGTGCGAAGACCTTAACAGAACAGAAGTGAAAGAGGTACAGGGTTTGGTTCACCGATACCAAGATATCTTCGCTCTTGACGATAGCCAGAAGGGACGAACAAATATAGTAAAACATAAAATCAATACAGGCAACTCTATGCCTGTCCGTCAGCAGCCGAGGCGTCTACCTCTAGCAAGGCGAGCAGAAGCCGAAAAGATTATTACTGATATGGAAGAACAAGGGGTCATCGAGCCATCCAGCAGTCCATGGGCATCACCGGTGGTCCTGGTCAGTAAGAAGGACGGGTCAACGAGATTTTGTGTGGACTATCGGCAGCTTAATGACGTGACCAAGAAAGACAGCTATCCCTTACCACGCATCGACGACACGTTAGATACCCTGTCTGGTTCACGATGGTTTTCGACTTTGGACTTGAAGAGCGGTTACTGGCAAGTTGAAATGGAACCTGAAGACCGGGAGAAGACCGCGTTCACTATTGGTTCCGGACTATGGCAGTTTACAGTTATGCCTTTCGGTCTATGTAACGCTCCGGCCACCTTTGAGCGTCTAATGGAGACCATCCTGAGAGGGTTGTCGTGGAAGACCTGCCTGGTATACCTAGATGATGTGATTGTAGTCGGAAAATCATTCAACGAACATTTGAAAAATCTAGAGGAAGTGTTCCGAAGACTACGTGGAGCCAATCTGAAACTGAGTCCGAAAAAGTGCCACATATTCAGAAAGGAAGTGAAATATCTCGGGCACGTCGTATCACAAAATGGAGTGGCAGCCGACCCCGATAAGATTCGTGCAGTTCAAGAGTGGCCAACACCGAAAGATAAACACCAAGTTCGTAGTTTTCTTGGGTTATGTACCTACTACAGGCGTTTCGTTCCTGGGTTTGCCAATATAGCGAAACCTCTGACAAGGTTAACTGAAGATGGGCGCGAGTATGTTTGGAGCGGAGAGTGTGAAACAGCTTTCCAACAGCTGAAGCGTGCCCTGACAACCGCACCAATATTGAGCTATCCACGGACAGAAGGGAAATTCATACTTGACACAGATGCAAGTAATCTGGCCATTGGGGGTGTACTTTCTCAGATACAGGATGGACAAGAAAAGGTCATCGGCTATTTTAGTAAGGTTTTGTCTAAAGCCGAAAAGAATTATTGTGTGACCAGAAAAGAACTATTGGCCGTCGTGAAGTCCGTTGAGCACTTTTACAAATACTTGTACGGACGGAAGTTTTTATTGAGGACGGACCATGCAGCGTTGAAATGGCTTCTACAATTCCGTAATCCTGAAGGCCAGGTCGCAAGGTGGATCGAACGATTACAAGGATACGACTTTGACACCGAACATCGAGCGGGCACTAGTCATCGAAATGCCGATGCTCTTTCAAGAAGACCCTGTCCAACGGATTGCCGTCATTGCTCTCGTTTGGAAGAGAGGGTTTGCCAAGTATTAAGGACTACCATCGTCAACGACAATTGGTTGCCGGAAGAATTGCAACGACAGCAGGAGGCTGATCCCGAACTAAAAATGGTACTGGAATGGAAGCGCGTGGGAGAAAGGCCTGCCTGGGAGGCCGTCAGCCCTTTCAACAGAACGCTCAAAGCATATTGGGCCCAATGGGAGTCCTTGAAGGTGGAAGACGATCTCCTGAAGCGAGTACTGGAGAGTGAAGATGGCACCACCATTAGGTCTCAGTTCGTGGTTCCAAGAAGCCGAGTGGCTACAGTATTGCGACATCTCCATGACGGTGCCTCCGGAGGACACTTCGGTGTGAAAAAGACCTTGGAGAAAGTTAGGGAGCGTTTTTATTGGGTCAACTGTAAAGAAGACGTGAAGGAGTGGTGCCGGAAATGTGAACTATGTGCCACTGGCAACGGACCCTTGGGGAAACGAAGAGCACCCATGAGGCAGTACAATGTGGGTAGTCCTCTGGAGAGAATAGCTATAGACATTGCCGGACCATTTCCCGAAACTGACGATGGGAATAAATACATCTTAGTGGCAATGGACTATTTTACCAAATGGCCAGAAGCATATGCCCTACCAAACCAGGAAGCTGCGACTGTTGCTGACGTACTAGTCAAAGAGTTCTTCAGTCGTTTCGGAGTGCCCATGGAGCTGCATTCGGATCAAGGCCGTAATTTCGAGTCTGTACTCTTTGGAGAAGTCTGTCGATTGTTGGGCATTCGCAAGACTCGGACCACACCGTTACATCCGCAGTCCGATGGAATGGTAGAACGCATGAATCGGACAATGGGCAAATATTTGGCCAAGGTCGTCTCCGATCATCAACGAGACTGGGACCAATACCTGCATCTGTTCCTGATGGCTTATCGTGCATCGGTCCACGAAACAACCGGTCAGTCACCAGCGTCTGTGATGTTTGGACGCGAGTTACGGTTACCGTGTGATCTGGAATTTGGGTCTCCACCTATAGAGCAGGAGGTAGCCGGGAATGATTATGTCATCAACTTAAAGAAGAAGTTGGAGGATATTCACGACCGAACCCGAAATAATAGTCGAATCGCGAGTGACCGGATGAAGGCTACGTACGATGTGAGGGCCCAAGAAGGAGGGTTTCAACCTGGAGAGCTTGTCTGGTTATACAACCCGCAAAGGCGTCGTGGCTATTCTCCAAAGTTACAGCGAAATTGGGAGGGTCCATACCAGGTGAAGAAACGAATAAATGACTTGATTTATCGCATCCAGAAGTTGCCAAGGGGGAAACCAAAGGTGGTACACTCTAATCGTCTGGCGCACTATGAGGGAAATAATGACGCAGTCCCGGATCGGAAAGATGAGGCTGAGGTGACTATCAATACCGTAAGGCCTGAAGATGATCAACCAACCTTTAGAGAATTTATGGCTGCGTTCTCTGGAACTAGAAAAGCGCGATTCGGAGTCACGACTGAGATGCAACAAGATCTCTTCCGGGTCCCTGGTGATTATTCCATTGCCCACTGTGTCTCCGCGGATCTCCGTATGTCCAGGGGGATCGCAGTAGTGTTTAGAAATAAATTTGGACGGCTGAATGAACTTCGAGAACAAAATCCCTCTGTTGGTAAATCCTTACGCTTGCCTGATCATGACCGATCCATTTACTACTTGGTAACCAAGCAGTTTTACTACCAGAAACCGAGTTACGCCGACTTGTGGAGGGCACTATGGAATTTGAGAATCGAGTTGCTTACCAGGGGAATTAACAAATTGGCAGTTCCCAAACTCGGCTGTGGGCGGGACCAGCTGGATTGGAGAATCGTTAGAAACATGCTGGAAGTTGTCTTTAGAGGTACGGACGTCAAGATCTTCGTCTGCAGTTTTGACCCACAGCCCGCATTAAGGCCAACGAAGAGTGTAGACTGTTATTTCTACCGTAATGGAACGTGTAGTCGAGGTGAAGACTGTCGATATCGTCATGACCCGTTCTACAGGAATCAGAGCATAAAACCTGTTCTGGGACAGAACAGACTTGAAGAGGGGGGCAGTGTAACGGGAGAGAAAAGGAACGAACCTCTTTTCGAGCGACAGGTGGTGTGTTCTGCCGCCTTCGAGAAAATGACGTATCGCACAAGCATGTAAATTAGACGTGGTTTATTCTAGCATTTTCTAAGAATACATAGAAGGTTCCAGCGATTTCTGGTGCGTTTATATGAAGATATAAAAGCGGATGGCGGATAAAAGAGAGTCAGTCAACAGCAAGTCATTAACTGTGTATTACAAAATAAATAGTGAATATAAATGTTGTATTAGAAATTCATAGTCTGTAAATAATAGTTTTTAATGGTTTATAATCATAGCGTTAATTTATAGTGTATTAATTAGTGTATAGTAATAAATATTTGTTTGTGAATAGACGATTTAAACAGCACTTGTATTATTATTTTAAAAAGAATGTTACAATAACTTAAACAAGACAGGAATTGTTACGAAACCATAATATTAAAAATATTTAAACATATTATTTATAATAAATATAGTAGAAATATAAAGAAAAGAGTACTAGTTATGCTTTAACGTTTGAGTAGCAGCAAACGCTTCACGTATAACCTATATTTATCAGTGAGTTTCTTCTACCTTCTTTAGTAAATTCATAATGTTAGCTTCTACTTTGTCAACTGTTACTAGAATGCTGTTCTTTAGATCCTTTACCTCGCTCTATGTATCTGTAGTCACTACAATGAAAGTTTGTGCTGTTGTGTCGAATTGACGATTTGATTTGAAAATTTAATAATGTAATTTATCGTTTAGACTAACCCTTGTTTACTTCTATATATGTTTAATTAATATGTAATTAGTACATCAAAATATGTTCTTAATATGTTAATCAATTTCCTTATAAAATATAACTATATATCATTGAAATAAAACATTATTAAAATATTAAAAAAAAAAATTCATTTTATCACGTCCTAAATATTTACACGATTGATCACGTTTCTCGTCAGCTTCTTTTCAAACAATTGCAGTCGTTTATCATAAACCTAATGGTGAGCTTGTATTATTCGAATAGCGATATGGATATATTATTCAATTTTCATGTCTTTTGCTAACCCTAATTTTTTATGTACTAATAACTCTGATACTATTTACTGCAATTCAATGCTTGAAAACTTAGACTTGGTTCAGATCATCAATGAACCGTCTATTTATACTGATCGACCAGA
Organism: Agrypnus murinus; assembly: GCA_929113105.1. Classification (NCBI taxonomy): domain Eukaryota; kingdom Metazoa; phylum Arthropoda; class Insecta; order Coleoptera; family Elateridae; genus Agrypnus; species Agrypnus murinus. The sequence goes on from OV816024.1 coordinate 112,133,484, forward strand.
GCAATCGGTTGTTCTATCCTACGTTGAGAAAATAATTATACTATGTAAGCGTAGATACGTTACATATGATTGCGAGCCTGAGTATAAGCATAAACCCTATACTACAGATTTTTATGCTTTTTTCATTATATCTACTACAGACGAGGTGAAGAATAGGTACATTTAACAAGCGTATGCTACAATTATCTAATTTATAGTTTTCTAGACGTAATGTAATTTTGAACAGATTTTAACCCTTTTCGTTATATCTACTACCCTTGTAAGCGATTTCTACATATACGTTCTTATTGTTTATACACCATATAGATATTCGTAGCATCTAAAGTAAACTCTTATTTAAACGTTATTTTACAATATATCATACATTTCAGCAACTCGTATGATTATCCCTCTCTATCGTAACCCAGTATGTAAGGACATTATGTTAAATACTATCTCATACATGTAAATAGTTACAACAACAAAATAGAAAAGTATACTTGAGGGTAAGAAAGAAGTCCTGGACGCGGCTATCTATAACATATGTCATATGTTTTTGTAATACGTCTTTATAACTTTGAAACTCTACGTGATTTCCTCTTACAATATCTCTAGTTATGAGAACCTTGAAGACTTAACCTGGAAAAATAAAACAGATAAATATTTTACTTTTTATTGAAACTAGTTAACTTATATTCTAACATGTAAATAGTTACAACAACAAAATAGAAAAGTATACTTGAGGGTAAGAAAGAAGTCCTGGACGCGGCTATCTATAACATATGTCATATGTTTTGTAATACGTCTTTATAACTTTGAAACTTTACGTGATTTCCTCTTACAATATCTCTGGTTATGAGAACCTTGAAGACTTAACCTGGAGAAATAAAACAGATAAATATTTTACTTTTTATTGAAACTAGTTAACTTATATTCTAACATATATATTTGAAACTAGACAACTTATATTCTAACATACAAATATACAACAACAAAATAGAAAAGTATACTTGAGGGTAACATTTTGTATAACCATTATCTTTTATTCTATAATACCTTCTTCTTTAAGCTCAGAAATAATTGAAATAATCTCATCCTAGTTTTCTAAACTACTGCTACCCCTCTGTTTTAAGGTATACAGTAGACGAAGCCTATCGACAACTTGATTCCGATACGGCGTTTTGTTTTTGGAATTTGAAATTGGTAGCTTGAGGTTAGAGCCTACGAATACATTTTTTAGGACAGAACGTAGGGAGCAGAGTAAGTATAAAACAACATACTTTCATACAAGAACGTTTATTGATACGAGTAGTTTCGATGCTACTTAAAACATAATACATAACTTAAATATATAATATCTATTAAAATAGACCAGACCAGACCAGATCAGACCAGACCAGACCAGACTAGACTAGACTATAGATGATAGACAGTAAAATCATGAACAATTATACCGTCTGTAATATAATAGAGCTTACTTGATATTTTAAAATTAGTGGCTGAATCTAATTATTACAGAAATTCAATTGTAGAAACTGAAGATGTAATCTTTAAAACATCTAAAGTTAGAAGTTTTTAGTAGTCAGGTTAGATTAATAGAGGGTGTTATAATCAAATCGTTTTTAGAAACTATTTGTTTTGTAAGATTGGCGCCGTAAGGAAAAACAACATAGCTGTAGTCTTCATTTTGAAATTGAGATAGCTCGGGACAAAACGATGAATACAAAGTTTAGAAGTTTATTTCAAAATTTTTGTGATAAAAAACATTAATTCTTCTTTACTTTACTTTAAAACCCAAAATTGCATGATAAATCAATATAATATTAATATAAATGATTAAATTAAATGAAGCAATCTAGGTTAGACCCCCAAAAAATTATATTAAGGTTATAGATTTTAGACTCCGGTTGTTGCAAAGATTCAAGAATCTCTATTAAGATTAGTTCATAAAGCATTTATTAGGTTAGAGCATGTAGCTACTTACAAAAAAAAATCTCTATTAAGATTAGTTCATAAAATATTTATTAGGTTAGACCATTGTAGCTACTTACAAAATCGTCATTAACATTCGAAAAACTTACATATAATATTAGTTGGGTTACAGTCTAGAAATATATTTTAGGTTAGATTTAATTCATAAAATATTTATTAGGTTAGACCATTGTAGCTACTTACAAAATCGTCATTAACATTCGAAAAACTTACATATAATATTAGTTGGGTTACAGTCTAGAAATATATTTTAGGTTAGATTTAAATCGCGCGCGACCTAAATCTAACCTAAAATATATTTCTAGACTGTAACCCAACTAATATTATATGTAAGTTTTTCGAATGTTAATGACGATTTTGTAAGTAGCTACAATGGTCTAACCTAATAAATATTTTATGAATTAAATCTAACCTAAAATATATTTCTAGACTGTAACCCAACTAATATTATATGTAAGTTTTTCGAATGTTAATGACGATTTTGTAAGTAGCTACAATGGTCTAACCTAATAAATATTTTATGAACTAATCTTAATAGAGATTTTTTTTTGTAAGTAGCTACATGCTCTAACCTAATAAATGCTTTATGAACTAATCTTAATAGAGATTCTTGAATCTTTGCAACAACCGGAGTCTAAAATCTATAACCTTAATATAATTTTTTGGGGGTCTAACCTAGATTGCTTCATTTAATTTAATCATTTATATTAATATTATATTGATTTATCATGCAATTTTGGGTTTTAAAGTAAAGTAAAGAAGAATTAATGTTTTTTATCACAAAAATTTTGAAATAAACTTCTAAACTTTGTATTCATCGTTTTGTCCCGAGCTATCTCAATTTCAAAATGAAGACTACAGCTATGTTGTTTTTCCTTACGGCGCCAATCTTACAAAACAAATAGTTTCTAAAAACGATTTGATTATAACACCCTCTATTAATCTAACCTGACTACTAAAAACTTCTAACTTTAGATGTTTTAAAGATTACATCTTCAGTTTCTACAATTGAATTTCTGTAATAATTAGATTCAGCCACTAATTTTAAAATATCAAGTAAGCTCTATTATATTACAGACGGTATAATTGTTCATGATTTTACTGTCTATCATCTATAGTCTAGTCTAGTCTGGTCTGGTCTGGTCTGATCTGGTCTGGTCTGGTCTATTTTAATAGATATTATATATTTAAGTTATGTATTATGTTTTAAGTAGCATCGAAACTACTCGTATCAATAAACGTTCTTGTATGAAAGTATGTTGTTTTATACTTACTCTGCTCCCTACGTTCTGTCCTAAAAAATGTATTCGTAGGCTCTAACCTCAAGCTACCAATTTCAAATTCCAAAAACAAAACGCCGTATCGGAATCAAGTTGTCGATAGGCTTCGTCTACTGTATACCTTAAAACAGAGGGGTAGCAGTAGTTTAGAAAACTAGGATGAGATTATTTCAATTATTTCTGAGCTTAAAGAAGAAGGTATTATAGAATAAAAGATAATGGTTATACAAAATGTTACCCTCAAGTATACTTTTCTATTTTGTTGTTGTATATTTGTATGTTAGAATATAAGTTGTCTAGTTTCAAATATATATGTTAGAATATAAGTTAACTAGTTTCAATAAAAAGTAAAATATTTATCTGTTTTATTTCTCCAGGTTAAGTCTTCAAGGTTCTCATAACCAGAGATATTGTAAGAGGAAATCACGTAAAGTTTCAAAGTTATAAAGACGTATTACAAAACATATGACATATGTTATAGATAGCCGCGTCCAGGACTTCTTTCTTACCCTCAAGTATACTTTTCTATTTTGTTGTTGTAACTATTTACATGTTAGAATATAAGTTAACTAGTTTCAATAAAAAGTAAAATATTTATCTGTTTTATTTTTCCAGGTTAAGTCTTCAAGGTTCTCATAACTAGAGATATTGTAAGAGGAAATCACGTAGAGTTTCAAAGTTATAAAGACGTATTACAAAAACATATGACATATGTTATAGATAGCCGCGTCCAGGACTTCTTTCTTACCCTCAAGTATACTTTTCTATTTTGTTGTTGTAACTATTTACATGTATGAGATAGTATTTAACATAATGTCCTTACATACTGGGTTACGATAGAGAGGGATAATCATACGAGTTGCTGAAATGTATGATATATTGTAAAATAACGTTTAAATAAGAGTTTACTTTAGATGCTACGAATATCTATATGGTGTATAAACAATAAGAACGTATATGTAGAAATCGCTTACAAGGGTAGTAGATATAACGAAAAGGGTTAAAATCTGTTCAAAATTACATTACGTCTAGAAAACTATAAATTAGATAATTGTAGCATACGCTTGTTAAATGTACCTATTCTTCACCTCGTCTGTAGTAGATATAATGAAAAAAGCATAAAAATCTGTAGTATAGGGTTTATGCTTATACTCAGGCTCGCAATCATATGTAACGTATCTACGCTTACATAGTATAATTATTTTCTCAACGTAGGATAGAACAACCGATTGCTCTGGTCGATCAGTATAAATAGACGGTTCATTGATGATCTGAACCAAGTCTAAGTTTTCAAGCATTGAATTGCAGTAAATAGTATCAGAGTTATTAGTACATAAAAAATTAGGGTTAGCAAAAGACATGAAAATTGAATAATATATCCATATCGCTATTCGAATAATACAAGCTCACCATTAGGTTTATGATAAACGACTGCAATTGTTTGAAAAGAAGCTGACGAGAAACGTGATCAATCGTGTAAATATTTAGGACGTGATAAAATGAATTTTTTTTTTTAATATTTTAATAATGTTTTATTTCAATGATATATAGTTATATTTTATAAGGAAATTGATTAACATATTAAGAACATATTTTGATGTACTAATTACATATTAATTAAACATATATAGAAGTAAACAAGGGTTAGTCTAAACGATAAATTACATTATTAAATTTTCAAATCAAATCGTCAATTCGACACAACAGCACAAACTTTCATTGTAGTGACTACAGATACATAGAGCGAGGTAAAGGATCTAAAGAACAGCATTCTAGTAACAGTTGACAAAGTAGAAGCTAACATTATGAATTTACTAAAGAAGGTAGAAGAAACTCACTGATAAATATAGGTTATACGTGAAGCGTTTGCTGCTACTCAAACGTTAAAGCATAACTAGTACTCTTTTCTTTATATTTCTACTATATTTATTATAAATAATATGTTTAAATATTTTTAATATTATGGTTTCGTAACAATTCCTGTCTTGTTTAAGTTATTGTAACATTCTTTTTAAAATAATAATACAAGTGCTGTTTAAATCGTCTATTCACAAACAAATATTTATTACTATACACTAATTAATACACTATAAATTAACGCTATGATTATAAACCATTAAAAACTATTATTTACAGACTATGAATTTCTAATACAACATTTATATTCACTATTTATTTTGTAATACACAGTTAATGACTTGCTGTTGACTGACTCTCTTTTATCCGCCATCCGCTTTTATATCTTCATATAAACGCACCAGAAATCGCTGGAACCTTCTATGTATTCTTAGAAAATGCTAGAATAAACCACGTCTAATTTACATGCTTGTGCGATGCGTCATTTTCTCGAAGGCGGCAGAACACACCACCTGTCGCTCGAAAAGAGGTTCGTTCCTTTTCTCTCCCGTTACACTGCCCCCCTCTTCAAGTCTGTTCTGTCCCAGAACAGGTTTTATGCTCTGATTCCTGTAGAACGGGTCATGACGATATCGACAGTCTTCACCTCGACTACACGTTCCATTACGGTAGAAATAACAGTCTACACTCTTCGTTGGCCTTAATGCGGGCTGTGGGTCAAAACTGCAGACGAAGATCTTGACGTCCGTACCTCTAAAGACAACTTCCAGCATGTTTCTAACGATTCTCCAATCCAGCTGGTCCCGCCCACAGCCGAGTTTGGGAACTGCCAATTTGTTAATTCCCCTGGTAAGCAACTCGATTCTCAAATTCCATAGTGCCCTCCACAAGTCGGCGTAACTCGGTTTCTGGTAGTAAAACTGCTTGGTTACCAAGTAGTAAATGGATCGGTCATGATCAGGCAAGCGTAAGGATTTACCAACAGAGGGATTTTGTTCTCGAAGTTCATTCAGCCGTCCAAATTTATTTCTAAACACTACTGCGATCCCCCTGGACATACGGAGATCCGCGGAGACACAGTGGGCAATGGAATAATCACCAGGGACCCGGAAGAGATCTTGTTGCATCTCAGTCGTGACTCCGAATCGCGCTTTTCTAGTTCCAGAGAACGCAGCCATAAATTCTCTAAAGGTTGGTTGATCATCTTCAGGCCTTACGGTATTGATAGTCACCTCAGCCTCATCTTTCCGATCCGGGACTGCGTCATTATTTCCCTCATAGTGCGCCAGACGATTGGAGTGTACCACCTTTGGTTTCCCCCTTGGCAACTTCTGGATGCGATAAATCAAGTCATTTATTCGTTTCTTCACCTGGTATGGACCCTCCCAATTTCGCTGTAACTTTGGAGAATAGCCACGACGCCTTTGCGGGTTGTATAACCAGACAAGCTCTCCAGGTTGAAACCCTCCTTCTTGGGCCCTCACATCGTACGTAGCCTTCATCCGGTCACTCGCGATTCGACTATTATTTCGGGTTCGGTCGTGAATATCCTCCAACTTCTTCTTTAAGTTGATGACATAATCATTCCCGGCTACCTCCTGCTCTATAGGTGGAGACCCAAATTCCAGATCACACGGTAACCGTAACTCGCGTCCAAACATCACAGACGCTGGTGACTGACCGGTTGTTTCGTGGACCGATGCACGATAAGCCATCAGGAACAGATGCAGGTATTGGTCCCAGTCTCGTTGATGATCGGAGACGACCTTGGCCAAATATTTGCCCATTGTCCGATTCATGCGTTCTACCATTCCATCGGACTGCGGATGTAACGGTGTGGTCCGAGTCTTGCGAATGCCCAACAATCGACAGACTTCTCCAAAGAGTACAGACTCGAAATTACGGCCTTGATCCGAATGCAGCTCCATGGGCACTCCGAAACGACTGAAGAACTCTTTGACTAGTACGTCAGCAACAGTCGCAGCTTCCTGGTTTGGTAGGGCATATGCTTCTGGCCATTTGGTAAAATAGTCCATTGCCACTAAGATGTATTTATTCCCATCGTCAGTTTCGGGAAATGGTCCGGCAATGTCTATAGCTATTCTCTCCAGAGGACTACCCACATTGTACTGCCTCATGGGTGCTCTTCGTTTCCCCAAGGGTCCGTTGCCAGTGGCACATAGTTCACATTTCCGGCACCACTCCTTCACGTCTTCTTTACAGTTGACCCAATAAAAACGCTCCCTAACTTTCTCCAAGGTCTTTTTCACACCGAAGTGTCCTCCGGAGGCACCGTCATGGAGATGTCGCAATACTGTAGCCACTCGGCTTCTTGGAACCACGAACTGAGACCTAATGGTGGTGCCATCTTCACTCTCCAGTACTCGCTTCAGGAGATCGTCTTCCACCTTCAAGGACTCCCATTGGGCCCAATATGCTTTGAGCGTTCTGTTGAAAGGGCTGACGGCCTCCCAGGCAGGCCTTTCTCCCACGCGCTTCCATTCCAGTACCATTTTTAGTTCGGGATCAGCCTCCTGCTGTCGTTGCAATTCTTCCGGCAACCAATTGTCGTTGACGATGGTAGTCCTTAATACTTGGCAAACCCTCTCTTCCAAACGAGAGCAATGACGGCAATCCGTTGGACAGGGTCTTCTTGAAAGAGCATCGGCATTTCGATGACTAGTGCCCGCTCGATGTTCGGTGTCAAAGTCGTATCCTTGTAATCGTTCGATCCACCTTGCGACCTGGCCTTCAGGATTACGGAATTGTAGAAGCCATTTCAACGCTGCATGGTCCGTCCTCAATAAAAACTTCCGTCCGTACAAGTATTTGTAAAAGTGCTCAACGGACTTCACGACGGCCAATAGTTCTTTTCTGGTCACACAATAATTCTTTTCGGCTTTAGACAAAACCTTACTAAAATAGCCGATGACCTTTTCTTGTCCATCCTGTATCTGAGAAAGTACACCCCCAATGGCCAGATTACTTGCATCTGTGTCAAGTATGAATTTCCCTTCTGTCCGTGGATAGCTCAATATTGGTGCGGTTGTCAGGGCACGCTTCAGCTGTTGGAAAGCTGTTTCACACTCTCCGCTCCAAACATACTCGCGCCCATCTTCAGTTAACCTTGTCAGAGGTTTCGCTATATTGGCAAACCCAGGAACGAAACGCCTGTAGTAGGTACATAACCCAAGAAAACTACGAACTTGGTGTTTATCTTTCGGTGTTGGCCACTCTTGAACTGCACGAATCTTATCGGGGTCGGCTGCCACTCCATTTTGTGATACGACGTGCCCGAGATATTTCACTTCCTTTCTGAATATGTGGCACTTTTTCGGACTCAGTTTCAGATTGGCTCCACGTAGTCTTCGGAACACTTCCTCTAGATTTTTCAAATGTTCGTTGAATGATTTTCCGACTACAATCACATCATCTAGGTATACCAGGCAGGTCTTCCACGACAACCCTCTCAGGATGGTCTCCATTAGACGCTCAAAGGTGGCCGGAGCGTTACATAGACCGAAAGGCATAACTGTAAACTGCCATAGTCCGGAACCAATAGTGAACGCGGTCTTCTCCCGGTCTTCAGGTTCCATTTCAACTTGCCAGTAACCGCTCTTCAAGTCCAAAGTCGAAAACCATCGTGAACCAGACAGGGTATCTAACGTGTCGTCGATGCGTGGTAAGGGATAGCTGTCTTTCTTGGTCACGTCATTAAGCTGCCGATAGTCCACACAAAATCTCGTTGACCCGTCCTTCTTACTGACCAGGACCACCGGTGATGCCCATGGACTGCTGGATGGCTCGATGACCCCTTGTTCTTCCATATCAGTAATAATCTTTTCGGCTTCTGCTCGCCTTGCTAGAGGTAGACGCCTCGGCTGCTGACGGACAGGCATAGAGTTGCCTGTATTGATTTTATGTTTTACTATATTTGTTCGTCCCTTCTGGCTATCGTCAAGAGCGAAGATATCTTGGTATCGGTGAACCAAACCCTGTACCTCTTTCACTTCTGTTCTGTTAAGGTCTTCGCACGAACTAGTAACCATGCCCACTAATTTTCCACCATGGTCTTTGGGCGCTGGTTTTGGAACATCAGCCATACACCTGGCTACTCGGAATACTGGCACACACTGTCCCACAAGGGTACTCTTCTTCAATGTCACCGGATCCACATTAACGTTCATAATTCTCACCGGTACTCTCTTTCCAACCTTGATCAGCGCTTTTCCCACCAGTATGCCACTATGGATCTTCTTATCACAAACAGGCTCCATCATTCGCACACACCCTACCCGAAGATCTCCATCCAAACCCGCCTCGACAACCATCTCGCTTTGACCCGGCAATATCACATCTTCAGTCAACAAAACCCTTACAACCGGATCTTCTCGTGGGTGCAAAGGAAGTTCTTCGTTACCGACCTTCAAAACACCCTCTTTCAAATCCAACGTAAAACCAAATTTTCTCAGGAGGTCCATTCCCAAGATGAAGTCATCAGTGATATCGGCTACCAGCACCTCATGATCACATTCTTCACTTCCAATGCCAATCTTCATCTTCACCACTCCGCGTGTTGGTATCACTTCACCTGTTGCTGTACGGAGTTGAGTAGTTGTCGGTAACAATTTAATACTTGATTGTAGAACATCAGGGCGTACGATGGATTTTGTCGCCCCCGTATCAATAAGTAGTGGAACGGTTCGGTTAGCAATCTTTCCATCTACAAACAAACTACCATTACTATTCTTTGATGTTACGGCATGGATCGTGATCTCCGGGGCATCTTCACTCGCAGTCAACGTTCGCCCCCTCTTGCCAACCCTTTTTAACTTTTCCGACGGTTGTACTTTTCTTATTTTGGGACAACGGCGTTCTACATGTCCTTGTTCGCCGCAGTTCCAACAACGAGGCCCTCGAACTTCTTGATGATTCTTCTTACGGCTTTCTTCCTTCCGAAGAACTCTCAGTACTAACTCCTCTAGGTGATCTTTAGAACCTTCTTCTTCCTCCACAACGGCCCGAACACGCCCGTGACCTCGGGACGCTTGTTTTGCAGCTTCAAATTCTAAAGCGTGAGCAAGCGCATCATCAGTTGTTCTTGGTCGTGCTAGCCTCAATGATTGTTGTGTTTCTCCGTCTCTTAACCCATCAATGAAGGTCTGCACAGCCAATTGTCCCAGAAATGAATCGGGTGCCGTAGGGTACGCCAATCGGACAAGCCGCGCAACATCGGCTTCAAACTCCTGCAGGCTTTCTCCATTCTTCTGGATACGATTCTTCACTTGCGCGTGATACACTTGTTGAAGATGCGCTTCTCCATATCTCATTTCCAATCTAGACACTAACAATTGGTAATCATTTTCCTGTCCTGCTGGGATTGTTTGCAGGACGTTCAACGCGTCTCCACGCAAAGCCACAGTTAAAGAAACGGCCTTTTCCTTGCCTGTCCATCCGTTGGCCCCAGCGGCCGCCTCAAATTGTTTGTAGTAGGTGGACCAAGGTATCTTTCCATCGAACGTGGGTGGTTTTACTTTTATCCCTACGGCAGGAACCTTTTCTTCTTTAAATTGTTTCTTTACTTCATTAAACGGCCACTCAGAAGTTGAGGGAAACCGTAGTTGCCTCATTCTATCTTCCAGCATTTCGATCATATCGTCTTTCTTAGTTGTTGGTGGTAATTGCATTTGGGCTATTTTCTCTTCTACCATCTTTATTACCCTATCTTGTTCCGCCAATCTACCTTCCAATAGTCCTAACGCACTGGCATTCTCCAAAAATTCTTCGAAAACTTTATCTTCCAACGCTTTGACATTTTCCAACAATTCTCCTTTCATCATTTTAACATTTTCTTCCAGTGCTTTAGTATTTTCAAGTAATTCTTGTTTAAGCATTCTAACATTTTCTTCGGACTTTCTAGAATTCTCTTCGGACTTTTGCAGTAATTCTTCTTTTAACATTCTGGAATTCTCTTCTGACTTTCTAAAATTCTCTTCGGACTTTTGCAGTAATTCTTCTTTTAAAATTCTAGAATTCTCTTCGGACTTTCTAGAATTTTCTTCGGCTTTTCTAGAACTTTCTTCCATTTTACTTAACAACAAACTAGTATCAATTGCGGGTCCAGGTATTTCGAAGCGGTAATTTTCAGGATCTTCCTTCTGTTCTAAAAGCCATTCTCTTAGCCGATTTATCAAAACTTCTTTCTTTCCATTACTATCCAAGTCCCTCTCGTCCAACTCCCGCTTCAAATCTATTACTAAGAGATCCTTTAATAGTTTCATCACCATTTTAATTGTTTGTTGAAATTATGTTTTAACACCAAAAATTTTATTCTCACAGCACTTTAATTAATTATTACGCGATTTTATTTATTTTACAACACCACACCTGACATCACTGTAACATTCTTTTTAAAATAATAATACAAGTGCTGTTTAAATCGTCTATTCACAAACAAATATTTATTACTATACACTAATTAATACACTATAAATTAACGCTATGATTATAAACCATTAAAAACTATTATTTACAGACTATGAATTTCTAATACAACATTTATATTCACTATTTATTTTGTAATACACAGTTAATGACTTGCTGTTGACTGACTCTCTTTTATCCGCCATCCGCTTTTATATCTTCATATAAACGCACCAGAAATCGCTGGAACCTTCTATGTATTCTTAGAAAATGCTAGAATAAACCACGTCTAATTTACATGCTTGTGCGATGCGTCATTTTCTCGAAGGCGGCAGAACACACCACCTGTCGCTCGAAAAGAGGTTCGTTCCTTTTCTCTCCCGTTACATTATTATGTAAAAAGAATACAACACATAAATATAGGTATTAGGCAACATGTTCCTTCACTAATCTAACATTTTAGCTATACATATTATAGCATAACGATCGATATCATTCAAGTCTAGCTTACGTTTAGTAGCAATTTATTTTTATTTAATATATCATTCAGATATGTCGTGTTATGTGTTTAAATACGAAATATAAAAACATGTCTAAATCTATGTAAAGCTTAGGTTATGTAGGGTTAGCAAAAGACATGAAAATTGAATAATATATCCATATCGCTATACGAATAATACAAGCTCACCACCAGGTTTATGATAAACGACTGCAATTGTTTAATGTTTTATTTCAATGATATATAGTTATATTTTATAAGGAAATTGATTAACATATTAAGAACATATTTTGATGTACTAATTACATATTAACCCTCTCGTAATCTTAGATCGTAGTTATATCGTGTGTATAAGGTATTCATGAATTTAGAGATTAGAGTTTGAGTCGGTCAACCCACTTTCTGATACAACTAAAGCATACTGCTTAATTTTACATGATTCGCTGATAGAATACAATGCGTTTGCTGAAACTGTGACTAGACATATACGCATACCATAATGAAAATTATTAAGCAAAAGAAGTCGCTAAATATATTTAACTTAGACGATCATGTTTTTCGATAATATTCCGATGGTGATAGAAAGTATGGTAAGCTTTAAATTTCAATTTTATTTATCAGACGATATACATTATATTATTTTCATATATTAGTATGCAAAGTTATCGTTTCAATAAAAAGTAAAATATTTATCTGATTTATTTTCTCCAGCTTAAGTCTTCAGGGTTCTCATAACTGAAGATATTGCAAGAGGTAACTACCCTGTATTTCAAAGTTATAAAGACGTATTACAAACATATGTTATAGACTTATATTTCGAAGGTATCGAAAATGGTTACAAATTATTATTATTCATACGAGTTTACTATAGATACGATGAATATCCTACAAGTGTATATCTGCGTATTTCGAAGCTATTGAAAATGTATGATATATTGTAAAATAACGTTTAAATATGGTTACGAACTTATTTCTTTTAAACTGACGACAACTCATCATACAAAACATACTGTATTTATGTATTCTCTTTCTCTGCTGATATGTTTTCTACAGCGTTTTTAAATATTATACCCCGTTCTCTCAAGAATGCATAAAATTCTCGAAATATCTGTTTATTATTTTACTTAGCACGTATAACCTACTAAGTATGTCCTAATGGTAAAACTGTAATCGACGAGATCTAATATCATAGTAATATTATAACAGATTAGGTGACCTAACAAACTCTTTAAAGAAATGTTTATTTACATGTATGAGATAGTATTTAACATAATGTCCTTACATACTGGGTTACGATAGAGACGGATAATCATACGAACTGTTGAAATGTATGATATATTGTAAAATAACTTTTAAATAAGAGTTTACTTTAGATGCTACGAATATATATATGGTGTATAAACAATAAGAACGTATATGTAGAAATCGCTTACAAGGGTAGTAGATATAACGAAAAGGGTTAAAATCTGTTCAAAATTACATTACGTCTAAAAAACTAGAAAATTAGATAATTGTAGCATACGTATGTTAAATGTACCTATTCTTTCACTTCGTTTGTAGTACATATAATGAAAAAGGATAAAAATCTGTAGTATAGGGTTTATGCTTATACTCAGGCTCGCAATCATATGTAGCGTATCTATGCTTACATAGTATAATTGTTTTCTCAACGTAGGATATATCGATATTTTTCTAGTTTGATTAAATCCTATAAGTTATATTCATTTCACCCTTTATATTCTGTTAAGACATTTATAATAATTTATAGATTCTAGAAAGTTCCTATCAATATTAGAACAATGCATGTAGACTGGTGTGTGTGTGTTATATAATACCGATTCTCGCATATACGAACTTAGGAGCTAACTGCTAACTCTGCATGACATTAGATGATTTGATAATGATAGATGATCGTGATAAAGAATGTTGTTATTTATAGCAGTGACTTTATTACAGTTCTTACTAGAATATAATTGTATGATACCACATCATGATATGTACCTACAATTCGATTACCTACAATTTGACTACCTAAATTAGGCCTTAGTCTAAGAATAATCATGTGTTTTATCGTTATCTTATGATATCAGGAATGCATTACTTCTATTAATCTTTAGTTTAGCGTAGATATAAATCTCTTTGTGTAGCTCAATAAATGATAGTTATAGAGCTGTATTGACTTATATAACATTTCTCTCATATATGAATTCGCATATATCGAGTTAAAGTTAATGAATGAATACAACATAAATCATTACTCTACGTATCCCGTGATTAAGACTTCAATAGTTGAACGAGTTATTCGTGCAATTAAGTAAAAGCTGTATATGATTTAGTTGATAGCTCTGTATGACATTCAGAGTTAGATGTTAGTAATTTAAAAGACAAGCTCCGTGATCTCGGGGTTAAGCTATGGAGTTCGTTGGCCCGTGTTTCTAACTGCAGATCTATAGGATAGAAGAAGAATCAGAAAAAGTATTAGGTAATGTTCATTGAATAGACTACCTGCTTCATTTCATAACTTATTTGTTTTAATAAATAGACATTAGTCAAACGATGGATATCCTCAAATAGGAATGACAACATAAGATTTATTTTAAAATAAATTTATGAGAGAGGGGGATGAGAGCTGACAAATAATATATAAAAATGAGATTGTCGGCGACGTCGCTATCACCACTGTCAACTTGATAATTTCAGCAGACATTCTATCAGATTGGAAAACTGCAGTCAGTCTATAATAAATTTCAAAATAAGTTTACACAACATCGTTAACATAAAAGCAACTTACATGATTGATTTCAAAGAAGCAGGAAATTATACTTTGATGATCGACCTCGAACACAGGATAATGAGATGTAATCTAAAAGTTCAAATGATTAGTTTACATAAACAAATGTAGAACATTTACATATTATAGATATAGCAGGTAAACAGTAGTGGAAAGATCGTTAAACATAAAATCATAATAACTTACCTGATTAAATTAAATATACACTGTTAAACTCTGGATAGCTGTGTTGATAATAGTTGTTTTAAGTTTCTTTATGACTAACTCACTAAATTCCTTTGTCTGTCGTATTAAACAATACATTTTTACTAGATAATTGTAAATGAAAAGATGCTAAGATAATAATAATGAAATAGAGATAATCTCTAATTTTATATATGACGTTTTATATAGAGCAGGAGTGAGTAATTGTCATTTAAAACAATACTTTATGCCGGTTTTAAGTTGATGATCTCTTAACAAATTATTTATAAAATCTAAATTCCTTTCAGTCAGTCATTCGTAAGAACGTTTGTTTATTTATGGTTGAAAGCAGTTTTAAAGAATGTCGAAGACAACCTGGCTAATTAGTTTGTACGTATTTTCATGCAAAAACATTTAGTTTGAAAGTTATTTCTTAACCAGTCTTAGCTATAGATAATGTTTTTGAATTTTAAAAATAATGCTCTACAGTATTCTATATTCTTAAACGTTTCATTTAAATAAAATTTTATGAAATCATAACGACCCTAATTGCTTTACCGTATTTTAATTGTTTATCCGTATATTTAAACAGGTTAAAATGTACCATAGATAATCCGACAGTTGATTGACAGTAGCTACTTAGTAGAGTTACTTTGTATAGTTGAAAATAAATTTTTATTATTACGTTTCATATTAAATTGTTTTCGCAGAATTACATGACGACCTATAGATAAATATCAAATAGGACTGATTTATTTTAAAATAAATTTATGAGAGAGAGATGAGAGATGGCAAATAATATATAAAAATGAGATGTACAGAATGAGATATCAGTTATGTAAATGAGAGAGGAGATACGCTAATGATACCGTGAATTAATTTAATTCGCGCATGCATATGAGAAATTTAAACACATAACACGACATATCTGAATAATATATCCATATCGCTATACGAATAATACAAACTCACCACTAGGTTTATGATAAACGACTGCAATTGTTTAATGTTTTATTTCAATGATATATAGTTATATTTTATAAGGAAATTGATTAACATATTAAGAACATATTTTGATGTACTAATTACATATTAATTAAACATATATAGAAGTAAGCAAGGGTTAGTCTAAACGATAAATTACATTATTAAATTTTCAAATCAAATCGTCAATTCGACACAACAATAGCTAGTCAACATTATTTTTTTTATAACCCGTTTACAGTGCTTTAATAGATTACCTTCGTGGTGTAATGGATGCATTGGCTGGCTACCATTCGAGCGGTCCCCGGTTCAAATCCTGTTGGCTCCATTGATTTTTATAAAAAAGTGTAGCAGGTTGCCTATCTACAGGCGTATAGAAATCTACTATACCGATCATATGACGTCACCGATAGATGGCATTAGCAGCGCTAGGAATTCAAATCTTTCAGCGGGAAATGAGGAGAGAGAGAGAGGGAGATGAGAAAGATGAGATACGCAGATGATCCCGCGAGATATAAAAATGATCCGCTAATGACCCCGCGAATTAAATTAATTAGATCGTGATATGCAAATAATACCGTTAATGATACATACATAACACCGCGAATGATATGCAAATGATCCACTAATGACCCCGCGAATGATATGCAAATGAATCTCGAATTTCGCGGATGACCTTGAATGGTAAAACGAACCTTCATAAGAAAATACATGGGATTTTGGGCTCGAACTCTCTTAGCATATCTACTCCTCTAGTAGTAGTAGTACACAGTTTGCCGGTATTTCTTCATGACGCTCTCTATTGACGATACACTGGTTGTCGGTAATACAGATTCCCGTAATGGCGTCATAGGGCGTGGTAAAATGGCGCCTGACGTTCCAAAAGGGCCGCTATCGACCAATCAGAAGCAATGGGAGGAGCTACAGGAGTGGGGGTAACCAATCAGAAGCAAGGGTAGGAGCCTTGCCATTGGCATGCCCGATGGCATTTCCGTCTGGTCCAGGTGCCCCAATACCTACTTATAATCACTGAATCATCATTTTATTTATTTATGTACGGTGGTTAATAAATGTCAAGGGGAGAA
This sequence comes from Agrypnus murinus, assembly GCA_929113105.1. NCBI lineage: Eukaryota > Metazoa > Arthropoda > Insecta > Coleoptera > Elateridae > Agrypnus > Agrypnus murinus. Next base: position 112,150,557 of record OV816024.1, read on the forward strand.
TGAAAAGTTTAATACATTACACGCTGCGAAAGCCCTTTCAGGTGTTCGGTGTTTCTAACTAACCTCGGCTACGCTTACACTTCGCCTCGGCCAATCAAAAACACCTTGCACCTAAAAGTAAACTTTCGCAGCTTGTAATGTAAATAGCTATTTTATTACAATTAATTTTCTTAGTGAATTTTGCATTATCTATTGCCTTACCAAATTGTGTAACCAAAAAAGAAGAAAGAAGAACCAGCAAAAGAGCTCTTGCGAAAAGGCAAATTAAACTTTTGGAGTTCGAGGTATTGATGGTCACATTTGGTAAGTCGATTACATAGTTTTCAATAATAGAATTTTTTGAATTGTTATACGTTTTGTATTAATATCGCAGGTTACGTCAACTTGCAAAATCTATCGAAGGAATTTTATTACATTCCAAGTCGCTACAATATATCCAAATAAACTGTTACCAATGTATTGCATGTCAAACTTTCAAATTATTTATTTAATATTATAAGAATTATTTTTTATGGACTAATTTGATGGTCTAGATAAGATCATAAAATTAATTTTAAAAAAAACTGGTGCAATCGATGATTATTTATATAGTTTCAGCTGTTTATGATCAATTAAAGAAAATGGGATTCAGAAAATAGGAAATAGTATGTTAGCAATAAAACTGAAAACAATAAAGAGGGAATAAAAGATATAAAAGAGATTCCTTTCTCGTGATTGGTTGGGTTATGACGACGACTATTTGCTGATGTATCAGAATCAAATACATTTTGAGGCTTTATTATTATTGAAAGCCAGGGTTCTTATTAAGCATTTCGACCGTAATACTGTACGGTCTGCTTACTCGTACTTTGAACGTATTAGCTGATCTCTTTAGGTATAATTTTGGTAAAGCTTAGACATAAGCAGTCAGGTTAAACTCTAACCCTGTAAAATGTTTTCTATTTAGTAATCTTCTGCTTTATAAGTTTCCTTCAATTTTCAATTTGGACGTTTATTAATATGAATTAGTTTACTCGGTGAAGTGTGCGACAGGTAACGGTCTGTTAATTCAATTATGTGTAACCGGTGTAACATAATACGAAAAGTATAATTTGATATATTAAAAATGATTTTCAGACTATTAAACTTGTTTTGGTAACAACTTTCTTTGTAGGTGTCATATTAAAATGGTAACTGGATGTTGTTACGTGCTAATTTCGTAGCACCCTGTATAGCTATGCTTTTGTATTAAGTTGTATAGCGTTTAGGGATTTTTGCATTTTCTCTCCTTGTAGTTGCCATTTTGTTGTGGAACTAATTTCCTTTTTTTTGATAAGAGATTGTCAACTTTTTAGTTTGTTCCGCTCGTGAAGCTAGAAGTTCCTTGAAGAACCTTTTCGTGGACATCGCCGTCTAATTAATCTTTTCCTTTATGTTAAGTTATGGGAATTGCCTTAGTGCAGATTTGATGATTGATTGTGGCGTTAGTTTTCCGATTTAGTTTATTGGAAGCCGTTTATGGGATGTATTTCCACTTGTTCTTTTGAGGTTATGGAAGCACACCTTTTCGTAAGTTTATCGATTAACTTTTCTATCATTCAGTCTCTTATACTTAATTCTTTCGATAGGTTTTTATGTATAATCGTCGTTATATGCAGGCGATATAAATCTCTCTTAAGGTCAACTTCCATCGAAGGTATTTATAGAGTGTTGTGATGGTCATTCTGTTAATTTGATTTATTTGTTACAGACCTTTTATTTTTTTCTCTAAGTTTGGGTTTATCCTTTACTCATTTTATTACTTGCCGTATAACAAGTATACGTTGGATATTTGGGTTGTTACAAGACCATTACGCAGACCTGGTTGCTGTTGTCGGGATCACGTTAGGTTTGAGCTTTGGTGACGTTCCTCTTCAGCTCTTAGAACAGACACCGTATCGTGAGTTGGTTATAATATAGCAACTGGTTACAACAACAGTAACGTTTGACAACTCTTTATTGTATATAAAACATTTATGTATATTTGTATATTATGATTTTTGTGTTAAATGGTTTTTCACCAGTGTGCGTGTAGCACTCATTTCTAGATATCTGCTTCATATTTATAATTCTATCACATACCATTTATTGTATGATATTGTTAAGAATATTTGCGAGTGTGTACGTATGTCTTTGCTCCGTAATAGATGAATAGCTCGCTACTGGAGCTGATGATTGCGCAATCTGATTGGTACCTGTAGTCGCGTTAAATTTTACCGTGCCCTTTGCTTATTGCTTTTGTGACTTTAAATCAACTTTAGAGTAAGTAATCGCGCTCGCATTAATCTCTTTTTCCCTTGCAATTTGTGTATAGCATTCAATAACCACTATTCAATTTTTGCCAAGGTTATTTCACATTAAATAATTTGCCCTACTTGATAATTTGAATTAATTAATTAATAATAAAGCACTGTATATAACTTACTTGAAGATTTAATTACTTATATGTGTGGTGTCAGGAGTTTATATTTTCAGCTATCAAGGAGTCATTATTGGGGAAAATCGACCACATTGGTAGTAGTCGCAAGTGTGTTGTTCTTTTCAGATTTTGTCGGTCAATACTGTAGCTATCTTAGACGATTCTTGGCGCCCATTACAGAAGACCTTTAGTGAGACCCACGACCTCCCACTAGTTAGCTGGCAGCCGACAGATTTAACTGCGGTTAAAGTTTGTTACCGTTTCCCAATATGCAGTCCCCATTTTGTTGATAACAACTCTTATTTTGGCGCCCAACGTGTAGGGCCAACTTTTATTTTGGCGCCCAACGTATAGGGCCAACTCTTATTTTGGCACCCAACGTGTAGGGCCGACTCTAATTTTGACACACTACGTGCTGGGTCAACTGTTATTTTGGCATACAACGTGTAGAGCCAACTGGAATTTTGGCCCTCAATTTACAAGCAACTTATTTTTGGTTCCTGAAATCTTTGTCGTTGAATTCTTTGTTGAATCATTTGTAGATGTAGTATTGATTTACTATTTGATTGATTTATTATAGTTTTAGTGGATTATTTTATTATCAATTTCTTATAAGGTTTATTTGTGTTGAAGGTTACTGAGTATATATATTATAGGTGTAGTTTGGGTTGCCTAACCTTGAGTTTATATTATTTATAGGTTTGTTACTTTTGGGTAATTTAATTATTTACCTGTGCATTTATTGGTTACCTTATTATTTTGGTTAAGGCTATTTATTATTTGCCTTCGATTATTTTTCTTGTAAATATTTACTTCTTATTAATTGTTGTTATATATCGTGGATCAGTATGGAGACTGACAGGCTATTAATCGACGAAATTAATTATGAACTAGGAATCCGTGGTATTGCCCTTGAGGGTACTGTACACGATAAGAGGCGTTTGGTTCGTGCAGCCCTAGATACTGAGAAAACCTGCGGGTTGAATATTTCTGCTGTAAATGTGGACATTAATGAAGAGTTAATTACATGTAATGAAAAACTAATGGTACTTTCTCATCAAGTAAATAATTTGGTAGTTCCCGTTCGTGACACAGAATACCGCAAGATTAAAGCACGTTTACTTCATGTTTATGATCGTTTATCTAGAATAAATCCGAGTGATGCTGAATTACAACATGAAAGAAGTCGTTTAATTAAGCAACATTTTAGGCTATCAGAAGAGCTTGAAGTTAAACTTTTAGGACATCCTCATCGAGTTGTTCCTGAAACGCAGTTTCAACCTGATGAAGATTTGATCTCCTTTGTCGATGATGAAGTTGGTGGAACAAATCTTTCACAGCCACCCACAACTCAACCTATTATTTCTACTCTACCTGTGAGTGATCAAGATTTATTCTTTGCTCACGCACCTGTTACTTCAACGGTTCAATTTAGTCAACCACCTATTGCCTTTGGGAATGCACAATCTACTGCAAATTTTATTCCTTTTCAGAATTTAGATCCTTTTGCAGTAACTGCACATCCGATTCCAGCTAGCAGTACTAATGCTGGAAGACATATTACTTCTTTTCAGCCTTATAGGGGAAGTTCTAATTACTTAGCCATCCACAAATGGAACTTGCAGTTTAATGGAGACTCTGGTCTTTCTTGTTTTCTAGAACGTGTAGAAGAGTTACGGTTAGCCCGTGGCATTACTAAAGAACAATTATTTACAGCTGCCATCGAATTGTTCACCGATAAAGCTCTTGTTTGGTTCCGTTCAGTCCGAGACACCCTTAAGTCATGGAATGAACTTGTTATTGCTCTACGCAACGCTTTTCTTCCATGTGATTATGATGTGGCTCTTTGGGATGAAATACGTGGACGTTTTCAAGGTGTAGAAGAATCCGTCATCGTCTACATTGCTGTGATGGAGAATCTTTTTAGAAGATTAAGTGTCAGTCTACCTGAACTTCAGCGAGTTGGCTATATTCGCAACAACCTTCAGCCATATTTTCGGACTCAACTGGCTTTACATTCTGTTCCGTCTGTTGCAGAATTAACTAGATTATGCAAGTTTTTAGAAGACGCTCAAGTACGTTCATCTAAATATCGTCAACCACCTGGACCTTCTCATTATTTGCTAGAACCTGACCTAGCCTATCATAAACCTCATAGGACTCGTTTGTCTACCATTGAAGATAAATCTCCTGTATCAACTTGTGACACAGAAGTTGCTACAGTTAATGCTGTTCGTCCGAATACTAATTGTTGGAATTGTGGACAACAGGGACACCTTTCAGCTACCTGTACTTCACCCAAGAAGATGCATTGTTATCGTTGTGGGAAGCCGAACTTCACTACGAAGACTTGTCCTCAGTGTTCGGGAAACTTGAACACGAGACGATTAGGAGGCCAACTAGCGTGCTCAACTCAACCTACTGTGGCCAATACCAATTTTAATTCTGAATTACCAACAAAGCAGAAAGCTATTCTTGATTTTATTTTAAATAGTGTTAATAATGACGAGCGACCTTATTTGCAGGTTAAGATTTTTGATAAGCCCTTTTTAGGATTATTAGATTCCGGAGCCAGCAGAACTTTTCTAGGTCAACCAGGCTGGGATGTTTTGAAGAATTTTTGCAAGCTTAACGTTGCTGATCGCCCAAGTTGCACTATTGCTGATGGTAGTTCTTGTTCAAGTCTAGGTACTGTCTCTCTACCTATTCAACTTCGTGACCGTATTCGGACTCTAGATGTTGTTGTCGTTCCTTCTTTGCCTCAACTTCTTATTTTAGGTGCTGACTTTTGGAAGCGCATGCAAATTGTGCCTGATCTTCGTCATGGGGAATGGAAATTTTCTAACGTCGTTTCTACAGAAGTAATTACTGCTCTTCACTCTGTTGAACATTTAACTATTTCTCAGAAAGAAGAATTGGATCATGTTATCGAAGATGCTTTTGGTAATATGGGTAGCAACATCGGCTGTACTCCTTTGTTGGAACATGTTATCAATACCAATTCACCTCCGATTAAGCAGCGTTACTATCCTATCTCGCCCGCACTTCAAAAAGTTGTTGATCGTGAACTTGACAAGATGTTAACTGAAGGTATTGTGGAGCCTTCTACTTCAGCATGGTCTTCGCCTATCGTGATGATAAAGAAGAAAGATAATACCTACCGATTTGCTGTGGACTATCGTAAACTTAATAAAGTTAGTCAACCGGATGCTTATATTCTTCCGTGCATCAGTAGTACTCTCGATAAACTTCGTGATGGTCGTTATTTGACTACTCTTGACATAAAGTCAGCTTATTGGCAAATCAAGATGTCAGAAGACAGCAAGCCGTACACCGCTTTTACTGTCCCTGATCGTGGAGAATGCGGTTTGGACTTCACACTGCTCCCGCCACCTGGCAGCGTTTGATTGATCGTGTGATTGGTGCTGATCTTGAACCTTTTGTTTTCAGTTATCTTGAGGACGTAATAATCTGTACTCCTACTTTTGAAAAACACCTTCAAGTATTAAAAGAGGTCATCAACCGTTTACATAGAGCTGGTCTTACTCTAAACAAAGAGAAATGTCATTTCTGTAAACCTGAGCTACGTTATTTAGGGTACATTGTAAACTCGCAAGGACTTCTTGTCGATCCTGAGAAGATTGAAGCCATTTTGAAGATACCTATACCTACTACTGTCACCGAGGTACGAAGAATTCTTGGTATGGCGTCATACTATCGACGTTTTGTTCCTCATTTTTCTGGCGTTGTTGCACCATTGACTAATTTACTTAAGAAGAACAAAAAGTTTCAGTGGACTCCTGACTGTCAGACAGCCTTCGATACAATTAAAGATTGTTTGGTATCAGCTCCGATTTTATCGTGCCCTGATTTTAATCTTCCTTTCGTCATCCAAACAGATGCTTCAGGCTATGGAACAATATGATTTTGATGTGGTTCATCGCAAGGGTAAAGAAAATATTGTACCTGATGCTCTTTCCCGTGCCGTAGCCAATGTTAATGTTATTGAAGTTACCAAAGATGATGCAACTGAAGATCGTTGGTATGCACGAATGTGCGATTTTGTGGAGAACCGCCCAAATTATTATTCTTCCTGGCGTATTGACAACCATCGATTATTTAAGTATGTTCCCACTCGTTTTCCTGATTTGACTTCTGAAGAAGATTCTTGGAAGATTGTCTTACCTAAAGCTAGAAGAAATGAAGTACTACGACAATGTCATGATTCTACGACCGCTTGTCATGCAGGCGTAAGTAAAACTTTTCACCGTGTAGCTCGTTATTACTACTGGCCGAAGATGCGCCATGACATCGCTAATTATGTTCGACGTTGTGAAACTTGCAATCGTATCAAGCCTCTCCGTCAAGCTTCTCCTGGTATTATGGGTGGTCATACCTTAATTTCTAAGCCGTGGGAAGCCATCTGTCTAGATTTAGTTGGACCTTTACCTTGCTCGAAGCGTGGATATACTTACATCTTAACTATTGCAGATTGTGTTTCGAAGTTTTCGCTACTGTTTCCTTTGAGAAGCGCTACAGCCAAACTTGTATCTCGGCATGTCGAAGAACATGTGTTTCTTATGTTTGGGGTACCCAAACGCGTTATATGTGATAACGGAGTTCAATTTCGTAGTAAGGAATTCTCTGAATTGATGAACTCGTACAAATGCAAGATTTCTTTTACAGCTAACTACCATCCTCAAGCTAATCCTGCTGAACGTGTGAACCAAGTTTTAAAATGCATGCTCACAGCTTACGTTCAAGAAGATCAGCGTGACTGGGATAAATATTTACATGTTGCTTGCGCTATGCGTAACTAATGCTAATGACAATTTACAGTTCCAACGTACCGAAGATTTAACCACACGTGGTCATGCGTTACAAAAACTATATGATAGTATTAAAAAGAAATTACAACAAGCCTACGAAAAAGCTAAAGCTCGTTATGATCTTCGCAAACGACCTGTTGAATACAAACCTGGTCAATCTGTTTGGCGTAAAAACTTCGTACTTTCTGACGCTTCGAAACATTTTACTTCGAAACTTGCACCCAAGTTTATTGGTCCGTTTATTATACACAAAAAGTTATCCAGATTTGTGTACCAACTTAAAGACCCTGATGGGACTCTTCTTGGCAATTGGCACGTCAAAGATTTACAGCCCAACAACGCCTTATCTGATGACATCGATTCTTAGGTCTCTTTTTTTTTGGGTAGGTTGGTAGGGCGTTTTGGTGGGCCGCTTTTTGGGATTGTTTTCATCTTGATTCCCCGACTGCTAGTCGTCGACGTCATCGATCCACGTACATCGTTTCACAATATTTTATATCCCATATAGCTACCGTTAGATTTTGCGGATTGTTGGGTTTTCGATTTTGGGTTTTCGATTTTTCGAACTTTTTTTTTGGGTGGTTGGTTGGGTGTGTTTTGGTTGGCACTTGTGTGGGGGTATGTCCACTTTTACTTTTCCGGGCATACTACTCGACCTTTTCCATCTAGGTCTTGTGTTCCTTCTCTATCTTTTATCTTCCTATCTGTGCTAGTACTCTTTTGTGTCTTGCTGTGTAATTGTGTGTGAATGTCCCTTTTTCGCCTTTAGCTTTTCCGCTTTGCTATCTTCTATCCTATATTCTTCGTTTTCCTTTCGTTGATCTAATGCCCTTTATGTTAGATTGACACCTGGCCGTTAGTTTGGGGGGTGGTTCAACTCCTTGCCGAGGGAGGTTTACTCTCGGGCATTCCTTTCGAAGCAAGGGTGGTTGTTCTATTCACCCTTTCTAATTGTGCTTCTATTGACGTCTGTACCGTGATGTGACTATTGCCGTTGGCGCGAACCTGTGCCGCAGGAGAGCTACCTTGGCGTAGTTTGTCTTGTCTTTTGTGTTAGGGTTTGTGGGTTGGGTCCGTTGGCTTTGTGGGGGGGTTGGTTTTTATTAGTTTTTAGGTGGGGTTTCTTTCTCTTGGGGTGGGTCAACTTGTTCAGATTTGTTGGTGATCAGGTTTGGGTTGGCTACAGCCTTTAAAGGTATGTTGCTGCTGGTTGTGTTTTGGGCCTTAGGCTATAACGGGCGACGCGTGCACTTCCATCTGCTGCGACCGTGGCCAGTATTGAATGTACTCTTTAATTGCTGTTACCTACGCAACACTCTCCTGACAATCTTGACAGATTTATTAAGTGTCGTTTCAGTTAGTAAATTGGTTGTTGTGGGTTGGTTTGGTTTTTGGCTTCTTGGCGCCTTAGTCCAAGGTTGTGTTGTTCTTTTGTGACGGTTTTCTTTTGGGGAGGGGTACTTGCTATGAACTTTGGTGAACAGGGTTTATGTGATTACAGTCTTAGGAGATACGTTGCTACTAATTGTGCTTTGGACCATTGGTGGTCATAACGGACGACGCAGCCCTTCCATTTCGGCATGCGACCGTGGTTGGTATTGAATGTATACTCCTATTACTGCTACCACTTGAACACTCTCCTATTGGTCTTTGGCAAATTTATTAGCTGTCTTTTCAACTAGTAAATTGTGTACATATTTTTGGGTTGGTTTGTGGTTTTTACCTTTTTGCCCTTTTGGCTTTTCGTCGTATCTTGGTCTTGTGCTTTTTCCTCTTTTGTTTTGCACTGGCAAGTATTCGCTTTCGCATAGTACCTTCTGATTTGGAGAAAATCTCTTCGTGTTCGATTTTCTTTTGGTGAGGGGAGGATTTGTTACGTGCTAATTTCGTAGCACCCTGTATAGCTATGCTTTTGTATTAAGTTGTATAGCGTTTAGGGATTTTTGCATTTTCTCTCCTTGTAGTTGCCATTTTGTTGTGGAACTAATTTCCTTTTTTTTGATAAGAGATTGTCAACTTTTTAGTTTGTTCCGCTCGTGAAGCTAGAAGTTCCTTGAAGAACCTTTTCGTGGACATCGCCGTCTAATTAATCTTTTCCTTTATGTTAAGTTATGGGAATTGCCTTAGTGCAGATTTGATGATTGATTGTGGCGTTAGTTTTCCAATTTAGTTTATTGGAAGCCGTTTATGGGATGTATTTCCACTTGTTCTTTTGAGGTTATGGAAGCACACCTTTTCGTAAGTTTATCGATTAACTTTTCTATCATTCAGTCTCTTATACTTTCGATAGGTTTCGATACTTTATAATTCTTTCGATAGGTTTTTATGTATAATCGTCGTTATATGCAGGCGATATAAATCTCTCTTAAGGTCAACTCCCATCGAAGGTATTTATAGAGTGTTGTGATGGTCATTCTGTTAATTTGATTTATTTGTTACAGACCTTTTATTTTTTTCTCTAAGTTTGGGTTTATCCTTTACTCATTTTATTACTTGCCGTATAACAAGTATAAGTTGGATATTTGGGTTGTTACAAGACCATTACGCAGACCTGGTTGCTGTTGTCGGGATCACGTTACGTTTGAGCTTTGATGACGTTCCTCTTCAGCTCTTAGAACAGACACCGTATCGTGAGTTGGTTATAATATAGCAACTGGTTACAACAACAGTAACGTTTGACAACTCTTTATTATATATAAAACATTTATGTATATTTGTATATTATGATTTTTGTGTTAAATGGTTTTTCACCAGTGTGCGTGTAGCACTCATTTCTAGATATCTGCTTCATATTTATAATTCTATCACATACCATTTATTGTATGATATTGTTAAGAATATTTGCGAGTGTGTACGTATGTCTTTGCTCCGTAATAGATGAATAGCTCGCTACTGGAGCTGATGATTGCGCAATCTGATTGGTACCTGTAGTCGCGTTAAATTTTACCGTGCCCTTTGCTTATTGCTTTTGTTACTTTAAATCAACTTTAGAGTAAGTAATCGCGCTCGCATTAATCTCTTTTTCCCTTGCAATTTGTGTATAGCATTCAATAACCACTATTCAATTTTTGCCAAGGTTATTTCACATTAAATAATTTGCCCTACTTGATAATTTGAATTAATTAATTAATAATAAAGCACTGTATATAACTTACTTGAAGATTTAATTACTTATATGTGTGGTGTCAGGAGTTTATATTTTCAGCTATCAAGGAGTCATTATTGGGGAAAATCGACCACATTGGTAGTAGTCGCAAGTGTGTTGTTCTTTTCAGATTTTGTCGGTCAATACTGTAGCTATCTTAGACGATTCTTGGCGCCCATTACAGAAGACCTTTAGTGAGACCCACGACCTCCCACTAGTTAGCTGGCAGCCGACAGATTTAACTGCGGTTAAAGTTTGTTACCGTTTCCCAATATGCAGTCCCCATTTTGTTGGTAACAATGTACAATTATTAATGTACAGTTTGTTAGGTCTGACAACATTTAATAAGATCTATGCATTTAGGTACTCATATACAGTGTGTCCCCAGATGCGGTTCACAGAAGGAAAAGCTTTTTTATTATTTATTTTATGCCAAAAAGTCATTCTGTATAAAATAGTGTGCTGAACTAGCAACTGCTAAAATGTATATGTATAATATAATTTCAATATTACTTATATAATAAAATCGAACATCAAAAAAAGTGCAACGTGATTGTTACTGCATTGATGCAAACTCTTGATTTTAGAGTGAAATATTGTTGTCACTATTTCGTTAGAAAATAACGCATTTTTATTATTTACATTTTTACCTACTGCGCTGTACTGATTCAGTAAATGAAAGAATTATTTATTAAAAATTTACGAGTCAGTATATCATGAAACGTTGTACAATACTCGAACGTTACACGAACCCTACGTGCTCGCACGGATAACAAGCTAGCTAATCGCTCGCTCGGTAGATACCGTGCTCGCACGTGAAGTTCTAAGTAACAGTAATTTTTGGAAGTAGGGAGCCCCACAAGGTCTTTTCCAATCAGAATAATAAAAAAACTTCTCATATGGATTCAACTTTATGGGAGACACTGTAGAAGAAAAGGAAAATAAAACACATATTATATAGGTACTATTAAGCGTTTAATTTTATTAATTACTTTTTAAACAGCTAGCATGGAATACTTCAGCTACTTTTTGGCTTAAACACAATTTATTGTTTAACATTTGTCTTTTAAAGGTAGGTTTTAAGTACGTACTTACTTTCTCATTAATTCTCCGAAATTTAAAATTTCTTTGTAAACCTATGATAAAATGTCAAATTATCAACGTTTCTTTTCATCAAATCGAGAATTTGCGTTAGCGCAAAGCCTCTTTTTCTCGTTTTTCCTCAACTTTTTAATTTTTTCACAGAAAAATGTACTCACAAATAATTTCAGTAAATATTGCTCTGTATAAAGAACGTTTATATCAACACTTACTTCACAAACCTTTGAGTAAGGGGAAATTCATTAATTCCAACCACAACTATTTCTTATTTGCATTCCTTTCGCCAATTGATACATTCATCGATATTTAAGTAAGCTACAACCCTTTACATGCTATTTTTACAATTCAAAATACAGTAATTTTAAATTTAGATAAGCCAAAATAGACGAAAACAACATATAGCCTACAACACAGACCGATTAAAGTGAAATATCAAAATTGACAATAATGTCAATTTCTTAGCTGATAATGAAAACGCACTAGAAATTCCGTCATTTTAGGGCAAAACTATTGCTTTCTCTCTTTAACATTATGGCCCTATATAATGCTATAATAGTATATTATATACCAAGGTTGTGAAGAGTTTTTTCTAGAGCCGAGCATTATTAGATCCCGAGATGCGCAGCATCGAGGGATATAAGATGAGAGGCTCTAGAAAACACTTCACAACCATGGTGTATATATTATTTTTTTCACTACTAGTACTTTTATTCCTTTTATTCTTCTCACATAAAAAACGTACTATCGCGATCACGGATTTTTTCCTGGATGCCAGTGTATAATGGGATGAATTTTTGCCCCGTGTTACACTAAAATCTGGATTATTGACTAGTAGTCAATAATAAAAAATTATTTACCACTAGGCAAGAAGGCTAACTTCACAAGGTGACAACAGACTAGATAATAGTATGTTTTAAAGCTAGTAGTGAAAAAAATCTAGTAACTTTACACTGACATAGAGTCACTGCATGTAGTCACCTAGGCTACTCTGGTAGATCAGAGTACCTCAAAACGCAGCCTTATTGGGACAGAGAAGGGCGATCTTTAATAATGGACAAATTAAAATCACATTTTACGTATTTGACAACATAGAGGTTTGAACTTTCAGAATAAGAAAAAACTTTTAAACTAGACGTGAATTTGATTAAATTCAATATAGATAAAAATAATTAACAATTTTGTGCTTCTTTTGCACCATATTCGCGCAAATCACTCGCTTCTTCGTCGCTCGTGCTTCCAGAAATGCGTTCATGCACGGATAAAGACTTTGCGTACTCGGTTCATAAATAACTGTAATAGAATAGTCTCTAAATATTTGTTGCGACACTATGGTTTGGTCTTTTTTCCAACGACCGATGACTCATGTTTAATGAATGAATGATTATTTTAATAAAATTACTATAATAAGTTCAGACTAGTATCAGAAACCTACAAAGCACAGAAAACAAAGCAAGAAAACATAAATAAATTTTACAAATAAAATAGTAAAAATATATTTATTCTTTATAGCTTATGATACTGACCTGAAAAATGGTTTAAATAAATTTTATAATTGTCCTACACTTTAACACAGTATTTTAAATTATCCTTCGAGGAGCAAATACATTTCGCAGAACTTTAAGTTTACCTGCTTCCGCTTCAGTTGGAAGTGTTTTTTCCATGTGGTACATTTTTCCATCTAGATGTATAGGGCCTAGGTATTTTGCTTCCGTTCTTACTGGAACTGGAACGTCATGGATGTTGACTGGTAATTTATTGCAATTTGAATGGTGAATGCGACTTGCACTGGTTTGTATTGGTTAGCTTGTATAATATGCCATTGTCCAGCCATTCACTAATAAGGCGTAATATAAGTGTTGGTAGAGGTGTTCACAGGCAGTATTTGAATTATAGCAGTGGCGTGTGGTGAGAATTTAGGCTAGGGAAGCAACCACAATTTAAATTTTAATACACCTAGGTACAATAAAAAACAGTGTCATAATTATTAAGCTCAAAAGTCTTTTAAGGAAGAATTTTTACACTTCAGTAGTATTCTTTTACTCTATAATAATTAATCGGATTGGTAATTTTTTAGCACATCTCGTTCTTTTGAATACTGATTAATTCCCACCTAGTAAGATATTTTTAGCATGATTGGTAATCCCCCTACCCCTTTGAATCGTAGAAATTCTGTGATTAACATGATTGAAGCATAAAAGGTGCTGTAACGAAACTTGTAACTATTGCCAACGTTCTTTTGTGACAAAGCATTTTCAAATTTTTATGATTGTTTAGATTTAATCATGTTAATCAATCTGCAAAAGAATACGTCTTTTATACTTATGGAATTTGTTGACTATTATTCTTTATTTAAAAAAAAGTACTACTATTTATTTATAATGCAACTCGATTTTCCGGTCTTTTTTTAGCAAAATACCTGGTGCAGGTTTTAATCTTTGTTGTTAAATTTAAAAGTTCTGGTTTTGGTCTGCCTTTCTCAATAATTTCCTCGAAACTGTATGAAGGAAATCTTTTATCAAATAATAATAATACTTTACAAATTGAACGGTACTCGAACCTTCCACCGAAGCAGCTGAATTGCAGTCATGACGTCATGACGTCATGACGATAAAGCAAGTTTAAATGTTGCATACAGAACAAACTAAATAGAATTATTTGTCTTTAAAAAAATCCGAACTTGAATAAATTGAAATAATAAAATGTTCCAAAATACAGTCTCATTCGCAGATTTACATTGCTTAAGTAACATTTAACAAACACGAAAAATCGAACAAATAACGAAATTATAATAAACATCTGATCACGGAGTACACTAATAAAAATAACTCGACCTTATACGATGTTAACTGTAGCCCACAACGCACCCGCGACTCGCCCGCTACAGAAAGCAAGACGAGCAGGAAGCAACGAAATCCGTGCTATCGGTATTACCTTTCCGCGCAAGTTTAATGAGCCTAATTTAAAATAGTACTCTAAATAATTATACTTTTTGCTGTACGGAATTGATATTGAGCTTTAAGTTGATTAAATATTACAAATTTAAATAAACGATAACCATAATTTTATAAAACTATTTTTGTTAGCATGGTTTTTTAATTTTAATAAATTCTTAAGGGAAGCATCGCTTCCCTTGCTTCCATGGACCGCACGCCACTGAATTATAGTACGCGGATAGCACTGTAGTATCAACTGGAAATGTAGTAATTGGTGTTTAGATGCTCCAGGAATATATCTAGGCTGTATAATTAAGGTAAATGATAGGTCTATTACAATATCCTGCGGGTCATCGGACTGTACGGGATGGAGATTGGAGAGGGCTTAGTTATATCTTACAAAATGAAATCAATCTGCTATGTTAGATAGAATTTCAGAAATTAAGTACTAATTACTTTACAATGGAGTTCCTAAATACCAACTTTTGAACTATGTTAGTGAGAGTTAGGCCACGGATGTCAAATCTTCCTAGCTTGCAAATTCATATAGAAAAATTTATCAACACAACTGGGACTCGAATCCAGGACCTCCTGCTTTTCGGGCAGCTACTCTACCACTGAGTTATACAAAGAAGACTACCAGCGTAATGACAACTTCTCCATTTTCTTATATGAATTTTCATACAAATTATGATTTAAAGTAAATCGTTAATTATTAAATTTGAAATTTATCTTAAATAATAACTAAAATCTTCCTAGTAACATTTCATATTTTGAAAATGTTTCTGAAAGTTGGTAATCACGAATACGGTTTAATTTCGGTTTAATAAAATAAACTGTGTGTATGTAAAATGAAGACAATTACGATGTGTCGCCTATCTTCCAGGCGAAAGGATTTCACAATTTTTTTTTTATTTTGAAAACAATAAAATTTTGGATTGAAAATGTTGAGAATACACATTACAACACTGTGTAATGAAAAGGGATAAATTTTAAACAGATTCTTCACTTGAATTCACAAACTCAATTTCATGATGGACGATACTATGTCGTTGGTTGATATTTTGACATTTAGATATTTTGAAGCCATTTTATGGCATGTTTTCACCTGAAAATTATTAAAGGCATAGGTGAGAAGGTATACACAAGTATTTAATACTTTACTTGCAGTTTTTATTATTGAATTTCAAGAAAGTGTTTTATTTCTTTGACGATTCATAATTTTCCATAATAAATGGATATTTTTCAATGTTATGAATTTCTAAGTAAAATATTTTACTGCAATATTGTTAACCAAGTTCTAGAGTGCATTTGGCACTAGAATGTTAAAGGAGGGAACTTTATATAGAGAAGGTTCAGATCTTTAAAATCCTAAAATTGTAACGTTTAAGCAGGGTCTGCTAGAATGTTAAAATTCAGTTTATATTTATAATTTTGGTGTCAAAATTTATGTAATATTTGTTTGATAGGATCTTAGGATTAATTTTATAATAAGAAAAGGATGTAGTAAAATGTTAAAATGTTTTTATTTGAATTTTTGTGAAGTAATGTTTGTCAGAAAATTCAAGATGGTTGCCAATAAGTCCTAACTGTAAATTTGTATATTAATAGCCGTATTAGGTACCAGAATGAAGAGAAAATCCTCCTCTTTCATTTTTCAACATTTATTTATACAATTAATTTAATTCTTTTATTAACAATTTGGATAGAAAGGTTTTTGGTGAGAAATATGTTGTTTTGTTTCTAGTTACAAACTGACTAATCTAGTTCCGAACTAGGAAAATCACTAGGGATTCGCAATTGTTTTCCAATTATTATAAAAACAGCACGAAAATTTGGTTACTTTCTCTTGAATTTTCATACAGAGCAGAAGTCATGTCAGTTTGTACGTTATTTTAATAAAATTTCGAGGTTATGTTGGTGAATTCTATGCCACTTAAATGTCAACAAAGTGAGGTTATGACAAATGTTATCTCGTTTAAATTTTTTTTATAAGCTCTTAATAATTTAGTTAATCTTGTTTATTGTTTCCAGCCTTACTTTGTGGAACTCCATAAACATGAAATAAATAAAGATTAGTAAAAGTTTCACAGTTTTATTAAAATACAACCTGACAATATTGTTTCGACAGCTATGCTGTCATTATCAAAGGTAATATAATTATAAACAAACACGTCGCTAAGGTAGATACAAAAATAGGTAACTAGATAAAATAATAATTATAATCAGAATTAAATATCTAATACTTCCAGTAACGGAGAATTACTGAGCTCAAGTTGTTCATTCATTAAAGGTACCCTGAGTTTGTGTTTGTATATCTCAAAGGCTTCTAAAATGTCTAATTTGCGTTTGTTATTACAAAAATGTAGGAATTTAATATTATTTTGAGGAGTCATTGTGTGATTTTGTTCTAAAAGGTGTTTGGCGTAATTAGATTTTTCAGGATGTTTATTTTTGTAATGACGTACGTGTTCTTTATATCTTATGTCAAAATTTCGAAGTGTTTGCCCAATATATACCGAACTACAAAAAGAACAATTTAAACGGTAAATGCCCGATTTCATAATATCATGTGTTCTGTCTTTAGCATTAAATAAAAATGAAAAGGTGTTAGTGTTGGTTTTAAATGTTAATTTATAATTGTTGGTTTTTCTTAGTATATGTGCAATTTTTTCTGATATTTTGGCAAAATATGGTATAGATATGTAATTTGTGTCTTCTGTTTGATTGCCAATGGGATATATTCTTTTGATAGCTAACCTATAATCTTTTTGTTTAATTAAAGTGCCGGACTTTCACCCAAGCGGCCCGGGTTCGACTCCCGGCGCTGGCAAATCTGGTTAAGGTTTTCTGCAGTTTCCCTTAGCTGTAACACAAATGTGGGATTTGCGCTGTTCCATCTATAAGTCGGCTGCAGCCGCACATTGGGCCTACATAACATAATAATCATGCTTGGATTATAATGATTTGCATGTGCTAGTTGTTTAATGGTTGATATCTCTTTGCTAAAATCTGATTTTGTTAGTGGAATGGTTAAAGCTCTGTGTACTAATGATCTGTAGACTGCTATTTTATGTATTTTGCTGACAAGATTCATTTGGTATTGTTATGTCTGTTTGTGTTGGTTTTCTGTATATGGAAAATTCAAATAGATTGTGTGCGTTAATCTTGATATTTAAGTCTAAAGTTTATAGCCCTGTTTTGTTCTGTTTCTAGTGTAAAATTTATGTTTTGGTGGATACTATTAATAAGAATTAAAGATTCGTTCTCCTTACCAAAATATCCCTAACAAATTTTATTTAAAACTAAGTAATTTTTTTAATTATTTAATAACGGACTAACGCAAATAGAAAAAATTGTATAAAGTATTCGCTTCATAAGACGTTTTAGCGCACTTGTCCTCTTTAGAAAACTCCCCGCTACGCGGGTCGTTTTCTAAACTAGGACGAGTGCGCTAAAAACCTGTCTTATGAAACTAATACTTTAATATACTATTATATGTAATTGTTGGTTTTTCTTAGTATATGTGCAATTTTTTCTGATATTTTGCCTAAATATGGTATAGATATATAATCTGTATCTTCTGTTTGACTGTCAATGGAATATATTCTTTTGATAGCTAACCTATAATATTTTTGTTTAATTAAAGTGTCAATCATGTTCGGAATGGAATGTAATGGTTGATATCTATTTGCTAGAATCTGGCTTTGTTAGTTACTAATGTTCTGTAGGCTGCTATTTTATCTGTTTTATGGTGACAAGATTCATTTTGTATTGTTATGTTCGTTGGTGTTGGTTTTTTTGTATATGGAAAATTCAACTGGATTGTGTGCGTTAATCTTGATAGTTAAGTCTAGGAAGTTTATAGCCCTGTTTTGTTTTGTTTCTAGTGTAAAATTTATGTTAGGGTGGATACTGTTAATAAGAATTAAAAATTCATTGATAACCTCAAAAGAACTGTCAAAACAAGCTAAAATGTCATCAACATAACGAAACCAGAAGATAATGTGTTTAGAGAGGTTTAATTCAAATATTCGATCTTCGAACTTGTCCAGCACGTTTATATAAAGGTACTCCATACAGAACTTACTCATAAATTACACAATATCCAATTTGACATTTTAGATTCTGACATTAGGGAAACCGTCAGTCACATTAAATTCAAAAAATACACCACACAGAAAAATAAACTTCATCGACTTGTACAACAAAAACGTACACTACAAAATTACCTTAATTGTCAGAACACTACAAACTTTTATCCTCGTTTCATAAACTTGTCGAATATAACCTTCAATGACAGAGAAACACAATTTCTTAACAAAGGTTTCAAATCTTCTCCTTTTCCAAAATTTACCAACAAAATTAAAGAAATTTTGGCCGTTGAATGCGAAACTATACTTAAGAAAGATCATAATAGCTATGCAAAATTCCAAATTTCGAATTTGTTAAAAGATATGTCTTTGAAACAGGACAAAATGTACAACACATCTAACATATCACTTCTTCAATCTATAAAACACAAAATCACAGAGAACAATCTAATTTCTGTTAAAGCAGATAAGGGTAACACTTTGGTAATTCTTTCAAAAGATATTTACATACAAAAACTTAATGAATTTATTAATAAAGAAAATTTAGAAACTTTAAACAAAAACCAAACCACAAAATTCCAAAAAGAAATAAAACAAGGTTTAGAAAACTGCAATATCTGCTTTTCAGAATTAGAAAAGCAACAAATCATTAATAAAAACCCACAAATACCTAAACTATATGGACTAGTCAAAACACATAAACAAAATATGCCAATAAGACCAGTTGTATCATACATCAATGCACCTAATCACATTTTATCCAAAAAACTGAACCAGATTATTAACACGATAGGTTACAAATCGAAATACTCTGTTAGAAATTCATTAGAATTAGTAGATAAGCTGCAAAACATACATCTTCCACCATATTCAAAACTTGTTAGTTTTGATATTTGCAACATGTTCTCCAGAATACCCCCACAAGAATGTATTTCTTTATTGGATAGTTTTTTGATCAATAATAATATAGAATTAGTTAAAAGGTTAGAGTTAATTCAATTATTTGACCTTTGTATAAGTCAAAATTATTTCACTTTTAATAACATAATTTATTTACAAAAGCATGGTTTACCTATGGGTAATTCTCTAAGTCCTCTATTAGCTAACATATTTATGGACAAGTTTGAAGATCGAATATTTGAATTAAACCTCTCTAAACACATTATCTTCTGGTTTCGTTATGTTGATGACATTTTAGCTTGTTTTGACAGTTCTTTTGAGGTTATCAATGAATTTTTAATTCTTATTAACAGTATCCACCATAACATTAAATTTACACTAGAAACAGAACAAAACAGGGCTATAAACCTTCGAGACTTAAATATCAAGATTAACGCAGACAATCTATTTGAATTTTCCATATACAGAAAACCAACACAAACAGACATAACAATACCAAATGAATCTTGTCACCATAATACACATAAAATAGCAGCCTACAAATCATTAGTAGACAGGGCTTTAACTATTCCACAAACAAAATCAGATTTGAGCAAAGAGATATCAACCATTAAACAACTAGCATATGCAAATCATTACAATCCGAACATGATTGACACTTTAATTAAACAAAAAGATTATAGGTTAGCTATCAAAAGAATATATCCCATTGACAATCAAACAGAAGACACAAATTACATATCTATACCATATTTTGGCAAAATATCAGAAAAAATTGCACATATACTAAGAAAAACCAACAATTATAAAATAACATTTAAAACCAACACTAACACCTTTTCATTTTTATTTAATGCTAAAGACAGAACACATGATATCATGAAATCGGGCATTTACCGTTTAAATTGTTCTTTTTGTAGTTCGGTATATATTGGGCAAACACTTCGAAATTTTGACATAAGATATAAAGAACACGTACGTCATTACAAAAGTAAACATCCTGAAAAATCTAATTACGCCAAACACCTTTTAGAACAAAATCACACAATGACTCCTCAAAATAATATTAAATTTCTACATTTTTGTAATAACAAACGCAAATTAGACATTTTAGAAGCCTTTGAGATATACAAACACAAACTCAGGGTACCTTTAATGAATGAACAACTTGAGCTCAGTAATTCTCCGTTACTGGAAGTATTAGATATTTAATTCTGATTATTATTATTATTTTATCTAGTTACCTATTTTTGTATCTACCTTAGCAACGTGTTTGTTTATAATTATATTACCTTTGATAATGACAGCATAGCTGTCGAAACAATATTGTCAGGCTGTATTTTAATAAAACTGTGAAACTTTTACTAATCTTTATTTATTTCAAAATTTAATTAATAATAATAAAAATGAACAATCAAAGTGAACTTAAAGTGAAATAAACAAAAGTGCCGTTTTTTAAAATTTAGTGTTCGGACTGTTATTATTATTTGGAGAAATGTTTGGAAATTTATTTGTATGAAACGAACTAAAGAAAGGTGATGGAATCTTGTTGCAAATAACCAAATTACTTTGTGTACTCACGTCATGGAAGATACGTGTTGCAACTTTAATAATTATAATTATCTTCAACAATTACAAATAAAATCCATTTGAAGGATGACATGGAATGTAAACATTTTATCAACAAATAAGCAGGTTATTTTTACCAACTATAACAGGAATCTGCTAACTTTCAAGTTAAGGTGGTTAACTAACTTTTTTTGTGTGGCTCCAAATAATTTTAAAATTTAAAATAATTTTCAATTTTTATTTTTTTTATTATTAATAGTAATTTAAGATTGTTGGATCGATCAGATAAAAATTAAAAAGGACAAAGAGAATGTCTCTTAATTCTTATTTTGTTAAATCTATTTGACACCGAGAATTAATTTGATTTTCTTAATTTTAATTTTGAATTTTAATAGTTGTTTTCTTTTCTCTTCATGGAATTTTAAATTTTTATTTCTTTTCTGTGTTAATAAATAAAATTATCCATTTAAATGTTTAAAAAGAAATTTATTTGTGTATTTATTTGTGTCTGGTTCATTAACAACGTTTTACAGATATAATTTAAATAGTTTCCTAATTAATTAGCGACCCGCCTGATTTCGTCTCATGCGGTTATGGAACTTGTTTTCCAGTTTAGAAATTATAGCCGGAGAATTTTTTTTTATAAAGGTAAGTGATATTTAGTTGTGTATATTTTCAGACTGTTCTACCATGATTTTGTGTTTGTAAACTTCAACAATAACAAATTTATTTTGCAATTTATAACCTTTCATCTTTCATCAAGTGTTGGAGGGTTTATTATTCACAACAATAAAATATATTTCCTTTTTTGCTTTTGACCCCTCTTTATCACAACAATATGTAACTCTGTAATTAGGTATGTAATTAGGTGTAATTACATATAAAATTGACGTAAATAAGATAATAATATTATAAATACAGTAGAATAAACATAATTTCTACAAATAAAAAACTCTTTCATTGTTAAAGAAGAAGATAAAAGCAAACATAAATGCATGTAACATTTTCTCTTTAGCTAGTAAGGTTCTTTGGACGAGATAAAATGTTGAATTTTGGCCTGTTTTTTAATTTAACAATTTTCCAAGGATGTTAACTAAATCTTTTTCTTCCTTACATCAAATCCTGTTGTTTCAACACCAAAAGTAATAATTAGATAATTTTGTATGTTAATGTTACGATATTTTGCGTGTTTTCTATTAAAAACTAGTTCTGTAACTGGAGAAGTTGGAAACGTGGGAAAGTGTCAACACATTTGTCCCAAACAAAAAAGGAAACATTCTATATTTCGTATCGTATGGTTTTTACTTTATATTTAGATTTATCTTTAGTTGTACTATTTGTCAAGGACCTGCTATAGTATTGTTCTTATTCGACTACACTTTCGATTAAGGTTTTAGCCATCCTCTTATAATACATTGGCGCTATTGTTTGTTAGTGTCTTTTCTTTTGTTTCTTTAGCCTACATTAAATTGCATCTGTTTCTGCAAATTGCTTTGGTGTGGTGAAATGGCTGTATTTTTTGCGGGGTTGTTTGACCTCTTTTTATTACTTGAAAGTCGTGAAAATTTGAAATTGTTAGTTGTGTCATTTTCCTAATCTTCAAATCGTGTTTGAAATTGTATAGCGTTGTGTTCTTCTTAGGAATTAGTGTGGAAAATACTGGTTTTGGTAGAATTGATTCTGATTGATAACCGAGATTAATACGTACTCATATGTTTTATTCAAGTTTACTGTTTACATGGGGAACAGATTGCCCCTTATTTAATTTAGTATACAAATATTTAATCATTTGCGGTCAATAGATGTCACTAGGTGGCACTTCTCTCAATGTAAATGGAAATTTAAAAAAGACAAAGTTTGCCTTAACGTTAGATTATCTACAAAAATAAGAAAGGCTTCTGTAATAAATTATCCAGTAATAATATTATACCTTACAAAATAACTTAAAAATTGGATACAGTAATATGTATAACAAATATACAAAATTAAAATTTGATACGATAGAAAAAATCTAATTAGAATATTGTTTGACGAATATTTATTTCCTATAGTAACTAGTAGAAGTAGATTTTTACGTATTTGACTATTACCATTTGTAAGAATGTCAAATATAAAAATATTTATCAGTCAAACTAAATTATTAGTAAAACAATACAAATTGTATGTAAAAACACATTTAGCTTTCTCTGCCTAGCTATATACGTACAGTACATAATTAGGTAAGAAAATATTTCGTTTTTCCAAAAAGTCAATGTATATTCTACTTATAGAAATTACAACAAAGTAATTCAATAAATTGTACAAAATATGTAGTATTAGCTACAACTGAATGGTGCTTGTTATTGCATAACGTAACATATTGTAGTGAGTACGGAAACCGACAGAAACCCACAAACTATTTCATTGGAAACTCTGCGGGAACTCTATAGCTTGTACAATGCAATCACTTTCCGCTTTTGTTAGTGGAGTCACTTAATAACATGTCACCGTTATGTGATGTGCAGAAGAACATTACTGTGCACCGAAGGTTTGTGACACCTTCAAATGGATTTTGTAACGTTTTAGTGGAGTATAAAAGGAAAAAGAAAAATGACTCAGTGTGGCGACCGATTACTTGCTTGAAGTGATATTGCGGTGAATAATCTTACAAGAGGTATTTTTAAAATCTATTGCATCAGAAATTCTAAAAGCACACACGAGAAAGTCGACTTAAAATTTATTTTAATGCAATTCAATGCTGATGTTTACATAAATGAAATACCTAGTTGGAAAAATTAAGAGATCTTAATCTTAAACTCGGCTCGAAATCGAGTCGAGTTTCGAGTCGAGTCGAACGGGCTCGTTTTGGAATCATAGTTATTTTCCAAATTCATATAGCAGTCGCGAAAACTTTTTTCTCCTCTTAGTCAGAAAACGAGCCGCTTGCGGCGACAAACTGTCGTGACTGTCAAAGTCTGCCATATTGAACATAAAAATCAAAATCTCAGTAAACAAGAAAAGCAATTAATGTTTGCATTGATTCACCACTAAGTCTACACGTTAAAACAAATCGTTGTTAACAACTTGAAAGAAATCTGTAGACTGGCTACAGATATTTATTACATATCTTTTTAAACCTTTGTCGGTTCTTTTTATTACACTTTAAACCAAAAATCTGAATTCTTAGCAAATTTTAGGTAGTTTTCTTGTGATTATGTATTTAAGGTGCCTAAATAAACATTAAATGTAAGTAGCCGGTGATAGTAAACAGGTTTCAAAGAAAGGATTAAGGGATGATTCATTACGGCTCCTTTTCATTACCCATCCTGTTTAAAACCAAATGTTAAACAAATTTTTAGAAAATTCCGAAATAAGTAGGTAAACCTTTTTAGATAAAGTGTTTAATTGATTTGTTGTTGAAGAAGATTCTGGAATCCAGTTTGTTTCTTTGATCTTGTCCGTGTACTTACACCAAGGTGTCATTCACAATTTTAAACAATTTTCCCGTAAACAAATTGTACTGCAAATGATAGAGCAAATGGACAACAACCAAGAGCTTAAAGCAATAAATGTTCTCGATGATGTGCGTTTGATACGTTTGTCATGGAGTCAGATTAAACCAGAAACAATTAAGAATTGTTTTAGGAAATCGGGTTTTTACATAGAATTTAAGGAAAATACTGTAAACTGTACAATTTTTTCGAGCCGGCTCGAAAAGCTTGAAAAATTCGACTCGGGCTCGACATGCGTGAAGCTCGACTCGACTCGAATAAAGAATTGTCGAACTCGACTCGACTCGGCTCGAAATCGAGTCGAGTTTCGAGTCGAGTCGAGCTTGGCTCGGGCTCGAGTCCATCACTATCTACTATCGTTTCTTCTACAGTAGCCGCTCGTTGGAGTGAATACTCTATTAAATGAACATATCGTTTATATGAACGTCAAAAATTTAAACAATAATATGTTGGCTTCAATGAACACACAAATTACTGAAATATATAACTTTGCTGAATTCGCGTGTGTGAATTATCTTTTAATAATAATTTTTGGATATCAGACAGTGTTGTTCAGTTATAAGATGTATTTAAGTTAATAAGTATAATAAACCCTTTTTAAAGAGTACATTCAACTGAGTGAACATCTCGCTTGCATGAACAAGCTTGGTTTTAACTAGTTCATATAATCGGGAAACTACTGTATTTTAAGAAATAACTATCTTGAGCTTTTTTCTACTATATTATAAAATCTATTAGGTTATTACAGCGAGTCTGGATTGTTTATTTACAAAGTTTAATTATTTTTTTAACCCTAAAAAACAAAATTTTTAGTAATCAGTTTTTATTGTAAAAATAATAAATAACCAACATTTATAAAAGTAAGTTTTGATTTATTTCAAGTTTGAGTTCTTCTCTAAAGAATGTGAATTTATATTGCAGACTTGCAGGTAAGAAAATAACAGCTATTTTGAAGGTTTAAATAAAATGAGTAACAACAACGTAGCCAGGAGGGGGGGCTGTGCGACTAAGTCCCTCCCAAAGCATATATGAGACTTCGACATGCTTTTACTTTAAAGTTTATTTTATTATATATGAGATGAGATTTTTTGTAATAATTGTATTTGAATTAGGTAATATGTTACATATTCTCTGTGATAAAATTGTATTAGGGAAACCCCGTCAAAACATGACGGCCAAAAGGCTAATTTATCGAAGGATTTCGTTATATACAACATTCGTTCCGTGATTACAAACGTTCGGGTTTCCTAACGTGATTATTTAATATTAATATTTATTATTAAATTATTATTATGATGAAATTATTAAATAAACGCAATCGAACAAAAACAGTTGAAAATACTAAGCTTACCACCAACCAACCTAATCAACCCTGCTTACCGTGCCTGCTTTCCTTAGTTACCCCGTCTTACTCATTTGTCCGGCTTACCCCTCTCCCAGCTTACACTCCCCCCGACTTATATCCTTCTCTGACTTAACCCCCTCCGGCTAACTCTCCCTCGGACTCTTCCCCCCGACTTATCCAGCCATTCTTACCATAAAATTCTATATTAAATTCATATATCTTCCATATTCATATAAGTTTCGAATTTGCGATAGGTCGCCAAAGCGTTACGCGGCTTGAATGAAAAGAATAAATTCTGCACTTGAATTTTATGATATAATTGATATTTGAATTCTTTTTGTACACAATTGTGTACCAAACTTTTTTTAATGTGTAATGTGGAACTTACTACAAACCCTGTGGCAATTATCAAATTCGCTAACAAACTAAATATCAGGGTAAGGAAATTATCCCTTTCAAATGAACAAATTTAATCTAACCAAATATATTTTCTATGATAAAGAAACAAATACTTGTGTATTACAAAATAATTTAAAATTTCTTGATGAGAACAAATCAATCGAAAACGTAGTATCAATTAATGAAGAATTATCAAACAAAATTCCATAGCGCGCATACAGCCAAAATTTCCTAATATTAGGTCATAGTTATAAATGAATTGTAGCAAGTGATTTTACTTCTATTAATAAAGGATGAAAAATATGATATTTAGTTAGGTAAGTATTTTCATTAATACTCTCAGAAAGACTAACTGTATCATACTTTAATTAGTTGTTTCATGACTTAAAAGGGCCTTTAATATTAAGAAGGAAAGTGACTGTATAAAAATACGATGCAGAGCCTCTAAATTTACATTATTTTAAGAAAGAATATATCATAGATTGTGTATCCAACATTAGAATCTTGTAGATCAAAGTATGAACTAAATCTTAACAAAAGAATTATTAAAGTTTGTTCGAAAATAACTAAATAAACATAAAAACTGTAATGTTTAAAGTTTAACTTATACCACCTTAATAGGCCTTTAGATGTAAACAACAAAAAAATCTTGTAGGGGTGGCCACTTTAATTTTGCACCTGGGCGGAAAGCACCCCAGCAACGGCCCTGATTGCCAATAAGAGAAGGTAGTAACTATTATCGCTAATAAAACATAGAATAGCAACCACTACCGCCAATAACCATAATTGCATCTTTAAGAACAATTATCACTTCATAATCAAAACAGACAATAACAAATACTACTCGAATGCGACATCTGCGTCTTTGGTCTCTACACCACCCGACTGTTATGTTACTTGCACCGTTAATCTCGCATTTCGCTACTGACCTACCAACTACCTTATTTTGTATACTTTTGGAATATTGTTTCTTTCAACCGAGGGGGTTGTGACTTAACACATTAAGATATTAGAGTCAGAGAGGTTACTAATTTATTGCCTTACGTTCCTTTCGTTTTCTTATAATACATTTGGGGTTTTTATACAGAATCCAAAGCTTTAATGATTTAAGTTAAACAGAATTAGCCATTATTATCATTCACTATTTAATCAATATTTGATGCTGATCTACATTCATATAAAATACGATATCCCACAAATTATTAGTTATTTTGAGGAGCTTTTGAATAATCTCGCAATGAACCGTATAGTATTCCGTTATTTAACCAAAAGTAACCGCATTTTTGGTTCTGGTAAGTTCTGATTAGTCTTTGGTAACACATGGTTACTGAAAAACGTATATAGTTTTGAAAGAACTTAACCTTGAGTTGTGTCAAAATTGAATGCTGTCCCGAAAAGGGTTTTGAATAAAATATTAATAAGAGCATAAAATTAATGGCTTTACTTATGATAAGAATTTTCATACTGCACTTACTAATTACCTTCAGATGTTTTGGTCGTTATTGATAAATATATAAGTGTATACACATCTTACATCTATATTCAGTTATAACAGTTATATTAACATCATTATTTGATATTCATCGTTTTAACGTAAAATCTTAAGGAAATAAATCCGGTCTAGGACAGTTTGGCACGGGTCAGTTCGGCACAAGGACACTTTGGCGCAGGCACACTTCGACGAAATGACAATTAGCGCATGTAAATTTCTTCGCGGCAAATTAGGGTAAAACCTTCGGAGATATTAAAACAAAATGTATTTTTGGACCATTAGTCTAATTTTTTGGACACGCTACCCCTGTTTTCAGTGTAACCTTTTTTTATTTTTATGTACACACATACACCTTCTTAATTCCATAATTTCGCTTGAATTGGTTAATTTGCTTTAATCCAGTGCTTTTTGTCTTTAAGCACTGGGCCCGTATCTTTGAATTCATCATAAGTTTCGCATACGAGATAACGTAATTTTTACGTCATAAGATGCAACTTAGCCAATCAAATGTTAGAAGGTAATAGAGAATTCATTTCAAGCAGAAGATAATGTGTTTTAAACACATTATCTTCTGGTTTCGTTATGTTGATGACATTTTAGCTTGTTTTGACAGTTCCTTTGAGGTTATCAACGAATCTTTAATTCTTATTAATAGTATCCACTAAAACATAAATTTTACACTAGAAACAAAACAAAACAGGGCTATAAACTTTCTAGACTTAACTATCAAGATTAACGCATACAATCCAGTTGAACTTTCCATATACAAAAAACCAACACCAACGAACATAACAATACCAAATGAATCTTGTCACCATAAAGCAGATAAAATAGCAGCCTACAGAACATTAGTAACTAACAAAGCCAGATTCTAGCAAAGAGATATCAACCATTAAACAACTAGCACATACAAATCATTACATTCCGAACATGATTAACACTTTAATTAAACAAAAATATTATAGGTTAGCTATCAAAAGAATATATCCCATTGACAGTCAAACAGAAGATACAGATTATATATCTATACCATATTTTGGCAAAATATCAGAAAAAATTGCACATATACTAAGAAAAACCAACAATTACATATAGTAGTATATTAAAGTATTAGTTTCATAAGACAGGTTTTTAGCGCACTCGTACTAGTTTAGAAAACGACCCGCGTAGCGGGGAGTTTTCTAAAGAGGACAAGTGCGCTAAAACGTCTTATGAAGCGAATACTTTATACAATTTTTTCTATTTGCGTTAGTCCGTTATTAAATAATTAAAAAAATTACTTAGTTTTAAATAAAATTTATTAGGGATATTTTGGTTAGTAGCATGACAGTTGGCAACACTAGAAATTATGCAATTGTTTTAATATAACCTCGCTTAAACCGCGCGACGTAGAAATTCTCGTTCTTATCTCATACAAACAAAGCCCGCTAGTAGCGGGCCACTACTAAGCAGCAGGACCTCGTTCAATTTTGCCAGGTGTATTATACGTACTGTTGAAAATTATTATAAATTCAAAGTAGAATGTATGCCAATATATTTGTGATATAAATAATTGCTACTTAATGAATTAAAAACTTGGATGACATAAGAATAATTATATTTCATTTCATAGACGCCTTTAACAGGGCTTTTTATTATTCGGCGCATTTATGTGGCGTGCAAGACTAGTTTTGCAAGCGTTGGATTCCAGTTATAAGAGTTGACTGCGTAAATAAGCTAAGTTTGACATTCTAAGAACAGCTGTCTAACAGTGATATCAACTTTAAAAAATAAAACGTTACTGTTTACAGTATTCTAAAAAATTTCATTAGGACACGCAAATATAAAAAATAACATTTAAAACCGACACTAACACTTTTTCATTTTTATTTAATGCTAAAGAGAGAACACATGATATCGTGAAATCGGGCATTTACCGTTTAAATTGTTCTTTTTGTAGCTGTGTATATATTGGGCCAAACACTTCGAAATTTTGACATAAGATATAAAAAACACTTACGTTGTTACAAAAATAAACATCCTGAAAAATCTAATTATGCCAAAAACACCTTTTAGAACAAAATCACACAATGACTCCTCAAAATAATATTAAATTCTTACATTTTCATAATAACAAACGCCAATTTGACATTTTAGAAGCTTTCGAGATATATAAACACAAACTCAGGGTACCTTTAATGAATGAACAGATTGTGCTCAGTAATTCTCCGTTATTGGAAGTGTTAGATATTTAATTCTGATTATTTTTATCTTTTCATCTAGTTACCTATTTTTGTATCTACCTTAGCGACGTGTTTGTTTATATTTATATTACCTTTGATAATGACAGCTTAGCTGTCGAAACAATATTGTTAGGTTATATATTAATAAATACTGTGAAACTTTTTACTAATCTTTATTTATTTCATGATTATTTAGTTCCACAAAGTAAGACTGGAAACAATAAACAAGATTGATTTAATTACACTAGCATCATTTACCGGATTATTCATAGCGTTGTATATGAATAGGTCCGACCTTTCAGGAGACACTGTCCTTTGGCGACATTTGTTTTAGGTGCCAAAGAATTTTTAGCTAATTAAACTCACGCAATAGTTGATAAGCCCTCTGGTTGTGCATACATGTTGATTAGCTAATATTGAGTTTTTTCATCATACCGTATTTATCGAATACTGTATTTTATCGATCATACTTTATTTATTACCTGTAATTACCTACAGATTTTGTTCATTAGAGTAATCCTAGACAATCTCGCCAAATAAAGGTGTGGTACTTATATATGTGTACTACTTATATTTGCGGTAAAATCTCTTCGCGTGGATGCGCCTTTCTCCGCCGAACTGAAAAATCACTGTGCCGAACTGTCTCCGGGCCGAATTGTCCCTACGCTGAACTGCTTTTGCGCCGATGTGTCCCTGCACCTAAAGCCCTGGTTTTTATTAAGAGACTGCCACGAAACTTTCGTTGATGTAGCACGGAAAAGTTTGTTTCGCTATCCTTTTCACGTGATAACAGACTTTTCCGTGCTACATTTCCGAAAATCTTCTTGACGATCCCTTAATAGAAACCAGGGCTTTAGCAGCCTGCGTCAAAGTGTCCCCGCGCTAAAGTGTCCCGCGCCTGAATGGCCGCGCCGAAATGTCCGGCTCTGATGATATGAATATGTCTTTTATAATGATTGGTATACGTATATTATACTATTTAGTAGTTACTAGTTACATTTATATTTACTGCACTAAAAATAACATGGGTAGAAGGTGATATGGTTGTTTAACTGATGAATTTCTTGTTTCTTGTAAATAAAGAAAAACCTTATAGTTGTCCTTCCTGTACCTACAAACTTTTTAAAAATATATTGTATAATATATTGCATTTATAAATAAAAATTAATAATTAGCAAACAATACTTCTCTCTTATCCCTTATCTTAATCGATATTTAAAATTGCTATTTAAGTGCTATTTAAAATTGATACTTTTAATTGCATTTTATTAGATACATGTAAATGATAGCAGTTAGATAAGTGAAAATACTCGATACCTATCTACAACGTTTAATAAGTTTATTAACGATTCAGAAATTTTGGGTGTTTTCTGTTTAAATATTTCAATGCTTTTGTTACAAAAATGATCTTTAAAAACTGGTTGTGGTTATTAGTATCATTATTCAAATGCGTAACAGGTAAGTAAATAGATAACATTTTCTTCAAAAAAAATAATTAATGGTATGTAATTTTAGCTGATTGGATGTTTTCTGAAAATGAAAATGAACAGAGAGTGCAATTTAATCATTCTATATCTACAGGAAATAACGCTCATATTCATATCGATGAAAATATTATGGATCCTGTTGTAATTGCATATATTAATTATGAAGGTAAACATGACAAAATTCTTAATTTCTCATAAAAACAATCAACTTATAACGAAATTAATAGGAATTATAAATTTAATTTAGATCGAATCAAAAATAATCCATTTAATTTTATGATTATGAAAGTTTGAATAGGATAGCTATCTTATCTTGCATCTTTTGTGTCGACCATACCAAACGTTAGTGTTCGAAGAATACCATACGAAATGATGGTCCGTGAATGTTGATGTATGTAAAAAAAATTATGGCTATTATAGGAAATTGTACTATATTGCAGTGGATTCTATTTGGTGGTGGTTGTATAAAGCTGTTGCCTTACTTGTAATGCCTGCTGGATGCTACTATAACACCACCACCATGGTATTATTTTATTTGGTGTTTGCAGTCGGTTGATCCACAAGCTTGGTTCTTGATCCACACAATTCACAAACTTCATTTAAAAATATTATTATTAGTAATGCTACATGACTCACCAAAGAAATGATATTTTTAAAAAGAATTTAAATAAAAGACTTTCTCAAAGTTTTCTGTAAGATGTTTTTAAAATTTTATATTTGGGAACAATGTACAGATACTAAAAACCAAATCTAATCAAAACTAATAACATAATTTATTTTTAAATATATGTACTTATTTACGTTATAAAAAATACTTTTATCCAAAATCGTGAATTACTATGGTGATTTGAAGCATGGAATGTTGAACATTACCCACTAGTGAGAGAAAAATTAAGACTCACGGAACAATTATCAAATTGTAATATTTTTAATAAAATAATGTACTCAACACTAAAAACACTTAAAATTATTTATTTTTGTAACTGAACATTAACATTTATGTTAAAACATAGCGTTGAAGAACTAGAAGAGTTTGCAACTACACCGAAGCTTTTTTCGACGTTTAGATGTGGAGAAGATGATGTTGAAGGTAGATTTAATAGTTCTTCATTTAGTGCCCCTTGGATCCGTTTGGCTGTTGCTATTTTAGTACTAACAGTATCTTCAATGTATCCTTCGGCCGTTTGCGACGATCTCCACCCACCTAATCGTTTCACGCTTAACAAATCGTCTCCACCGTTTGCTAACAATGTGGCAGATGAACGTCTTAGACTGTGACCAGTATACCGTTCAGATTCAGGCAACTTTAAATATGATGCAATGTGTGCAGGTATTCTCGAAAGTGTGTTTATACCCACAGGTTGTCTTGTGCATTTTCCTGCTGAGTATTTAACGAATAATCTCCGATGACAGGTAGTGACAGGTCGCAAAGCCACATACTTTCTATTATATAATTCAAGCGGATTTACAGGGTATCCTTCTGTAATTACACTAAAACTTTGTGGGACGTATGTCTTGGTGTCGGCTATTTTCACAAGCAAATACGATCCTTTATCTTCTATGTCGTCAATACTTAAATTTGTTAACTCGTTGCATCGAGTCGCACCGGCAATACCCATCAAGAGAGCTACCTAGAAAATTGTCACTTAAACCTCATTTAATAAACTTTATGTATATAAATTACCTTCTTCATTAAATAGTCAGAATCCGGAGCTTCCTTCAAAAACTGTTCAATATGGTGCCTTTCCAAGACTTTCGCCTTTTTTGGTTTATAACCCCGTATTTCATTTTTCAAATATGCAATGAGTTTGGCATATCGAGAAATGCCAATATTTTTATAAACTTTCAACGTAGATTTCAGCATCGAGTATTTCTTCCACAAAGACGATAATGCACTTTTATTTCGGGCATTGAAGAAATATGACAGGAGAACATCTTCACTGACACTACTCTTTGTACTACTGACTGTACTCTTTGTCGTACACCTCTTTCGACTTGAAGGGTATTAAATGTTAAAGGCTGAAGCTTCTTCAGGCTCACGCAGAATTTCAGGCGGCACTGTCTCGTTTTCATCCATTTCAAAGTTCTGCACCGTTTTCACGGTTTTTCACAAATTGATTACGAAAACAAAATTTTACTATAGCAACCATCCCGCAGCTCTCTTGCAATACATTTTGGTCAAAAATTTATAAATTTTATTTTAATGTTTTTAATTTAATTACACGCGATTCTGGATAAAATATTATATTACACGCGTGTGAAATTGCTTCTTAGGCACTTAAGAAAATTACCCCCTCGCTCTGCGAGCTCGGGGGTAAACTTTTCCTTGCGTGCCTAATCTCGCACATTCCACACTTGTATAATAAATATCTATTATTTCATATTGTGTCGCATTCTTTGATTTCCAAGACTAATTATTATTTTAGTCCGGAAAATGAAACTTTACGTTACGAGTCTGATAATAGTTATTTATCTTATTAGTGGGACAGGTGTAGGCATTATTAACATACGAATGCGTTAAATCGAAGTGCTTGAGTATAGTATAGGCCTTATCACACGTTTTAAGAGACTTTTTTTGATTAACGCGTTGTGATTTATCTGATTGTATCTAGTTATCTGGTTTATTCAATAAATTTAATCATGTGTTAGATTAAATGAGTGTATTACTCACTACATTTCTACAATAGGTACTTGCGACGCATTCCTAACAGTTTACAAACCAATTCGAAAAGACGTTTGATAGCATATCATATCTTTGCTAGCATAATTTATTAAAGTTTTTAATCTAGAATTCTTGCTTGAATACAGACGAAGCTTCGCTTACATTGAATTTCTTCGGAAACCAAAATTTCTTTATCAAACAGAATTTTAGAATTGATACTAAAATAGAACCAAATGGAGGTCTTCGGGCAGGTCATTTTATGTGTTCCCGTCTAAAAATCCAAATAGGCAATCTGTTGTCTATATTTTTGACTTATTAATTTATTTAACTTATTACCTGCGCTTCTGAAAAATGAGTTTATTATATTAGTATTGGTAAATATTTTCTACTCAATGCAACGCAGTTTTACACGTTCTTCTTTATTTACGCACGACTCGACTTAGTCAAAACTATTTGTTTATATCTTAGTTGCCATGACCAAAACCGCAACATTACGCACGACGGGCTGTAGTAGTTTTTTACGAATTAAGGTCTGTTAAGAAAACTATAACGGCCAAGGGAGCTGTTTGAAGCTCGACGAAGGAGGGCTTTAATGCTTCTCGGTCGTTATAACTCTTAACGAAATGTGTACAACGGTTTTCGACATACTGAACAGTACTAAAATTATTTTTACATTATTATTACATTATTACATTTTAAATTCTGGAAATGTTCAGCATTTGAAGTTAAAAAATCATAAAATCGGATACGCACACTGATTCAGAATTGCGCAATTTCGGAAAAAGTTTTTCTTTAGTAGTAATTGTTATTTCCTGTTTTTGATGCAATAAAAAAGAACATTGTAGATTTTAAAAACATAAAAAATACCAGCATGACAGTCTAGTTACAAGAAAAAGAACTGAAGATAATCTACAATATTAAAAAAACGGCATTATACGTTACTTTAAATAACTATTACATTTATGTTGTAATTATATAATTAGCAAATAAAAGATAAATGTTACCATTTTTGTCAGATACACGAATAGCGGCATCCAGGCTTTATAAAATCTAGACGTTATCATCTTTCAATAGTGCTTTTGCGCTTTTGTACAACTCGAAAACCGTCTGAGGGGGAATCTCAAATTCGAAATAAGTGGACTAGATGATAACAAGAGCATATGAAGAACATAACAATCCAACAAGTAGAGCAGTTTTTTCTATAATATTCCGTATTCCGTAATTTTCTATAATAAACGTTATGCACAGTTACTGGCATGTAGATGCCGAAGGTGTATCTGTTATTGCTTGGGCAACCTTGGCATAATGCATTGGAAACTAGTTATTTACGTGGTAAGCTTTGTAAATTAATCTTTATGGGCGAGCTGGAAAGATTATGAGGCGAGCGACGAAGAAGCGAGCCTCCGTAATCCGATGAGTCTAGTAAAGGTTAGTGTTGCCTTACACAAGTGCCTTCTTATCTAGTTTAAAAGAAACCAGTAAATAGGCTTTTTAAAATATATAAGTTCATTTAAGGAAGTTGTGGAGGAATCATATACAAAAAATTATGAAAATGTAAAAAAACTAGTTCAGTTGGTAGATTTTAACGTACATTATTTCCTAAAAATTTTTTAATGTTTTGGAAGTTTGTTCATGCAAGAATTTCATTTAAAAATAACACGCGATTTTATACAAAATGGTAAGTTTTTGACACATTTATTATAACTTCATAAGAAATAATGAAAAAACTTTTCAACATTTCACGTAAAAACGTTGTAAGATTGTGTCGTTAAAGTTTCAAATCTGTTAGGAAGATAGTTTTGCCAAAAAGAATTTGTCAAGTGAACGCTTGGAAATCATTTGTGTAAAATAACAAGATACATTATTCGAAAATGTTTACTGCTACGTTTTAATTGAAACTGAATAGTGTTTCATCCATCGTGTTATATACATATGTTTGTAATATTTGCAAAAATAAGCACAAAATGTGAGTCAAAGTCCAACACACCGCACCGCTGCAGCAGCTTTCCCAGCCGTCTTAGATTTAAAAAACCACTGAAGCAATAAAATCGTTTGAAATGCATCATCGCTTTATACATATAAAACGCTTGCAGCGTTGACAAGTAACACTAGACGACTGATTTACTGAATGTCAATAATTAAAATGTCAGAATATCAATTTTGATAGTAGATATAAAATAAAAAACTGAAAATCTTAAGTGGTGGTTTTCAAATCTAAGATGGCTGTGAAAGCTGCTGCAGCGCCGCATATCCAGTGGTGTGTTAGGACGCAGCCATTATAAATAAAAACCCATCTTAAAATATGGTTGCTGTTGTTTGGTAGTGACTGCTTTAAATAGTAATAGGTACAAGTTTATACAAGTAGTCTGGGTGTACTGTAGAATACAATTACTGTCTATTAACACCCAACTTTAGTGTTGAATGCCAATTCCGATAATACCCCACTAGTTTATTAAATCGCAATTTTCTGGAAAAGTGGCAGATAGTAGCAGCTGAAAATTAGGAAGGTCCATAGTTCATCTTTTATTATGGATTATGTGTAAAAAATTTGATTTAATCGGCAGCTGTCGATACCTTGCTAAAGTTCAATTTCTACTTGACAGTAATGTCAAAACATTATAGTTATTTATATATTAAGGGCATAATGAAGCTTTTATGGCCAGAAGCGTTATTTCTAGGAAAAGGCTGTAGGGCCATAAAAGCAAGTTATGCCCGCTATACATACACTATTTTATGCACAGATTAAGTGTTTATGTCAAATATATTATTGTGTAAAAATATAATTAAATGAGTACGTAGGTACATCAAGCCGCTGTGCGTATACTTATGTGCTTATACGAAGTAGGTTACTATAGTTACTATTCCAAAATGTTTAATTTCAGCTTATTTTCATTGGTGAGAAGTTTACAAATTATATTAAGAACCAATCAAGTTCTACAAAAAAACCTCTGTTATTTAATTGACGTTTCGTTATTGCCCGTCCGACCATAAAGAGGCCCTTGGGCCATAAAATAGTTATTTACATTCGCGTGCGGTAACTTTCATTTTACAGTGCGAAATTAATTTGAAGCACGACGCGAAGCGGAGTGCTTTAATAATTGAGCACTGTAAAATGGTTAACACACAAGATTTGTATTAAACTTTTTGGCCGACTTCATAAAGAAATCCTACTTGTTAAATTGAAATTTATTTTTCATTCAACGTCAAAATAGCGTTGTGTTGAGGTATCGAGGTGGCTATGGGCTCAAAAAATGTTTACTGTTTGTTCATTTGTTTCAAATGTCAAATTATTATTAAATAGTGTTAATCACGTCTTAATTTACGTTTACCTGTTAAGCATTTTTAATTTCAAAAATGTCCAGTGGCGGCAGTGACGATAGTTTGACATGTACGCCTCCAGAAGTGAGACAATTAGCCGAAACTGTTTCATCACAGTTATTGCCGGAAAAATCGAGAGCTCGCTATGAGGCACAATTCAACGCCTTTATAATGTGGTGTGAAGAAAAGGGGGTGAAGAATTACAGCGAGAATGTCCTGCTAGCGTACTTTACTGATTTGGTGGGAAAGAATAAAAAGTCTTTATGGGCAATTTTCTCAATGTTAAAATCATGTATTATGCTCAACAAAAATGTAGACATTTCTAAATATGCCAAATTAACTACATATATAAAAAGACAAACAGAACATTATAAACCCAAAAAAAGCCTAATTTTGGATGAAGAAAATATTGGTGCATTTTTGACACAGGCTCCAGATATTAATTTTTTACTTATGAAGGTAAGCATTTTCATACACAAACTAACTAATAGAAAGATTACTCACCCCTATTACTGTAAAATATAGGCCATAACTAACAAGCTACATGATTTTAACATTGTTCCAGGTGGTTCTGATAATTGGAGTGTCCGGTGCTTTGCGTCGAGAAGAGATGTGTAACATGCTTATGAAAGATGTACAGCTGAAAGATGATATAATTATCATTACAATCCCTAAGACAAAAACGAATATAAGTCGTTCTTTCGTCATAACGAAAGAAGAATGGGTGGCCACTATCCAGAAGTACTTACAGATAAGATTAAAAATCACAAAAGTCCCTAATCGTTTCTTTCTAAAATATCAAAATGGGAAGTGTTGTGTTGTGCCTATTGGCATAAATAATTTTGGGAGCATCCCTTCCAAAATTGCCACATTTCTCAAATTACCCAATCCTCGTCAATACACTGGGCACTGTTTTAGACGAAGTGCTGTAACTTTGCTTGCAAACAGAGGAGAAGATCTTCTAACTTTGAAGAGATTTGGTGGCTGGAAGAGTGGGACAGTGGCAGAAGGCTATGTTGCTGATTCTTTAAAGAGGCAAATTGATGTGGCCCATATGATGACTGAGGCTGGGCCTTCTGCTGCAAAAAGACCCACGTCTGAAATAAACCCTTGTTCTTCCAAAATTCCTGCAGAAAATTCTAGTGTTGAAATTGAACACATTGAACACCATGTAGGGGCTGTGCATGAACACACAACTACCACAACGGAGGTAAAACAGTTAATGCCTGGACTATTTTCAGACGTACAAAACTGTACAATTAATGTTAATATTTATAACAGCTGTAATATAAATAAGTAAAATAAATCTTATTGTATGTTTGACACATCACTTATAAACATCAACTTATGAAGCATTTTTTGTAAAAATGAAAATTTTATTTTATATTAAACTTCGTTACAGACAGGAATCGGTAGGTAGGTAGGTACAAGTTGATACATATGCGGAAAATTCTTCACGAATCAGCCATTATTACTGCTTTCAGTGCTTTCTCTTGATTGATACTCATTGGGAATTAGGGCTTGTTAGGAAAGATGAAGTAAGGAATGTATTAGAAAAGGAATGACTATAATATACGAATACCTACCTTTGGGTTTTTCATTAAAATTTCACAATGTTGAATGATTATTGCTTGTTTACTTTCGTTTACTTCCATGCATCCACGTCAATACCAGTCAATACGCCATTGACCTTCGATGTGTCAAACAAAATGTCATTCTACTATCGGTGTCGGTACTGTCGGTACCTAACTAGTAACATGTCATTGAAACAGCACGAGATGGCGGCGCTGTTCTACTTCAAAGAAATGTTAATATAAAGGTTATTTTAATCATACAACAATTGAAAAGTTGTGTAAATGCCGTTTCAATAAACATGTTTTTGTTGTGCAAAGGGATTTTTTTAATAAACGTATCTGAAGGATGAAAAATTACATCAATTTTTACAGCACGCCGTGTCCGAAAAACTCCAGTGACTTTAAACATCATGTTCCCATAGATGTCAATGATACGTTAATTTGACATTTACAGGTTAGGAGGCCAAAAAGACGTTTATGTTTAGATGAGTCTTACAATAATAGTCTAATTATAATGCATCTGTGCATAAACAATATAAAAAACCCTACCAGGAATATTCCAACAAAATCGGTAGCGGTAAAAATAATAAAAAAATCGGTAAAACATAATAAAAAATGCAACTCGGTAGAGAGATTGATCGATTAACTGGTTAATAGATTTAAATGTATCATTGAATTAAACATTTTCCAAAAAGGATTTTTTCCGCAGCCGAACCAGTTTAAATTTTGAAAAAACGGGTCGTTAGAAAAGACGGGCTGTTAAAACCTCTATTAACAGCCCTGAGCGTTATCAGGGTGTTATTGTCAATTGTTGAACGTTATTCATTCTATAACAGCATAATGATAATCGGACCTTATATTCAACGCATTTATATCCTGTTGTGCGTAAAATGTTGTATACCTCAGGATAGTACAATAGCAAATTTACAATCCTCCGCTACGGTCGGGTCTCAAACTTCGTTCGCGGCTGTAAGTCTTGTCTGTCGGTCGTTTATATGTATACGTAAATAACTATTACGTTTTATTACCATAGAAGCTTATCAACGTTCAAAGGGCTGCAAATGAAAAAGGAAAACAACGTCAAAAGTCTGGTCACGCAACTAATTGATTTCTCTGTTTAAACTTAATGATAGCTCGTAACCAGCGTATAGTAATAAGAAGTACGGACAGTTATTCGTTTTTCATGTACCCAATTTCAATAGCCTTCAAACGCTTTGGCTTGTAGGTTCAGCTAGCAGTAAAAGATGTCGCTGTAATCATTCGTAAAAGCAGAGCAAAATTTTACTTTTAGCTTTAAATAATGACAAATTATAAAAAAGTATTTAATTAATTTAATTATTTAAAAATTATAAATCGCGAAAAAAACATTTCTACGTGCTGAAAATTTAAATTTGCTGAAAACTAAATTGATAGAAAAAAGTAGCGAGAAAAAAGTTACAGCGACATCTTTTACTGCTAGCTGAACCTACACGCCAAAGCCTTTGAAGGCCATTGAAATTGGGTACATGAACATCAAAGACGCCGGTAGCAACTGTCCGTACTTCTTATTACTATACGCTGTCGTAACCTCCGAGGTAACCTCGGAGGTTACGGATAGCTCGTAACCTCCGAGAAAAGAGAGGCCACGAACAAGGCTTCTGTCACGTGATCTGACGTCACGAATGCCGGCTATTGCAGTTTAGATTTGCCGTGATCGTAGTCGTGTGAACAGACTCTTTTTCGGAAGTTTTTCTTTCAAAAACTCTCAAAAATAAGTTCAAATAAGTTAAAGTGTTAAATTAAAGGTGTAGAATTTCAGATTTACCTGATTTATGTGAAGACAATTTATAAAATCAGTGAAAAGAGACTGTTTCTCTTCCGTATCGAGTGTGGGCGTTAGCAGAAATGGCCGCTGATAAATTTTGTATCTGAAAGTTGTTTTATTACTTATAAAATAACTTTCGGTTGGTGTCGTTCATAATATGATTGTGTATTGTGCCGTTTACCTATATAAAATACAATTTCATAAATATTTTGATTAGTTAATCAAAAAAGCCAACAATTTGACGAGATACTTGGGTGAGTCTTGTTTATTTCATTAAAAATGCCTGATAAATGTTACGAAGAATGAAGATATTGTGGCTCTATTTCCTGTAAAAAAAACTTCTGCCGTTGATTTAAAAGAAATGATTTTAGAAGTAATTAAGATTCTAACCAAAATTGGTTTTCGGGTAATTTCTTTAATTTGTGATAATTACAGAATGAATCGAACTTGTTATCGACTTTTAAGTAGTACAAGCATTAAGGAAGAGTTACCTTGCTTTATCCAAAATGTTTCTGATCGGCAACAACAAATTTATTTACTTTTTGATACTGTTCATTTATTAAAATCTATTCGAAATAATTGGTTAAATCAAAAAAATAAAGAACGATCACTTGTTTTTTGCCATTTCGATAATTATAATTTAATTCTATTTGCAAATTTGTCTGACCTGGAAAAAATACATTCTATCGAATGTAATAGCATCATTAAATTAAATTGTTTAACATCTATTACTACCAATTCAGATTTTGTTATAAATTTTACCAACTGTGGTGAAAATGACTCTGCAGATATTAGCAAATATTTAAAAAATTTAACAAGAGGTGCTCTAAAACAACCATCTGAATTATTCTTTGAAGTCTCTATTCAGGCGTATCAGATATTCAGTGAGCTTATTTCAGATAAATATGAAACTGAATTTCTAAAGACAGGTAAACAAAGGATTATTTTACGGGAATTGACAATGTTAAAATTGGAAAAATATGTACACGAAATCAATGAGAAATGTATTTTATGTAGCAAAACATTGAAGTCGATATTGTTAAAAAATTGTTATATTCTTGCCAATATATTTCTCAATAACTATTCAAAAATAATCAACGACAAAATTAACACCCAAAACATGGATCTATCAAAGAGAAAACTGATTAAATTTAATGGTTAAGAAGTTATAAAACACATTAACGCATGGAGATGGGGCTATTGGCGAGGCCTCCATAAGAGCCAACGCGTCTATCATGGGTACCTCAACGGTGACGTGGAAAACCCTATTCATTGTTTATCATAATATAAGTGCTTTTTTTGAAATAATATTCAGTTTTACTCAGAAATATACAAGTGTCTTTATGTTGGGTATTTTACGTTTCGCAATTGTTAGCCGGTTTTCGTGACGTCACGATTGCTTGGTCGCGGCCTCTTGACTATCTCGGAGGTTACGGATAGCTATGTATTTTAAAAGATCTATTACTGTCCTGCGTGAGCGACCAATGTGGCGAAGTGGACGACACTGGCGAAGCGACCGAATGGCTGTGCAGACGAAGGGAATTGAGAGTGTCCTACGTAGCACACTTAGGAATCGCAAATCGCGCGATAAAAAATTAAAAAAAAATGATACCGAAGTCTGGTAAAAATAGGCTGGTGGAACAGACGCAAAATTTGAATTTCCGAGAATACATTTTTAAAATTACGCTACTGTAGAAATAAAAAAAATGCATCGGTGAAAAGGTCTTTGACAAATATTGTTTAGTTGGATACGATGAAAGGATCCCGCAGATTCCTTATGGAAGGTAACTTTCACCAGATTGCTCTGAAGCTGTGCTGAAAGATAGTTTTCGATGTGTACATCAAAAGTGTCAATCGGCACAAAGTCCAGAAAATTATAGTTTGCGAATTACAGCCGTTTGAAGTTAAATAAAGCAAAAATTGTCA
This sequence comes from Agrypnus murinus, assembly GCA_929113105.1. Taxonomy (NCBI): domain Eukaryota; kingdom Metazoa; phylum Arthropoda; class Insecta; order Coleoptera; family Elateridae; genus Agrypnus; species Agrypnus murinus. Next base: position 112,193,285 of record OV816024.1, read on the forward strand.
ACTTCAAATGGCTGTAATTCGAGATCTATAATTTTTGATGTTTACCAAGAATCTTGGCCCAGAGCCATTCCTCATAAGGATTCAGCAGGTGCAATTTAAAAATTGCCAACTTCAAACTGCTCTAATTCGAAAACTACAATTTTTGGACGTTCTGCTCATGCACACTTTTGATCTGCACATACCATTTACCAAAGTTTTAAGAACTGTAACCGAGAACCATTTCCCATAAGGATTCTACCGGGTGCAAAAATTGTCGCACATCATATATCAAATCAATTTTGTGAAAACCATTTTCCACAAGGATTCTGCAGGGTCCTTTGGGAAACTTAACCATTTATATAAGATATTAACAAATTGTTCAAATTTATTTCACAATTATTTCAAAATTAATAATTTTTTTATTAGTTTTCCCCTTTTAAAGCTGAATTGAATCTAATAAAACATTTACCTGCTATGCCGACGATTCAGATGCGGCTAACCGGGTTAAGACGGATTATAGACACAAGAATTGATAATCCCAATGCACCTTCGCAAACACTCATAGTCAAAAATACTATCCCAAAATAATACTAGTAAATATCAAATAATTTGATCGCGTTAACCGCCTGAAATCCGCACCTAGCGAAGTTACGGGTGACGCGACTTTACATAGGACACCTGCATTGTTTGCTGAATTTTGATAAATCCGCGTCGGTCTCTCCGCTCGCTGCGCCCGCATGTAGTCGCTCACGCAGGACAGCGTATTAGCGATTACATGCAGTAAAAGATGGGTGGGGGGAGGGTCGGGTGGTCCTACCAATGCTTGAAAAAATTCTTTTCAACAATTTATATCCTCTGACCCTTTGAAAAAATAATGTGTGTAAAATCTTAAACATTTTAATTAATATTTAGTAGTAGCTCAATACGCTCAAAATCTTACATGTTATTGCATATAGTGTACATTATAGAATTATCCATCAATTAGTGCAGAAATATTGCTGTAATATTTATGGGAACTGGAAGATCGGGGTGGCAAACCATTCAAAATCAAGTCTCGCCATATATGAGGTTGGATTCGATCGAGCAGTGAAGTCTTACATAGTGGGAATAGTCCTAATGCTGGACGAGAGGTTCGTCCCTTGAGATAGACCCTGACGGGTGAGCACGTTTATAGCTCCGGTCCTAACCTGGACAGCTAATATAGGCAACCTTGCGCCAACCAGTGACTAATTCTCTCCCTCTTGGAAATAAAGTGGATATTAGGCTTCTCCAGTACCTGACTTCAACTTCGGAACGCCAAGCAGCTGACTCACGCCTACACCAGACACAATCACCGGTAGTCAATCTACGTTTTCATTACTAGTCAGGTCTGGAAGAAGCTTCCCATCCCAATGAACAACACGATTTCAGTTTGGAATTCTTCCTTTAAATTCGTTACAAGTTTTTGACGTGCTTTTTCTCGATATCTGCGAATAGAAGACACGTTAATATTAAGATTATCTACTTTGTAGCGGAGACCCTCAGTAGTTGCTGCCAACAGATATGTGGCTTTCCTATCACTCAACTTTACATCTAACGCCACAGCGATAGATAGTGTGATAATGTTCATACGTGCCTTTTTACGGTTGGAAGCAGTGGAATTGAAGGTGTTGCCATTGCTTGCATGTGCTTTCTTCTCTTCACTGTACCCATCACTGGAGGGAATTAAACCTGCATTTTCAGTTTGAGCCACTTGTTACTCCTCGTACTTCTGGTTAAACTCTTGGTTTTGTGTGATGCAATATCAAATAAGTTATCAAGGTCTCTTGAAAATTGCGACTCACCTTAGCCCACTTTTTATGAAGCTTGTCCAGTTTCATAATACAATCCTGTTCATGACGAATTGGAATACTAACTTTTGCCAAAACACAGCAGTTTTCTTAACGACAGTCCTACAACTCTCGCGAATTGTCTTCTTCAAGGTTTTATGACAGTAGAAAAAGACACTCAACACTTATCTATTTGAAGATAATTTGGATCCTTTCAGTTCACCTTCTTCAGAGCCAATTAACCAAATTGTGGAAACCCGTCTAGTATTAGCTGCCATATTCAGTAAGATAGCAAGATAGTACCAGCGCAGATCAACATTAAAGTAACAGCGTTTTTAACAAAAACGATTATATCATAATTCAAGAAGAATCAGTTGAGATTTATTGCATATTCAGTACATAGAAAGTGCCAAAAGAATAGATATTTCCACGTTATCTTTCATCATTAAAAGCGATTTGTTTAATTAATTCTCATTATGTCGTGCTTGTTTCAGTTGCCTATCGTGTGATCACTATTTCGCAACTTGACATTTAACTGAGGTTAATAATTCTACCAACAACGACAGAAGAGTCTTCAGTTGCTATCTTAAGCCTACTCGACAACAAAATAGTTATATAAAATCTCACCTTTACTGTCAAAAGCTTAATTCATATTTTATATTTATTAGGTTACCCATCACGTAGAACAAAGATCTGAACAAGCGTAATAAATACCAAGGCTGTTTTTAAAACTCCTACTAAAGTACCTTTATCAGTCTGCTCATGTTCATCATGCTTTCCAACAATTACTACGACTACTTAGGTTGTAGGTTTTTGGAAATTTCGAAACAAGAGTACTTAACAAAAACTTATTTTAGGTGTTAATTTTACTTACTGCCATGCTTAATATTCTAAAGATGACTGTCATTTGATATTAACTACTCTTTGCACTACTCTCTTAACAGCTTTCGTTAGGTTTTGGCATTTCTTCAGTTACGAACTTCAGAGTATCTGGTAATGACATACTAAAATAGTAAATTATTATTGGTATTTATTATAATACTGAAGATTGCTAAAAGTGCCTAAAGTGCTAAAAATACTTACCTATAGTATTACTAATATTAATTTGTCAAATAGTTGATCATAACATTATATTATATAACATGTATTTGCAGGCACAGAACCCCCAACGCTGACCTACGATGAACCTTCTACGAATGGCGACGAGTGGCTTGGAGCACAAGTTAAGAAAGAGAATTCTGATCAATATTGGAGTTTGATTGTTACAAAACCTCAAGATTACGAAAACCGAGATAGACCAAAAAGATATGTACTTGTAGTAAAAACCAGTACACGTTCCGGAAAGGCTTACGTGTGGGTCAATAATATAGACGATGAGCGTCCATATATTGAGATTGTAGAGAATCCATGTAAAATAAATGTAAGTAAGTACGTAAATATTGTAAGAAAAATATTAGAGTAAACGTCTATGATGACCCATCTCAATTTAGCAGATTATCAAGAAGCTATAAAAAAACACACACACACACACACGTTATTATAATGACGTACATTTACTTACACCATGATTGCAATTTTATAGTTTAAACATAAAAGATGCAGTTTTTGAATTTTCTATCACTCGTAGCTACATATTGTTGTAGAGTGAATACATAGTATTCTTACGCTTTTACACTCTTTACATAAAAGATAATATGCAAACTTAAGAGATTGCAATCGGCTAACAGGATAGTTGCCTTATTTGGGATAACATAATTTCAACACTTAAATATATGGAACATTACTAATGTATCTGTTCTTTTTTTAGGAAAATAAAGTTGGACAATCAAATTGCTATTACAAACTCTCAGATGCTGATGGAGTACTGTATAATGTAATGGATTATAAGATATTTGGAAGTGTAAGATTGAATATTTCTGAAACATCAGTACCGTAAAACGGGGTGCAGTTGAGCGGTGGGGTGAATTTGTCCGAAATTTCAAATGTTATCTTTAATTTCTTTTGGAAATTTTATTTTATTAGGTTATTTAGAATTTAAAACTGTTTTGATGTATATATGTCGTTCTTCTGTTCTTATCATCCCCTGCCGGATTCCAAATTCACCCTAAGCTACTTTTAAGGAAAATTATAACGCAAAATAAAGAACCAATCAAATTTACCTCCTGATGGGGTGACCTGTTTTTACTTTTAATTCTATTTTCAAACACTTCAAATCTTAACACTTTGATAAATCTTATAGCTCGTATAGTTCAAGAAGTATTCATATCGAAAGTGCAAAATTGTTCAACTCCATCCCGTTTTACGGTAACACTAAAAATCCTAATGTTTTATTTGTTCAAGATTTGCTCTGTAATAATGCATAAACATTAGGTATTTTTCAGAGATTCACTACATTTTGCCATGATACTTATTACATTGTTCTTAGTTACAGCAGTGGCGTGCGGTCCATGGAAGCAATGCTTCCCTTGAGAATTTATTAAAAATAAAAACCAATGCTAACAAAAATATTTTTATAAAATTATGGTTATCGTTTATTTAAATTTGTAACATTTAATCAACTTAAAGCTCAATATCAATTCCGTACAGCAAAAAGTATAATTATTTAGAGTACTATTTTAAATTAGGCTCATTAACCTTGCACGGAAAGGTAATACCGATTCAAATGTGTTTTACATACACTCCATATAAGCACTGCTTATTATAACTGCTCTGCTCTTAAATAGCCTTGACGTGTACCAGCTGGCGTGGTCATATAGTAGACGATGCGCTTAGCATTGCTTGGCCGTTATTATTAGTGTGCTTCATGCCCAACTGTTTATTTATTATAATTTGGTTCTTTGTTCGATTTAGTGTTTGTTATGTTTAATGTTACTTAAGTAAGGTAAATCTGCGAATGAGACTGTATTTTATCGCATTTTATTATTTCAATTGATATAAGTTGGATTTTTTTAAAGATAAATAATTCTATTTAGTTTGCCTGTATGCAGATTTAAAATTGCATTATCGTCACGACTGCAAATTCAGCTGCTTCGGTGGAAGGTTCGAGTACATTCGATACATCCGAATCGGGTCGATTTTTTTTTGTTCAGTTTGTAAATTATTAATAAAGAATTTTCCGCATACAGTTTTGGGGAGAAATTACAAATTATTAAGAAAAGCAGATCAAAACCAGAACTTTTAAATTTAACAACAAATATTAAAATCTGCACTGGTATTTTGCTAATAAAGACCGGAAAATCGAGTTGCAGTATAAATACATAGTAGTAGTTTTTTTAAAATAAAGAATAATAGTCGACAAATTCCATAAGTATAAATTGTAAAAGTTGTTCTTTGAAAAACTTTTAAGTTTAATAAGTATAACACTGTTTTTGTATTGTACCTAGCAGGGGCGGATACAGAGAAGTATTTTGAGGGGAAAATTTTTGGAAAATAATTATTTTAATAAATAATAATTAAACAAACATTATTTGTTTCTATTCTATGTATACTTATTTCTAAATTGGGGGGGGGGGAATTATTCTCTCTCCGTTAATCCGCGCCTGTACCTAGGTGTATTATAATTAAAATCATGGTTGCTTCCCTAGCCTAAATTCTCACCGCACGCCACTGAGTTACAGTTACAGTTAGATCTTTACATAACCTTTGTTATTCAATATATCTTTTCGATGCTTAGACATTTAGTGTATAATTTTTGCTTTATACTCGTAGAAAGATGAAGATCAAGTCTTTGAATTCAAAAATGAGATAATACTTAACGAAAACGTCAAAGAATGGGTTGTTTATCTAAGCGTCAAAAAATGTTTAGATTTTGAAGTAACGGCTCATTACTTATTCGAATTTATGGCCATTGTAAGTATATATTACCATTCTGGCGATTCTATTATTTGCTTTCATCACTATATATAATCCCTGATCCAAAAATATACTCAAGGGTAGACATGAAACAGAAAGACACACAATAAAACAGATAAAACTGTAGAATTCTACATAAACATATCAATCTTAACCATAACCGTAACGTAACCGTAAGTATTTTTGAAGCTTTTTGGATCAGGGGTTATAACCCCGGATCAGGGGTTATAGCCGGTATATCGAGTATTAACGGTATTCTAAGATTCGTTATTTTCTAGGATTCTGGAGGCAACAGCGGTAGTGCAAGAATTATTGTAGAAGTAAATGATCTGCCAGACCAACCTCCGCTATGGACAGATATATTTTATTCTAAACAATTCGATGAGAAGACAGAACAGGTTAGTTGCTTCTTTTTATAGAAAAATTAGATAACAAAAGGGACTGGTTATACTTTATACATATTGCTGTGATTTTCAGCGCTCATAATTGAGTATGTTATTTGGGTTGCCTATAAATTTAGGGGTTTAGATTGAACTTGCTCAAATATTATTTAAAATAAATTAATTTGTTATTTAATAGGTAAAGGATACACTTTACTACACTTGATAATAATAAGAAGTAGATCTTAAAAGGATTTTTCACTTAAAATTAAAAAATTATTGTGACAAGTTACGATTTGCATATCGTTAGGTCGTTGGACTTGGTTTTTCATAATTGAAGACATTGTAAGGTGTAGTTTCACCTGGAAATTATAAAAGGCATAGATGGAAAGGTGTATGCAAGCAATCACCACAATACTCACAGTTTTTGTTGTTAAATTTCAATAAAATCCTATGTTGGTTTAAGGATTCATCTAAATCCATGATAAATGTATAATTTCCATTAATCTATGCATTTGCAGCCAAAATGCTTTGCTGCAATATTCTTAATTAGGTTCTAGAGCACCCTTAGCAATAGAATTTTCAAGTGTGCAGCTCTATATAGAGAAGGTTTAGCCTATTGAAGTTTATAATTTGTATCGTTTCAACCTTACCAGGCAATCTGGTAAAATTTTGTTAATATTTAAAGTTTTGGTGACAAAATTGTTGTAAATATTGTGTGATGGAATATGTGGATTCATTTAATCCTAAAAAGAGAAAGTAATAAGGTGTGAAAATGTTATTACCTGTAATTTTATAAAACCATGTATTGTCAGGAAATTCAAGATGGTTGCCATTGAATCCTGGAGTTAAATTTGCTTTTTGTTAGACATGCAATACACCAAAATACAGGAAAAATTATCCTCTTTCTGATTATGTAATTTGTCTAAACATTTAATTTAAATTTTCAACCATATTTTGGTTATGTAGTTCTTGTTAGGTTAGATGTTCAATTGTTTCTAGTTACTTACCAAATTTTGTTGGTGGAGAAATGACGTTCGTCATTTGTTTTACAAAAAAACATAAAAGACGATCGAAAATCTGCTTACTTGCTTGTTGATTTTCATATAAAGCAGAAGCCATCTTAAATTGTTAAAATTTTGAGGTTATGTGTGACAAATTTTAAGTCAATAAAATGTCAAAAAAGTGAGGTTATGACAAATGTCATCCACATTTAATTTTTTTTAAAGTGTTTAATAATGAAAATAACATTGAACAATTAAAGTGATCTAAATAAAAAGGAAAGTGGAAGTGTTAATTTGGTCTTTGGACTATTTATTTATAAGAAGAAGAATTTTTTTGAAAACGTATTAGAACTTTATTTCTGGATGAAAGCAAATTAAAACTGGATGTAATAAGAATTTTTGGAAAATAGACAATTGATGTTTGTACTCACGTATTGGAGGTAAATTGTTTAATATTTAATAGTTGTAATAAATTACAAAAGAAGACCCAAAGAAGAATTATATGAAAATGCGTGTTCACCTACGCTACAAATAAGCAGTTAGATTTAATGACTATTATAGAGAACTGCCAAATAATAATAGTATGTGCAAAAATCCAAGAATGGCGCAATATTTTTGAATTTAAAAATTTATTTTCAAAATTTAACTTTGCTTTTATTTCGTTTCTTTTTTTAATTATGATTTAAGATTGTGGGATTGATCAAATAGAAATTGAGCAAGACAAAGAACATTAAGACTGTCTCTTCATTTTTATTTTGGTGAATCGAATTGGCACCAATAATTAAATGAATTCATTTTAGATAGGATTTTTTTGTTTTCGTTTCTGCTTTCATTCTTTTCATGTGTTTATTAATAAAATACTTTAAATGTTTAAAAGCAGATTTATTTGTGTATTTTTCTTGTTTTGTGTCCATTAATAGAATTTCGCAGGTATAAGTTGAACAATATTTTATTATTAATTTGTCAAAGAGCGACCCGCCTGAAATCTTCTCATGTAATTTTCTTGAGCTTGTCTTTGGATTTTAAAATCATAGCCGGAGCAAATTTTCTTTTCATCACAAAGGTAAGTGGTTTTTGTTTTTGGTACAACTTTTCAGTTTGCCTTGCTACACTAAACATAAGTGATAGTGGTCTTTAACTGTAAATAAATTGATAATCAAGTATTGTAAAGTGTATAATAGGACGGCGCTTAACACCATAAAATTTTATTGTGGCACGAACGTGGTGCTTTCTTCTTTTTTTTCTTATTAGCAAAAGAATATCATAGCAATATGTTTAATCGTTTTCGATTTTTCAAAGAAAAACAACAAAACATTAGATATAGACTGACCAAAAAATGCCTTCTTAACAAAGAAGGATTTTAGGAAAACATCTTTTTTAGATAACTTTTACATGCCTAATTTCCAAAGTTTAAGAACTTTTACGAGTAGATCAAAACAGTAGATTTTCTTTTTTTTAAATTTTACTTTTTTCTTATATATTCTAAATTGTTTTAAGCTATTTTTCTTCAATTACTGTTTTTACAAAGTACTTCACATGACAATAAAAATTAGTAAAAATAGTAAAAGTAGAACAATCATTTTCCATGCTTATTAAACTGTGGTGTATCTATAGTGTTTGATTATTTTTAATTCCATCTACTCTTAATATTTCATTGTCAATGTGTCATTCCGCTGTCTTTCTTAGCCATTGATAACGTCTCATTACTTCCAATAGCACCACCTTCATCTTAAATTGTTAAGATTTCGCAACTACAGTCAGTAATTGGAACCATTGTGACTTTTGAACTTCAATCACCACCAATTTGATTGTTAATTGGTATAGGGTAAAGTAAGGTGATTTGGTGATTGAATGGTCAATTTGGATTATACTATAAGAAATATTTTTGTAAAACGCATGATCTGTGATATCCCTTTGGTAATATTAGCACATAATTATACGTATGTAGTGAAAGTAAAATTTGTAACAATCGCGTAACTATTAAAAATACATCTAGGCGTTGACCTACTGCATCTAGTGAATATAGTTCCGATGTATTTAAGTTTATTTTTAGGTTTTTACTAATATAACTAATAAAAGATTTTATTTTAGAAATTCCAAGTAAAAGCAGTAGATGGAGACGTGAACGTAAACTACCCAATAAACTATGATCTTAAGTCAGACTGTAAGTACCGCTTCTATAAAATGAGTATGTATCAAATCATATTAGAATACTATTAGGCCAGTAAAATTAGACCCGATATGGACCGTTGGTGGAAATAAATGTTGGAAAGCGGGAGATCGTTTCGATCGCTTCGTTTGACGTCAAATATAAGTATCCTAGGTTTGCACGGTCCTTCGACTCGAGCTTACCTGAGAGCATCAAAAGCACCACGAAATCTTCGGCCCTTTTTTAGTTTTTCGTTTATAACTCAAGGTCTAGCGACATCAGGCTTTACCTATTGCATTGCTATGATTCGATACATCGCTTTGCTTTATAAAAACAACTCAAGTAAAAAGTGGTGTCATAAAATTTGTGTTTATTTCAGGGCCAACGTTATTCAGTATAAATCGAGAAACTGGATTAATAAACGTAGCACCTATTAATAGAGATGCTCTGCAACTAGACATATTCTCTGTGCAACTGACAGCTTTTGAAGTACCTGACCCCTGTTGGACAACTTCTAAGAATGTAACCATAATTGTAGATGACATAAATGACAATAATCCACTTATAACTGTTAACGCAAGCCGACTATGGATCCCAGAAAATACTGCATCAAAAGTATATATTCACATTAATATTGAGGACATGGATCAGGTAAAATGATGTTTCTTTAATCGATATAAATAATCTTGACTATACTTACGTTCAATGTTAGGGAGAAAATGGAACTTATGCAGTGTTTTTAGACGATACATCCGGCTTGGAGTATCACGAAGCTTTTCAAATCCTACCAGATAAAGGACATCATTCAAAGAATTTTTCAATATTTATTAGTGATCATACTAAATTGGATTATGAAGATTTGCTATGGCAAAATCTTTCTTTTAAAGTAAGTTTAAAATAGGCATAGATTATTTAATATTAAAGTAGTCGAATTTTCTAGATAGAATGACTTAGGGTAGAACTTAATATTTTAGCATTGGCATGTTATCTTAACTATAAAAATTAGATATTCAAAAGTCTCACCTACATAAAGATCATAATCTCCAAGGTTATAACACACAATATTCATAATAATCATAATATTTAGACTCTGTATTAGTTCCGCTCCTGATATTAAAAATGGCAACCCTATTAATAAATTTCAAAAATATCTAAACTATCTTCATAAATACAAATAATAGATCAAACAAATTTTATAGTGACTATTTTCCTGAAGCACTTTCCTCAAACTACTAAACTGTTATCTGCAAATCAGTCCTTATAAAGATACCCTACTATACAGAACAATATATGGTAACATAGTAACCTGTAATTTTAGATACATTCTGAAGAAATAAACACTGTGCAAAGTTGGTGGGATAGTAAAAAAATTGAGATTTTTTTGGAAAATCTAAACGATGAATTGCCAATATTTGAAAATGAGGAATATACAGAATGTGTGTGTGAAAATATTGGAAGCGATGAATATATAGCTACCGTTTTTGCAGTGGATAGAGATATAGATGATATAGTTACGTAAGTATTTCTTATTGTATCACTAGTAGTGTAATTTTTCAAAGATTAAGCATTAACTAAATCACAAGTATTGTGTATAATTACTTAATATACGAGGTGAGCACCATAAATTTTCGGCCTGCTATAGAAAAAATAAACTTGGTAAAATATAATAATTTTTATTTTTCAATATAATCTTCCCTAATGTCAATACACTTATTACAACGTGGAATTAATAATTCAATGCCCTTGTAAAAATAATCTGAAGTTTTTCCTTTAAAATGTTCAATTACAGCTGCTTGCAACTCGTTATTGCCCTTAAAACGACGTCCCCTAAGGTCTTTCTTTAAATTGGAAAATAAATAATAGTCACTAGGAGCCACATCTGGACTGTACGGTGGATGATTCAATGCTTCAAAACCGCATTTGCGAATGGCAGCTTGTGAGATTGCGGCAGTATGAACGGGTGCATTGTCGTGTAATAATTGAACACCTCTTGTCAATTTTCCTCGACGGTTTTCACGAATATTGTTTCTCAATTTATGCAATAAAGACGCATAATATGTACTGTTAACAGTTGCATTGCGTTCTTTAAAATCAATCAGTAAAATGTCGTCACAATCATAAAATATTGTTGCCATAACTTTCTTTGTCGATTGAACGACTTTCGCCTTTTTGGGACGAGGTCCATCGGGTCGTCGTCATTTCATCGATTCCCTTTTGGATAGAGGATCATAATACAGAACCATTGTTTCATCTCCAGTGACAATGGACTTCAAAATCGGCTTTGGGTCGTCTCCGCACAAGTTTAAAAACGAGCGCGCACATTCGATGCGACGTTGACGTTGAACAGCAGAAAGAAGACGCGGTACCCATCTTGCACTAATTTTATTCATACCCAAATGGTCATGAAAAATCCGGCGAACACTTATTTCCGAAATGTCAGACATCACTGCTAACTCCTTAACTTCGATCTTCTAATACCATTTCTTCAATGATTGCAACTTTTTAAGGCGTTACCGCTTCAATTGGTCGACTGGTGCGCTCATCATCTTCAAGAGATTCTTGCCCCAAACGGAAACATTTTGACCACTTTTTTACAGTGGAATATGAAGGAGATAAATCACCATAAACGCCGTCGAAAGGTTGTTTGTTAACAAACCTTCTTTTGTTAAAAATTTAATGACCGCGCGGTACTCAATTTTCGTTAGCTGCGACATTTCCATGCACTCGTCACGATGCTTTAGTGGCTACTAAAATCTATTACGCTTCTAGCTGTAATATATATATAGTGTAGGTCTCTTACATGTCTAACTATGACGCAACCGAGTTTGACAATGTTGGCATCTGTAGAAGCCTGCCGAGGCGAGAATTTATCGCGCTTACCTCGTATATTGTAATTATTTTATCCCAGTGTATTAACAGTATGGGCAATTGGGTACCTATGCATTAACAAGCAAATATGCAATGCAGCTGTTTAGAATTAGCAGTTTTCAATCTGTGTTACATTTGTGTTTATACTATATTAGTTCAGTCATCGCCATCTTGGAAAATAGCTAGCCAAGATGCCTGCGCCGACGGCGACTTCTCGCGTTTACAAATTTTAGGATTTCATTAGAGCCCCAGAATTAACAAAATTGCCAAGTATAAACTTTTCGTGACCTTTTGCAAGACAAAGCGTTTTTTTGTCTCTATTGACTGAGCTAATATGGTACATCTCGTCCATACTAGTTGCCATCAGCCTACTCCAGTTTTTTCTTGTATCTGGCCTACAAAAGATTAATGCTATGGGATATACTCAACCGTTCAATGTCATCAAGTTGACTGACATCTTCCTGAGGGATAAAACCTGCTCATTGGTTTATCAGTGTTTTGCTCATAAATAACTTTTTTCTACATACTTAACGTAAGCTTAGCTGTCGAAACAATTGTCAGGTTATATTTTGATAAATCTTGTGAAATTTTTTATTAATCTTTATTTATTTCATATAAACTTCTATACTGCATTCCAATTGCAATTTTTATTTTTTGTGTATACAATCTTTTGTAAACATTTGTTTCTTAAATCTGACTTGTGTGCTAAATATTTAAATATTTGTAGCAAAAAATTGCAAAGTTACACCGAAGGAAATGAAAATGTTGATTAAAAAATATTTGTTGTTGATGTTTGGGGTTATCACAACTCCGTGACAAGTGGACTGTATTAATTTAAAATAATAATAACACTTAATTTAGTGTAAGAATTTAATAATAAACTAGCCATCTGGCTAACAATACAGAAATGGTGTTGACCATTAGAAAAACAAATGCATACTAAAATTAGAAACTAAAGCATACTACTCCAATTTCTTAACACACCACTAATCGGTCTTAAAATAGAACAGTAAGGGTGGGAAACACTTGGCTTAACTATTGGGATTAGTTAGCGTCTTTAACATCTGGCTCTAACATCCCGCCCACCTTGAAAAGTCACTTTTCAACAAACTTAATATCACTGATTGGGTAAAACACACACTTTAGTCAATGCACGTCTCAATACACCTGTAGAAGTGCGGACATCCGCCACTCTGCAAACTCCATCTCGTCCAGGAAACATCTTCTCTACTCTGCCAAGCCGCCAACGAAGAGGAGGTAAATTGTCATCTTTAATAATGACTAAATCACCAATCTTAAGCAACTGGCTAGCATCTCGATTCCATTTAACCCTGATTTGGAGTTCATTCACATATTCCTTACTCCAACGAGTCCAAAAATTCTGACTTAAAGATTGAAGCTTTTGGTATTGATTAAGCCGGTTCTCTGGAATGGCAGTAACATCTTCTTCTGGGAGTGCAATTAAGGATCGGTTAATTAATAAATGAGCAGGGGTTAAAGGGTTTAAATCATCAGAATCAGAGGAAAGAGGACACAGAGGTCTTGAGTTTAAGATACTTTCGACCTGACTTAAAACTGTATAAAAATCTTCAAAAGTAAGGATAGATTCCCCGATTACCCGCCTCAAATGAAATTTCAAACTCTTTATGCCTGCCTCCCATATACCGCCAAAAGAGGGAGACCGGGACGGAATAAAATGCCACTTAATTCTCTCGTTTACTAAAATATCTGCAATCGTGTCACTTTCTCTAGAAAGGAAATCATAAACTTTTTGTAATTCCCGATTGGCACCTATAAAATTGGACCCATTGTCTGAATATACATTCGAGGGTTTACCTCGTCGCGAAATAAAACGCTTTAACGCATTTAAAAAACCATCCGTAGTTAAAGAAGAGACAAGTTCCAAATGAACAGCTTTACTACTCATACATACAAAAAGGCACACATAGGCCTTTGTCACTTTAGCTCCGCGACCTTTCCTATCTTTAATACAGAAAGGACCACCGTAGTCAACACCGACATTTACAAATGGAAGGAATTTATTTACTCTATAACCAGGTAAATCTCCCATTAAATAATTATTGTCTGTAGGCTTAACTCTGAAACATTTGATACATGATCTAACAATTTTCTTACAAGTATTTCTGCAAGACAGAGGCCAAAATTTTTCTCTTATTGAACATATTAGAGTTTGAACACTACAATGTAAAAGCCTCTGATGTTCATAGGTTAGAACTAGATCTGTAAATGAATGATTGCTGGGTAAAATAAGTTGATGTTTTTTCTCAAATCCACATTTACTATTTTCAAGGCGTCCACCGACTCGTAAAACACCATTATGAAGAAAGGGTTTTAACGACAACAGTTTACTCTTAGCATGTAACGGTTTCCCTTTTAATAAACACTTATACTCGGATGGAAAACATTGAATTTGTACCGTTTTTACTAATAAAATTAAAGCTGCTTCTAACTCGTGCGGATTTAAAACACCAAGAATTTTTGTATTATTAGCTCCCTTCGAGTTATTAACAAATCTTAGTATATATGCCGTAACACGCAATAATTTCGTAAATGACGAAAATTTCTTAATTAAGTCTGCAACAAAATCACAATTATCAACAGCTACACAAGCAACCGTTACATTCCGACTTTCTGGGATTGAAATATCATTATCATTATTATAAGCTTTTAAATTCCAATTATTCTTATCCCTCAAAAGAAACACAGGACCGTGCCACCATAATCGAGAAGTAGCTAAATTTTGAACATCCATACCGCGGGATAAAATATCCGCAGGATTGTCCTCTGAGGCGACATGGAACCAATCGCTAATATTTGTTAGGCTTTGAATTTCGCTAACACGATTCGCAACAAAAGTTTTCCATCTACTAGGCTCCGCCTTCAACCATGCAAGCACAATAGTAGAGTCTGTCCAATAATATTTTGATGTGAAACAAATTTCTAAAGCCGTAATTACACGTTCAGTTAAATTACTCAATAGTACCGCGCCACAGAGTTCAAGCCGTGGTAAACTAACTTGTTTTAATGGAGCTAAACGCGATTTTGAACAAAGTAACTGAGAAAAATATCCCTTTGTAAAACAAAAACTTCTAATATAACAACACGCTGCATATGCCTTTTCAGACGCATCTGAAAACCCATGTAATTCAATAAAAACATACTCGGATATAAGACACTGTCTCGGTATTCTTAAATCATTAAGTAACTTTAAATCGTTATGAAAACGTATCCAATATGAGGCAACATTTTCAGGTACTTCACTATCCCATGAAATTCTTAATTTCCACAAGGCCTGTATTATAATTTTCCCTACAATTATAAGTGGGTTAATTAGACCGAGAGGATCATAAATCTGGCAAATAATTGATAAAATATTTCGCTTTGTTATTCTCAAATCTTCAACGTTTATAACCGTCACAAAATATTGAATACTATCTAAAGTTGCATTCCAATAAATACCTAAAGTTTTATTATTTATGTCATCCCCCATTGGCAGAAAATTAACATCGAGATTTCGTTTATCATAATTTTGTTCATAAGATTAGGGTCATTGGAAACCCATTTTCGCAATTCAAATCCCGAACTAGACAAAATTGACGAAACGTCCCTTTGAATTCGCAAAATTTCACGTTCAGTATCTGCTCCGGTTAGCAGATCATCTATATAAAAATCATTCGCGATAATTTTACTCGCAACAGGAAAAGTTTCAGAATTTTCTTTTGATAACTGTAATAGGCATCGTACTGCGAGATAAGGCGCAGACGCTGTCCCATACGTCAAAGTATTTAATTCGAAACATTGCAACCCTTTATCGGCATCTGATCTCCAAAAAATCCTTTGGTACTGCCGCTGACTCGGGTCGATTAATATCTGGCGATACATTTTAGAAATATCACCTGCAATCACGTACTTGTATTTCCGGAATCTTAACAAAATTTCAAAAATATTATTTTGTAGAGCCGGTCCGGGGTATTGTACACAATTTAGTGACAAACCGTTATCTGTAGGGCAGCTAGCATTAAAAACAACCCTACATCGCGTAGTAACACTCGATTGTTTCACCACAGCATGGTGTGGTACATAATAGCCATGGGAATTATTATTTACATGTTCAATTTGTGTCATGTGACCGAGTTCTTTATATTCTTCCATAAATTCGGTGTACTCCTTCTTTAAATCAGCATTTTTTAGGAGTCTTTTCTCTAAATTAAAAAACCTATTAATCGCTATTGCACGTGATTCACCCAATTCGCTAACATTATTTTTAAACGGAATTTTAACGACAAACCTACCAGTAGCGTCCCTAGTAAGATTGTTTTCAAAATATTCTTCGCAGTATTTTTCTTCTTGAGTTGAAACCACGCGTTTATTAATAGCTTCTTCAAGAACCCAAAACTTACTTATTTGATCGTTAATATTATCTTCGTCATTAATAACATGACAACTTAGAGAAGCATCACAACCTATGCCTAATTGGCCGGCAATAATCCAACCTAGCTTTGAGCTTTGTAATGTTGGCAAATTTTTGCCCAAATTTTTGTGCCCTGAAGTTAAAATGATCCAAAATACCTCGGATCCTAACAAAATATCAACATCATCAGATATATTGAAATATGGATCCGCTAATTTATAATTTGAAGGTATATTAAGATTATTCTTTGAAAAGGTTATTCTAGGTAGCTTCTCTGTAATTTTATCAATAACTAATAAGTCAGTTTTGAATTCAAAATCGTTATATAAAGAATTTAGAACTAATTGAACTTTGTAATTAATTTTTTGGGTACTTTGTCCTACACCCTTTATTGTATGATGTATAGGAAGAAATTGATCTACATTAATCTTCTTGCAAAAACTTACGCTAACAAAATTGCATTGTGACCCGCTGTCCAACAACGCACGTGCCCTAAAATATTTATCATTTATTTTTATATTAACAACCGCTGTAGAAAGCAAAATTTGACCCGCCACTGGTACCATGTGCGAATCAGCCATCTGCACGGTACAGTTTAACAAATTTTCTGA
Organism: Agrypnus murinus; assembly: GCA_929113105.1. Lineage (NCBI taxonomy): Eukaryota > Metazoa > Arthropoda > Insecta > Coleoptera > Elateridae > Agrypnus > Agrypnus murinus. Next base: position 112,210,368 of record OV816024.1, read on the forward strand.
AATAGGCGTGGCAGGTTGAAATTCTTCTCGTTCCCGGGAACCTGCCGGTTCCTGTGTTTGTATTTCTTCCCCTCTGTCAACAGATTTACCGCCCACCGTGGTTTGTCGGTATTCCAAATGCAGTAAAGTATTATGTAATTTATTACATTTAAAACATTTTTTTTGTTTGCATTGGTTCGTAAAATGAGAGGCATTAAGACAATTCAAACACAACTTACGGTTTTTAACCTCAGCAATCCTTTCCTTTACAGACAGTTTTAAAAAATGTGGACATTTGTAAATTGCATGTCCTTCTTTACAGAAATAACATTTTATATCTGCAGTTGCTACTAAACTGTTACTCACAGATGATTTTTTAAATTTATTAACCTCAAAACGCTTTGATTTATCAGATTTATCATTTGCTAACTTTTCTAACATTTGACAATGCTCGCGTAAAAATTCATGCATATGCTGCATAGTGGGTAACTCGCCATTAAGTTTTTGCGACTCCCACGCCCTACGGGTCGTATTATCAAATTTCTTGGCCAAAACATAAATTATCACACGATCCCAGGTTTCTACACTCTCCCCCAATGTTTTAAGTGACAACAAATGATCGTTTATAGAATCATACAGATCTCTTAATTCAATGTGGGATTCTTTGAACATAGGAGGTTTATCAAAAATACCCTTTATATGATTATGGATCATTAAGGCCTTATTTTCGTACCGCTCTTTTAACATTTGCCAAGCAACCTGATAATTGTTAGCTGTTTTAATTTTAGCTTTTTAATTTTCCGATAATTTTTCTAGGTTCGTCACTTAATGATGTTTTTAAATGATAGAATTTTTGAATGGGAGTTAATGAATCGTTTTCATGAACTAAAACTGTAAAAAGGTCTCTAAATTCCAACCAATTATTGTACTGTCCATTAAACGATGGTAATTTTATAGAAGGCAATGTAATTTGATTGTAGTTACTATTATTAAAACCAAAATTTCTTATAGAAGGTGCATCTTTATTATTACTAGAATCCTGAGTATTTGAATTATTTTTTTTATAAAAATTCTCAATCATTGTTTCCGCCTGCGATGTCAAAGCAAAATAATGATTTTCAAATTGCATCATTTCCTCATCATTCTTCGCCTCATCTGGTGAAAGTGACTCGATTTCAATTTGCACATCCTCAAATGTACTATAACAATCTTGAATTTTCTTTAACCTAGAACTAAAGTCTTTTATAAATGGTAAGGTCAAATTATCTTCCTCAATACTCGTAAAATAACTCTCAAAGCGCGTTAGCTGTGCTTTGATATGCCCTCTTTTAACTTTAAGACTTTTTAATAATTCTTGCGCCATTGTAATCGGGAATCTAACCTGAATATTCTCAACCGAGATCAAATTTTTAAATAAATGCAATAAATGTCAGGTTAAAACATCTCAAACTACAAATTAATAAAAAGGAACAAACTCACAGGAAATTTTCTTCTTGTCCCGATACTGCACACTGCTATCTGCTTGTGGATCGGCGTATTCCAAGAAAATACCCATAAAACCCATAAATCCTCGATCAAATCCGGCTCGAAGGACCAAACTATGTTTGGGGTTATCACAACTCCGTGACAAGTGGACTGTATTAATTTAAAATAATAATAACACTTAATTTAGTGTAAGAATTTAATAATAAACTAGCCATCTGGCTAACAATACAGAAATGGTGTTGACCATTAGAAAAACAAATGCATACTAAAATTAGAAACTAAAGCATACTACTCCAATTTCTTAACACACCACTAATCGGTCTTAAAATAGAACAGTAAGGGTGGGAAACACTTGGCTTAACTATTGGGATTAGTTAGCGTCTTTAACATCTGGCTCTAACAGTTGACTCAACAACAAGGCAGTTAAGTCGATTAATTAAATATAAATTCTTGGTTTGACATTTCTCTTTTGTTAAAACTTAAGGGAATAAAAACATTTATTGTAACATTAGAAATTGTTTGATATCAGCTCAACAAAGTTAATTGTCTGAACAAAAATAAATATTTACACAAAACTCTTTTGGTGTTTTCTTTTGTGTTAAATAGTAATTATAACAACGATATCGTTTAGTTACTATAATTAATTTTTAGATAAAAATTTTTGAAAGTTTGACTGTTAAATTCCTTTTTACGTACAACGTTTTAACGTTTAAAGCAAAGAATAGAGAGGATAAGAATGGAAGGCTCCATAAGAACTATAAGTAAAAACCCGACCTTATTTTACAGTAATAGTTAAGTTACCTGACACGTAAAGATGGCGAAATAATCGCTAGACATTTTTAAAATTCTAATACAGCAAAAAAACAATATAAAATACTTTTCATAAAAAGATCTACCTAACAAGTGTTATTAACTGCGAAATGTTTATTTTTCTTAACCTATTTGGTTCAACACGTGTCAACAGCATGCAAACTTACGTTAAAATACAATCATCTTCCCATCAGTAAACATCCAACACGCTAGATGGCGTTACTATTTTTGAGGTCGTTAGCCTTCCACTTATCCTCTCTATTCTTTGGTTTAAAGTTTAATTTGATATCTAAACGGTTGACGATGTTTATTTCCATTGATATCTTTTAGATGCCATGTCTTTACTGCTTCGTTCGGTTGGCGTTCTACAGATGCCGCATTAGTCACTTCTTGAGACTAGTGTCATTCCTGACTTGCACATAAGCCGGGAAAAACTTTATTTTTACGTATTTCTTTTCAATAAGTAAAAATGTTTAGTAAACGTATATTTCGACATATTAGTACTATAGCACTTCAACTGCAATTCATTTATAAATTTCTTACCACTCACTACTTTGATTTTTTGCAATCCGATTTTTTATTTGCTTACAGACATACATTGGTGGGAAGCATTTCCCAGGAACTATTCAAAATTAATCCTATGTTTGGAGAAATAAGAACTCGAAAAGAAAGCGCTTTTGACTACGAAACACAAAATCAAGTTATTATACAGGTTCAAGCACAGGATTCTTTACATGGCGTCCATCATACAGCTATTGCTCAACTTACAGTCGATGTTAAAGATGTTAATGATGAACAGCCACAGATAAAAATAGTTAGTAATAATAATAATATTAATAGCGTTTATTGCCAACAGGTTTCTCCAATTACAGGTAAAATATGAACAATTAACAGTATACATATGATTATACATACAACAAAATTCAAAAATTATCAGTTGATTTCAAAGATTGCAAGAACTGTTTTCTATTTACATTAAAAAATCCATTCCGCTTCTTTCTCTATAAGATTTGGCTAATAGGTATATAGCAGTAATTTATAGGAGATAATGCATTTTGTACAAAAAATGTTTTGCTCCTATTTCTTAATGTAACATCAGGTACAATAATACAAATAGTAGATACAAGTTCTGGTACGTTGACATAATTGTAGAAAATTATGTACAAAGCTTATTTGATTAATTCCCCGGCGTTTATCTAATGATGTCACTTGAAAAAGCTGCACTTGATTGGAATATGAAACATGATTTGGATACATTGGATAAACGCCGTATTGCTTCACATAGAGATATCATAAAAATAGTTTTTGTATTTTCTATTGTATCTATTGTAGTCCATATTGTAAATATTATAGTCCAGTGTTCTATACTATACAGTATACCTATACATCCATATACGAGTTTAGATCTTACAAAACTGTTAAATAGTATTTTTAAAATTTTGCAGTTAAAATGCCTACCAGACCTAGTTATGAAACACAGTTTTCTTTGAAATTCCGCTCTTATACATATTTATAAAAGAAAAACTTTGAGTAAAAACAATTTCCAAATATTTTGCTTCTTTTAGTCTCTCTAACTTTACATTATTAATTGTATAGTCAGATATAATAGGCAGTTCTTTTTTCTGGTGTAACTAATTATTTTACACTTACATTCATTTAAAGTAAGTTTGTTCATAGTGAAGAAATCAACAAGGCTATTTAGGTCTTGCTGTAATTTATCACAGTCACTATTTTCTCTTATTTTTAATATAACTTTAGATCATCTGCGCATACCTACATAATAAATTTTAAATGCGTTACATAATTAGCAACATCGTTCACAAAGAGAATAAACAGTAAAGGCCCTAGGATTGACTCTTGTAGCACACCGGTTCTGGCAACAAATTCTTTTGACGTAATATTATTATACGGAACAAAGAGAATTCTGTTTGCTAGATATGAATTCAACAGTTTTAGTAAGTTGTTATCTAACGAATAAATATTTAACTTATATATTAATACAGAGTGATCGACCCTGTCAAACGCTTTGGCTAGATCGGTATACACACAGTCTATCTGATCACCCTTGGTTAGTCCATCGGCAATACCATTTGCAAATACACCTACGTTTGCAATTGTAGATTTTGATTTCACAAAACCATGTTGTTGGTTTATAATAGACAAAAATTAATTTTCTCACGGATTTTTGCGAGTGCAGGTAATACCGTCACTGGCTTGTAATTATTTATTAAGCTAAATATTGCCATTTTTGTGAATAGGGGCAATTTTTTTAATTTATCTGGAAAGCTACAGTCATTTCAAAATCATACTTCGCTAGTACCATCATTCAACAATGATACCCTCTGCTTTCCAGTACTATTTGAAGGCATTACTGGTAAAGTAATGTCAGTGCTATTTTGGAGCCACAGTAGATATACTTACTGCGTTCGGTATTTCAACTCATTTTGTTCTTAAAGCTCTATTCCTGGACAACGATGAATACTATAGAAACCGTGTTCTTGGAGTGATTAGATTTGAAATATCGAAGCTGTGCTAATAGAGAACAACCATTATCATTGTTGTAAGTTGGAACTGTAATTAGGCTGTGACGAGAAGTCATGATCACATCATACAGCGATAACAAAACTCAAACTCCCTCTGCCTAGAAACGAAGATTTATAGCATATAAAGATAAATTTTAATATGATTTCTTGACGTAGATAAGAGAGTTAACAGCGATTTATATTACAGTCTTTAGAACGAATTTCCATTAAAGAAAATCAACTTGACGGTATCGTTTACAACCCAGTTGTTAAAATAATAGCCCAAGATGAAGATACTACAGCAAAGTTAAAATTCAGGATTGATTGGAGCAACTCAGAAGCAAGAAAAGATGGACAACTAGTTGAAGCTAAAAAATATGAAAAGTATGTATTAGTTCTGTGGTTAGCTTTAAATATTTAAAGTGGACAATTATGTATCCAATTTTTATGTAGTATATTTGCACTATTTCACGCTTAAAAGTATGTTTATTTTAGTACAGTCATTGTGGATACACAGGAACTTGGTTGTGGTGGTTATGTAAAAGCAGTGCTACTTGTAAATGAGACGAGAAAAGGTAATACCCCAGATTATGAAGAATTTGATATTTTATATCTTCAGCTAATAGTAGAAGATATGGATCAAGTAATAGAACCAAAAACCGATGAAGGTTGTTTTATTTAAATTAATCGAATACTGCATATTCATATCTAACCATTTTAGTAAGAGTCATTATAAATATAGAAGATGTTAACGACAATTATCCCATATTCAGAGAAGAAACCTTAAATTCGATAAAACGAGTTGTAGAACATTCACCTAAAATAACGTTTATTGATACTGTTACTGCTGACGATGCAGATGGGCCTTTGTTCAATATAGTTAAATACTCTATAAAGTAAGTCGACTAGATTAGTAAATCTTGTGTAAATTCGAATTCAATAATTACGTAATTTAATAACATCTACCATTTCCAATACAATAACCTATTTTAGACCATACAATGACACTACCCCCGACTGCATTGCAATTGATGAAGATTTGGGAGAATTGTATGTTAAGTGTGATATAGATGCTGATGAAGATAAAGAAAAGAACAAACCAGCATATTGGGGTTTAGTCTATGCTATATCAGCTGCTAGTGAGGATTTGGTTAGTACTAATTTGGTAAGTTCTTAAAGAGATAATCAATAAAAGATAAAACACTGCAATATATACATACAGCTTGCAAATGATCTACGCCTTACTCAGACAAGAAACTGTATCTATAAAATTACACCAGGTAACACCAAATGTTTTAGAAGTACGTCATACTACTTTTATTTGTTGCTCTTATACAGCTGATTTCAAATGCTTTTGCTTTTTCTTTCCATTAATGTTTAATAAATTTAAAATGTAGTACCTGTGAAAATATAATTTAAAGCCTGGTTCATACGTTGTTAAAAACACAAAAATTACTTTCAAGATTTGTCCTAGATTTACTTGAAATCAGCTGTGCTTATAGGATACCTGATTCCGACTAAAATAAAAGAACTGTATATTAATCTGCCGATTTAGCAAATATTGCTGTCCCATTAACAGTATAGAACAATCAATGCAAGCTCGTTGTTAGAATTCCTTACCAATACATTATGTTTTTTCTTTTAGTCTCTTTGGTTTCATTTTGTTTTGTCAATTCGCAGTTAAGATAGACAATTGATTATGGCAACACCAAAATTAATTTAGAAGCTGTAGGTAATATGTGTAACTGTACAGCTGATTTTAAATAAATCTAGGACGTCTTGGAAGTAACTTTTGAGTTTCTAACAACGTGTAAACCAGGCTTTAAGTTATATTTTCTCAGGTAACTACATAAAATTTATTAAATATCACGGCAAAGAAAAAGCAATATTTACACTATGAGATACTGACTATCCTAGATTTATTTTATCACTTATTATAAGAGGTTTTTAAAAATTTATAGATTTGGGTGATATTTGGACTTATGTACTTATATTTGTTAATACTATGCTACCATTTGTTGGGTATCTGTTACTTCAAAGCCAGCTCACTTCTATTTACGAAACAAGATCTATTCTACTTGTCCTAATGTTATTTGAACATTTAGATATGTTGTTAAACCAAACTTTTTACTTTACACTTTACTTTACGGTTACTTTGACATCTTTGTTTGATGTTTGGGATATACTTATTTTTTGGGTGATAACAATGTTTCTTTGCTAATATTTTATGAAAATCGCTTTTCATCAAACTGCCCGTGTAGTTGTTGAAATAACCGAAGTACACAAGGTCTCCTGCAGTATTTTATATCATCAACAGTATCAACATACAAGCCTATTGTAGGCAACTTATCTAAGTTATGCATATGGAAAAGAAACTCTTTTCATGCACTAGTATTAAATATGCAAACACTTCTCGGCAAAATTAGGCATCATATTTTTTGGCGATACTTTTTTTGAACTTTTTATTGCACTTTGCACAAATTTATCTCTTGTAAAATTAGATTTTTCAACAATATGCCGATTAAGAAGAAATACATTTTTTAGGTGCTAAGAAACACAATCATAATAGACAATGCAAAGAATTTCTATTTCCCACACCACATACTACACTATACATACACATACATTACACTACACCATCAAATACTAGTCAAAAACCCTAGTCATTATTTCACAAATAAATAGTTTTCTAAATTCCATAGGACCACATTTTTTTATGAAATTGTACGTACAACTCCAAACACGCTTACAACCTTTTTTCTGAAACATTTTCTCACTTTATTGGTTTTCCCAGAACCTGATTTAAGCTAATTATAGCTCAACAGGTGGCAATTATTACACCGCATATATCAAGATTTTTAGTCCAGGTGGGAGCATCTTAAGTAATTTTATACTCTTCAATGGCGACCAGAAACTGTTTGTCACGGTTATCATTACTCGAGGTAACATGAATACCATTGTACTCATTAAAAATAAGGTAGCTGAAGCATAACTACATAGCTAGCTACTACTACAGGTTTTGAATAAGCGACCCCCAAAAATCTTTCTCAGGTGTCAAGATAAGGAGCTGATAGTTTACTAGATTAGACCTGATTGTTTTCTAGAATAAGGTTTCAACGAAAAAAATTCTTTACAGCTCTCAGAACATGATTTTATATTGCCATTTTATCCCAACTCCAAAAAAAATCGAGAATTCTTGTCCTGTCTTGTACGACTAAATATTTCGGCCAGAAAATGGCAAACTACTTTTTCAGTGCGCTAGTTGTTCAGATTTTAACTTATTTCTTCCCCGAGGCAGTGGGGTGAGAGAACCCTGATAGATTTTCATAAAACTTGCTGAACTGAAAAAATTTGAATTTAGACCAAAGTTAGCTAAATTATCTTAGCGTGTGAATTTAACATTACAGTAACTGTGGGATTTGTTTTAACCGCCCTGAATTAAATGTTTTCAACTGTAAATACAATATGAAAACCGTCAGATGACAATAATGTACTTGTACTTAATCATGTCCTTTTTCTCTTTTGCAGTTTTGCATTATTTTATCTACCTCCTTTTCAACACAATATTAAGACGTGTTCAAACTACGCAAATGGCAATCTACTCCTTTATTTTTTAACTTAATAGTATATCAAAGAACGAGTTTCATAAGGCAAGATTTATTGCACGAGTCCAAATTTAGAAAACTCGCCGCAAGCGGCTCGTTTTCTAAATTTGGACTCTTGCAATAATGACTTATGAAACGAGTTTTTTTATGTTATTTTTTCTATCTTGTGTCTTTTATCCTCTTTTTAAATAAAAAAATTGCAATTTCAAAATTTAGAGATTTTTGTGGTAGTTGACAACACTAATGTGACATTTGAAAATTCATTGATTGACACAGAAACTTGAGTGAAGTTTGTGTCCATTTTCTGTCTTTTTCAATTATTTCTTCAATGCTACCAACTTTGAAAAAGTTGGGATATTAAAGCACTCAAATGAGCTATTAACGCACTGTTTTGGGTGCTTTAACAGCTTTGTTATAGACGCAAAATAGAAAAAAGTACGTTCTCCCACAACGTGACTATCCCAGATGGCAGTCTGGTCAGTCTTTTCGGTAGTCTGACATTGGTTGTACTATTATCAAATAGCGTAAGATTTATTTAGTTTAGTTGTCATTCAGTAAGGGTATTATTATTCTGACGTCAATAGGATGATTTTATAAATCTGTCATGGTATCTAAAAAAGGTATAAGTAGTCTTTTATAAGAAAAAAGTTGCGCAGTAGTCTGCATCGTCAGTTTCCATAACAACCCACGTGGTTGGTCCTACACTTAAGTGTGTTACTTGCCATTCAGTCAACGTTAGTTACCGACTTGACGCGCTAACGTGGTTTGTATTGTTAAAGTGCGAGTTGTTATATGTTATAATTATTTTGTGTTAAATACAGTGTTAAGAAATGAGTACAGGAAACGGTCGAGACCTACGGAGCCAAACTTGTAAAGTAGTTACAAAAGTTTTCGGATTTTTACAAAAAGGTCGTGATGGTATCGAAGAAATTCCAAGAAGCACAACACGCAACCTCGGGAAATTTTAGCAACTGCAGCAGGGATATCGCTCAGTTCTGTTAATAAAATTTTAAAAGCAGCTTCTGAAAAGCCGGAAAATACACCGTGACACGTGAAAATAACAAGTAACACGTGGAAAAAAGTATGTGAAAAAATTAAAAGGGTGGAAAATGAATACTGGGAAAACGACGTGCTTATGGATAATTTAACCAAACAGATAATTATAAATCTAAATGATAACGATTCATCATTCTCTAAAAGAGCAGTCAGTGAGAGGATTCACTGTTGGAGCTGGAAATTGACAACCTTGGATGCGGGTTCGGGCGAGCTTGACATCTGTCTTGCAAATGACTCGTCGAGAAAAGCAGTCAATGGTTAGGTTGTGCTGCTGTAAAAAATCCAGGCCTAGAATGGCTGTAGATATGTCAGCGACATAAAATTTCCAGGGGCATGGCTGTAGGCCAGGAATCGGGATATGTACCCTCAAAGTTACACTACCTGTCACAGGAATTGACGTGTTGTTCACGGCCATAAATGAAAGGTTGGCAGGCGTGATGGTTTGGTTACAGGAAACTGCAACGTGGGTGGGTAAAATGGAATAATCAGCACCAGTGTCAACCACAAAATTAATTTTATAGGTTAGGTCCTGTAAAAAGATTGAAGAATAAGTGATTGGTAAAGGAGAAGTTGGAGGGATTGAATTAACACTGTATGGCCCTCCCTAGAGGCCAGGAGAGTGCGCAGTTAGTTTTTTGTTTGGCATGAACAATTTCCCGTACAATTACGTGCATTATTTTGAAAGCATCTGTGATAATAGCACGGGTGCAATTGGGAATTGGCATTGCCCGAAGGCATGGAACGGCGTTTATTGAAATGCTGAGGATTTTAGGAGTTTGGAGAGATGGTGGTAGTTACAGGGGATTGTCGTTGTTCATGGTAGAAAGCTCATTGGAAATGGTAGTAAGATTAGTCGTCAAATTGTCTAGCTTAGCTTCTAATGCAGGAGTAGTTAAAGGTTGTGGTGCCTGTTGCATAGAATAAATTAAATCTAATTTTTTCTACAAAGAATATTAACGGTAAGTCATTGAAATTTAAGGATTGAATCTTAAGTTCTGATGGTAGTTTAGCTATTAAAAAATCTTTGGTTAATTCCTCAGTTAAATCCAGATCAATTGCCAATTTTTGGATGTTAAAAAGTAGTTCTTTGACACTACCAGAGAATTGAAGAGTCTCCAAAAGGTTATTAATTCGAGATTCTCGTGGTCCTAGGACAGATTTGATTACTGCCCGTTTCAAGGTAGTGTATGGTCGTTGTCTAGGGGGGTTAATGGTCAGGTCGCGATGAGCTCCTAAAACGTCGAAAGGTAAGTTTAGTGTTAATAAGTTATATTTGGCGAGCTCATCATTGATCAGCATACGAGTAAAGTATCTTTCTACCAAAATAAAATATAGGTCGATATCGTTACTCGTAAAAATTGGAAATGCAACTTTGACAGTCGCCATTTGAAATATTAAATAAGTAAGTAAAAATAATTTGAAACTTATCGGATGAGAAGGAGCACTAGTTCCGGTTCCAACGGTCACCTCTAACCAGCCACGACAAGTCACGCAAGCGAAGCAGGTAGCAGGATCTCACGATGACAGAAGTCGAGTAGTAGCTGATGACAGACGATGAAGGGAGAACTAGCAGTTGTTCACCTGGAGAATTCAGGGCAGCAGGCAAAGACCAGTGCTGCTAAATTCTTCTTCAGGAACGTAGGGTCACCAAATGTAGCGATGGTTTAACACCAATGTAGTGTTAGGGCTACTTATATGTCTCTCTTGTAGGAGGTAATAAAACACAAGTAATAACTTTTATGAGATATTTATTCGACTTGTTTATTATTCTCGTTGCCTAGTACCATTCCGTATCTACGCAATGAATGCAAGTTGTGAGCCATTCACAACAGTACATTAATTATTCATTGTTATTTAATCTTAAAAACTTGTGTGTTTTTGTAATTTGTAATGATTATAATAAACAATACATCGATATTCAAATTATTTAAAAACCGTAATAATTTTTATATTTTCATTTGCTCACAGCTCTTCGCTGCGTAAACGGTTTTAGAGCTACATCGGATGCATTGTTAAGTTAGATTTTATATATAACTAATTGAAATTCTTAATGCGTTTAATGTATCTTAAACTATAATTACAAAATATAATTACGTATAAAATATAATGCGTACTTCGCTCGGATATTTTCAGCGTGGTGTGTACTTGGAGCTTTAAACGCCTCGCGGGTCGCCGTAAATACACGAATATACAATCGGCTTGCGCCGTAACTTTTTTCTTATAAGAACCGAACTGTAAATATATATGTAGATCACAAGTTTTTCTATTGGGTGGTACCTTCATGTTATAAAAAGTCTCACTGGACTACACACAACACGATTTATACAATACAATCTATTTATTTGTGGTTAACCTACCAAATTTCTAATGTTTATTTCAGATAATGATTAATATAATAGACATAAACGACAAAGATCCAGAAGTTAAAAAATTAGAAAAAGTAATACTTATATCAGAAGACGCATTAAATGATACCGAAGTGCAGACCATCAATGTTTTTGATGGTGATCGTGATGGTATGTATTTTGCAATTGATAAGATAAAATCTTTTTTATAGAGCTGGTAAGTTAAAGAAAACAATTTTGCTATTAAAAACTGCTAATGCTAGAAGAGTGCACAAATGTTGAACAGATATTCTAATATTTGTTTAAAAGCATTTGTTCACGAAAACAAAAAATATCCAAGCTCTAATCTATATTTCTGCTATTGTGAAGAAGTTATATTTATTAATGTTTTTAATTAAAGAAAACTAAGTAGTTCAGAACTAACATTCATATCAACAATACAATAAAATAAATTTTAAAGTGAAAAAAACTCGAAATTGCATATATGCTTTGGAGTGGGTTGGGGGGGGGACTTCAGACCCATGAGCCCCCACCTCATAGCTACGTGCCCACCATAATACCATGTTATACAGGGTGATTTAGAAATAACTGATATCCTTTAAATGGTAGGTAGAGGGGAGGTAGTGGAGCTAATTTACCTTGACAAGTATAGGTCAAAAATGAAGTTTTCCAGAAAATTAATTTTCAAGTTTTATTGAATTTTTGGATCCGGTCCCGACCTTGGATCCTTTTGGATTCAAAATTCATTAAACTTAAAAAAAATTCATTTTCTTGAAATCCATTCGTTTTTGACCTATACTTGTCAAGGTAAATTAGCTCTACTGCCTCCCCTCTACCTACCATTTAAAGGATATCAGTTATTTCTGAATCACCCTGTATAATAAATTATGAGACTGGCTTTGTGCCCAATCTTCCTAACCTAACTTAGTTAAAAATGTTTCATTGAAAGGTTAACATCTTTTTGTTTAAGCAAAACACTTTAGCACCATTAATATTGGGAATTTTTGACGATCATTAAAGGTTTCAACTTGGGAAGTTGCTTGCAATTTGATATGTTGTAAGTTTTTGCAAAGCAATAACTTTCCAGTGTTCGTTTTAGATTTATTTTGACTTTTTTGATATAAATAGAATAAAACTCAAGTTAAATATGAATCAAATTGGCAAATTTTATTATCCTGATCGAAGCTTGTAATGCTATAGTTACATGATTAATCTGAAGTACCTACACTTCGACAGCTTTATATTAAATAAAATAAGTAATATGATAATAAGTAAAATGATGTATAAGACTGATGTACAATTTTTAACTAACTAATTAATCAACAATTTGCTAACAATCTATAATCTGTAATCATTATGATGATATTCAGGATATGATAGGTAAAGATAACTATTTTGTGTTTATTTCTGATTATAGATCCTTACAACAAACCTTGGTTTCGGCTTAGTCGGCATGCAAGCATAGATGTAAAGAATTTATTTTCAGTCAACACCCATACAGGTAGAGTTTCCGTGGACTTTAAGAATGATTATCAGTTTAACCGAGACTTTGGCGTTAAAAACTATACCATACCGATTGCTATAAGTGATAACTATAACGCTGAAGGTAAGCGCTATGTAAAATTGCAGTTAATAAACTGTAAAGGTAAAGCATTTCGAAAGAAAATGTTTCTGAAAAGCACTTATCTAAGTGATCCAAAAAATATACTAACATTGATCATGGAAAGAATGGTTTACCTCTTAATTATAAATGTCAGCACATCAGTGTAAAAAGATTGATTACGAATACATACATTTATGATTCAAACTGCATAATATTTTAAAATAGAAGGTTTAAAAAATATACAAACTAAAATTACTGTAAGACAGAGATATTGACAAAAAACCTATTATAAAAGCGTTCCGAAAGCTCTACCAACTACCAAAATGAACACGATGTCGCTTCAGGCGTTTGCGCATAGTTCGCTATAAAACATGGTGGAATCGGAGATTAAACTTGATGTCTTGAACAGCATCTTTTGTTTCTTTGATAAAGATTATTACATCCTGATTTAGATTTTTAAATATTTAGTATTATGCAAAAGTAAATTAAAGTTAAATATCTTAATATACATAGGTTCGCACATCAACCGTTTCCGAGTTAACAACGATGTTACGTATTCAAATGGTCTATATGGTATTCATAAACATGCTTTGCGTGCACGTCACCACTATGCTAAAGCGTTTCCCAAACGGCAACTGCCTTTGTATGTAATATTTCCAATGGTTTTTCAACGACTAAGAGAAACTGGTTCGTTGCAAAAAAGGTTTATGGTACTAGACGGTAGAGATCAGCTTGTACACTGGAGGTAGAAAAACAAATTTTAGGTTGTTTGGACCGGCTGTATTGCCACAACGCTTAACAGGTCATGCATACTTTGATTTCTTGGAAAATACTCATCCTTAACTTTTAGTAGATTTACCTGTAAATCAATCAATCGATCGAATCTCTGGTTTATGAAAGATGAAGCACTACCGCATTTTACGCTTGCTGTTAGGGAACATTTGCACGACGCATTTCCTGGGAAATGGATAAGGCGAGGGCGGGGTCATTGGATGGCCTTCAAGATCTCTCGATTTAACTTTTTTAGACATTTGTATCTGGTGTTATATAAAAAGCTCCTTTTACGGAACTTCTGTAAACGATCTTCCACATTTGTGCCATCAAATAGAAAACTGTTGCCAGATAATTCAAGCACAAGCCGGTTTTTTAAAAGGGTGTGGGCTTTCTTTGAACGAAGATGTATATCCTGTGTGGATATGCAAGGACGACATTTTGCACATTTTTTAATAATATCTTAGTATTATGCTATTGTGAAAACCAATAAAACTTTAATAAAAACCATTAAAACCATAAAACTCTTGTAATAATCGCTGTTTTTTCTCAGAAACCGTGGATTTCCGAACCAATGTGTATTAAGACTTTTTAACTTGTATTCGCCCGTACTACATATTATAGTATCTGTAAATTAATACAAATTTATAATTCAATTCGCTAAACTAGAAAATTGCATCACAATCGAATGAGTCTGAGAAATATTATGCTGTGTTCTGTATTTCAATGACTCTTTTTATTCTTTTTGCTCTACTGCTATAGTTACAATTATTTGCAACAATGGCAGTGGCGTGCGGTGAGAATTTAGGCTAGGAAAGCAACCACGATTTTAATTATAATACACCTAGGTACAGGCGCGGAGGGAATAACCCCCCCCCCATTTAGAAATAAGTTTACATAGAATAGAAACAAATAATGTTTGTTTAATTATTATTTATTAAAACAATTATTTTTCCAAAGATTTCCCCCTCAAAATACATCTCTGAATCCGCCCCTGCTAGGTACAATAAAAAACAGTGTTATAATTATTAAGCTTAAAAGTTTTTCAAAGAAGCACTTTTACACTTTATACTTATGGAATTTGTTGACTATCATTCTTTATTTAAAAAAAACTACTACTACGTATCAATTTTCCGGTCTTTCTTAGCAAAATACCGGTACAGGTTTTAATCTTTGTTGTTAAATTTGAAAGATCTGGTTTTGATCTGCCTTTCTTAATAATTTGTAATTTCTCTCCAAAACTGTATGCGAAAAATTCCTTATTAATAATTTACAAACTGAACAAAAAATCGTCCCGATTCGGCTATATCGAAGGTACTCGAACCTTTCACCGAAGCAGTTGAATTTGCAGTCGTGATGATAATGCAATTTTAAATTTGTATACAGGCAAACTAAATAGAACTATTTGTCTTTAAAAAAATACAACTTAAAATTAAAATAATAAAATGCGACAAAATACAGTCTCATTCGCAGATTTACATACTTAAGTAACACTAAATCGAACAAATAACCAAATTATAATAAATAAACATTTGGGAACGAAGCACAATAAAAATTACGACCAAACAATGTTAACCACCCAAACAGCATCCGTCTATTATAACACCCCGCGCTCGCTGATTCACGCCAAGGTTAAGAGAAGAGCATTTGTAAGCAGTGCTTATATTAAGTGTATGTATCACATTTGAATCGGTATTACCTTTCCGTGCAAGTTTAATGAGCCTAATTTAAAATAGTACTCTAAATAATTATACTTTTTGCTGTACAGAGTTGATATTGAGCTTTAATTTGATAAATATTTCAATTTAAATAAACGATAAACATAATTTTACAAAAGTATTTTTGTTAGCATTGTTTTTATTTTTAATACATTCTCAAGGCAAGCATTGCTTCCATTGCTTCCATGGACCGCACGCCACTGAACAATGGATACTATAGAAACCAAGCGCTTGGAGTAAATATATCTGAAATACCGAATGCGGCTAAAATTTGTGTATATTCATTTATGTACGGGAGTAATTAAAGCAACTATGTACAGTTTTAAATATACTTTTTACATGGAAGAATTCACTAAAGTAAACACTAAATCACACTATAACAGCAGTTCAAATTTGTAGAGCACGAAAAATACATGCGATTTGTTTTGTTTCGTCTAAAAAGGTTAAAAATTGACCAAGTTATAGCACTTTGAAATTTGTGGAAAAATCGGAAAAAAGTTTTAGCCAAAAGCGGAGTTTTTTCAGTTTTTCTCAATTTTAAGGTGGTAAAGCGCATTTTTGCTTCCCGCATAATACCGCCATTTTAATGGTACATACAAAAGACATCCAATGCACTATCTGTAGAAATTGTTGATAATCACATAAATGTAATATCTTTAATGACATAAATAAAAGATTAATAAAAGTTTCGCAAGTTTATTACGTATAATGTACCTTACGTATAATAATAAGAATTAAATATCTAACGCTTCCAGTAACGGAGAATTACTGAACTTAATCGGTTCATTCATTAAAAGTACCCTGACTTTGTGCTTGTATATCTCAAAAGCTTCTAAAATGTCTAGTTTTTATCAAGAACTGAAACTGCTCTTGTTACAGTTTATAGTTTTTGGGAATTGCTTACTGGTGCTATAATTGCTTGAGCAATTTTCGTCAAAGAGTCGGTTGGTCGATCTCCCCAAAACGTCGACCCTGGGAAGTTGTTCCAAGTTCTGATTTGAAAAACATAATTGGTTAATAATGCCTTCCAGATAATATGTAGTAGATCATTAGAGTACCTTAACTAAAGTAAATTTGCTTTTTATGACTAACTTGAAGAATTTTTTTTGGATCACAGGTTACTAAAAGTGTGTTTTACATAGTGGACACAAACTTCTTAATTTGAAATAAATTTTATAAAGATTGCCTTTTTTATTATCTGTCTTGATAGGTCCAGGGGGAATTCAAAGAAGTATACCCGATGAATCATTTTTGCTGATTTTGACCGACATAAACAATCAATACCCTCATATAGTAGAGGATCGTAGAAACGTTACCACGTCCGAGAAATTAAAGGAAGTAAGTTCAACGTAAATTGTAAAAGCCTTTAAACTCTAATAAAATCTAAATATGGGAAAGCCGCCATAGTGGCTGCCATCGTGGATTTACTCTCGAAGTCCAAAAGTACAAAATGTTAATAATAAAGGTTAATAGTTAAGTTATGAACATTATAATGATAGGGTATAAAGTATTTGAAAAAACTTTGTTAAACTTGTACAAAATCGTTTAAATTACTGTACACTCTTTGAAAAAACTACTAACACAATGAAAACACTACTGTCATTTCCAACATATATCACTCTCCACCAGAAACACCATCGTCGTATACTTCTTCTGTATTGGAGTTACTGTAGAGTGTACCGTGACATTCACTGCAAGCTGATGAACATTCCAAACCATGTTTTCTGCACGAGCACCTTGAAGTACTCGTACTCCGTACGTACTTGTATCTCGCAGTTACATTTTATGATATCGAGCAGCCAATATGGCGGCTTTTCCATACTTAGATTTTTCTAGACTTGTGATATGTTGTTGAGGATATTATTCCAAGTCTAAAAAACCTTACTTTATTTCTTTTACAATTACTTGGATGTTTAACCTATTGATCATATAAAATGACTGGACTAATATCCCATCGTCGTTTTTTACAAAGTGAATAGAATTTTATTTAATTAACTTGAATCTGGAATTTGTCAATTAACTATTCAGAACTTTCGTACTCTTAGTTAGTAGAGTAACTACTTATACTGTTGTGCTAAGCAGGAATTCAGTATTTGCAAAACTTAGATTTAGAAATATGCTACGTAGAATTTTAATGTGTGGTAGGAAAAAAATGGTATGTTGCTGTTATGTAGATTCTGCGATCTTGCTTAGTACGGCTAACATAGCAATATATAAGGTAATATTCTAATATCTCCATAAAGTTATCAAGTTGATTTTGAAGCATTTTTAGTCATCGACATTGAAGAAGTTTACTGTATTATTATTATTTAAGTTTGCAGTTTTTATTGACAATTGCTATATTTTCCCCTAGGGCGAAACAATTGAAGAGACTGTACTGGCGCACGATTTTGATGAACCGGGAACACCAGCAAGCCAAGTTGGCTTTAAAGTTACAAACGTTGAAGTGGTAGAAGGATCCGATAAAGAACTTCCCAAAGATTTTTTTTTATTCGAAGTAACTACAGATGAAGAGCATAAAACTAACATAGGATACGTGACTGCGCGAGCTGATCTTCGAGGTTATTATGGTTTATATAAAATTGAGCTTGAGGTAAGTATCAAATGCAATTTCTATATTAAAAGTAAAGTTTTCCAAAAACACCACAAGAAATTCAGTATTTGTATAGTGTAATTAACTGAGTATTAAGTATATTTATTTATTTTAGTTAAACGATTTTGGAGATAATCCTTTGCCACTGTACGCAGATGACGAAATATTTGTTTATATAGAAAGACACAACTTTGAGGCTCCAACTATTACGTTTCCAAGGAAAGACGAACCAATTTATTTGGATGCCTTGGTATTTTACTTAAACGTCTCTTTTATTAGTTAAGTTAGAAAAATTAATTAGAAACGGCGGTTGCTTTTCATGAACTTTTGATGACAGTCTCAGTGATAAACTTTTGCAAGCACCTTAAAACTTAAACGTGTTTCTACTGGATTTTAAAGTAAGGAGTTATAAGGCTATAAATAATTATTCTAGCTGACAACAGTTTGAAGCCTTTTCTGGCAAACTCCGTGTTACCGAGAATTTTATGGTATGAATATTGTCGTACTAAGATTCAAAACAGATACAAACAGTTTATACTCACAAAGTTGTCAATTCCGTGCGTCAGAGGTTACTAACGAATACGTCGAGAATGCTGGGGATTGTCCCTGCACAATTTTAAATTTACTTTGTTATCTTCCCACGGTTCCTTTTAGACTATTGAAAAGCACCTAGTCTAAAGAAAATTGATTATTAGACAACCAAAGCAACATACATCAAAACTTTCAATCTTTGCAAGTTTCTAATTTTGATAACAGAAGTTTGATATATTGAATAGATTGAAACCCTAAAAGTCTTTAAAATTCCAAACTTTTGAAACGTTCCTACTCTTTCCAGCAGTGATAATTAAGTTTTCAGAACTCTGGAATCCTGTATCGGTAAATCAGCAAAACATTAAGTTCCGAACTTCCAATATCTAAATTTTCAGTACTATCCAGCTAGTTTAACGTACAAATTGTAGCCAGTTTTCAGTTATAAGTAAAAATTTGGAGAATAGTCTCGTTTTCATCAATTTTTGTGGTAAGTAAAAGTGGCAAAGCAGAAACAATAAACTTTGAACCGATACATGTGTACATTATTATTAATATTTCACATCTATTACAGTAAACAGTTTCAAGATCTTACTCATTAAATTCGGGTCAACTTCTATTTTGTCCTTGCGTACTCTCAAAATCTGAATATTTTTCAATAAAACCTGTATACCTTATCTAAAAAGATTTGACTTTTAACACGTACAGCATCGCAGGATTCGAGAAAAAGTCTTTTTTCTACCAATATTTCGAAAAGTTGTCAGTTGGATTCTCATATAATATTATAGTACCACATTTCTTCTGAATATGCGTTAGTAGAAAAGCAGTATGCCCTGTAGAAAAACGTGTTTTACGCACACAATGTGTTGCTCGCGTCTAGTGCGTGAAACACTACCGTTTGGCTACATATTACACAAATAGCTATTTCCGTTCCAGCCTACTGAGTAATCTTTGATTCTGAAGAGTCTGCATGTCGAGATCGGCTATATTAGTTATACCCATTTTTATCTAAAATCATAATTTTGGATGTCTAATTGTTGGCATCTTAAACATAAACACGGTGACGTTGGAAAGTGCAGAACATTACCTCTATACAGCTCTCATATAACCTCGATATTTCTATTTCGGTTAGAGTCACTCTATTTAATCAGCCAGGCCATGACGTTTTCACAGATTACTAATTATAAAGAGAAATAAGGGTGTTATAGGCATAATGAAACAAAAGTTGGGCGCCATTTGATTGAAAATCACTAGTTGTAACTTCAGCATTTGCTACCAAAAAGAAATGCTGAATGCACTGATAGAATTCAATAACTAATCATTTTTAGTTGAATTATTGTTAGGCAGGATTACGTATTTCATTAACTTTTGCAAGTAAATGGTCCCACCTCATCACAGTATGGTTTGATTCAAATGTTAATTTACTTGTAAATAAAATATTTGATTGTCTCGAAAGACAATACTGGCTACAATATGGCCTTGAAGGTAATAGTTATAAAAAAACATACCCTAATAAGGATTCTCATTAAAGGAACACAAAGTACTTAAATTTACAAGAAGTAATCATTAAGATAAAAAGGTACAGATAATTTTTGAATAAAAAATTACTCTAATCAAATAAATTATCCATTAGTCCTTGATACATTGTTCAAATGTTGTAATTCTTCGGACTTTCAAAAAGAAACACTCACATAACGATGCCCTGGTTTCACTTAATCACAAAATACAAAACACTTCACATGATAATGGCTGTAAAACAGGTAGAACTTTGAATTGTGGTAAAGATGCTGCAACAATGAGCTGAACGTTCTTAATGGATATTACGAAAATTATTTCCGTATTGATTCGGCACTAATCCTCAATATTAAAACTTCCAAACTGCAATAATTCCAGTAATCCATTTGATAGTTACAAGATTTATTCTTTAACCAAATTTCGTTATTAGAAGGTTGTATCATTTCGACGTAATAATTTTTGTAGAGCTAACACAAATTCCGTTAATCCACTATATTATTATTAAAACAAAAACCTCCAAAGGCAAGGCTTATTAGCGTTAAAATTCCAAATGCAATAACCCATCTTTTAAATTTGTAACTAGTAACACTCTAAATTAAGCGTAAGTTCGTTAACCAAAACGACAAGCTTTAAATTCAATAATTCAAGATTGAATTTTCCTCACAAATTTCTAAAGTCCAATAAACTGGATTATTTGTATTAAATTATTAACACCGAAAATCTAAACGGTAAACTGAAGCAAATAAGCTTCCCTATACTATAAGTACTACACAAAACGGTATCAACACAAGTAATTAGTACTTTTCAAGCTGTAACTTTGCTTCATACATACAATCTATAATTTTAGGAACGCGAACTAAAATATCAAATTTCACCGGGGGCTTCTCCGAGGAGGAAGCCCCAGGTCGACCCGTCTGTTAACTCTACTGAACGATACAAGCCTATGTACTCGACTATCTAAGTGAAGCTTCAATGCTAGACTGTGTGAGGCTCTATTCGAGACTGCTTCGGGGATGAACAATTTTTATATCTTTGTAAATAGACTTAAGGGGGAAATTTTAAACTAGCCTATTGCAAAATAGCCTGACTTTTATAATCAATCGGGAACAAGCATTCGAAAAGCTTCGAGAGAATTCTATAAGAATTCGCTGGACTTCACCACAAATTTACACGTGGCTTCAATATTGTTTTATTCATTAGCATTCGAGGAAACCTGTTCATACAAATTTGC
This sequence comes from Agrypnus murinus, assembly GCA_929113105.1. Lineage (NCBI taxonomy): Eukaryota > Metazoa > Arthropoda > Insecta > Coleoptera > Elateridae > Agrypnus > Agrypnus murinus. The sequence goes on from OV816024.1 coordinate 112,232,129, forward strand.
CGATAAACACGCATAGGAAATAATAAATTTAACTAAATGTCATTTAATCCTTTTGTTAGAAGGGCGACAGCACTTTTGAATATTTATAAATTAATTAATTTTTATCTGGAATCTTTTCTTCAAAACGACATTCGTAGTCGTGAAAACGCCTTAAAATAAATTTTGGCATATGCCGTCATTTGCTGTAATAAGAAGTCTACGTTTTATTCTGGAAGGAATTTTATCAGTATGGGAACATGTAGAGGTGACCCTTGATATTTAAGAAAACACCATTTCAATTAAGCTGAAGTATGCAGATTTTAACCCAACAAAAAATACATTGAAGAATGGAGGACTGTGCCAGAGTTTTTTAATTATGAATGCATAAAAAATTACATTATTATAAAATGGGGAATTTTAATACGTTACAGCTAATTAAATCCACGTTTAATTTAAAAAACTTTTTACACAATTATTAAATATAGGCATTATGTTATTATCCTATTATTAAATCTCGGTCTTTTATTACCCTAGCGTGGCCTGATTAGATGTAACTTTAATTCCAATTTTACGCCATTTAGCAATCATACTGTTAGCCTCGTTGTCGGTTGTTCTGCTTTCTGCTGATCTGAAAAAAGTCAATTGCTTCCAAAAAAAAACAGAATTCAAATTGATTGCTAGTTAAAAAGTCGGGAAAATTCCGTGACTTGATCACCATATGGCGAAGTATGACAACAGAAAACTCGCGTCTCGAAATCAGAAAGCAAAATGGTATTTTACTTCTCTGTAGAGGAAAAATATCCGCTGTGTCTCCCTATTGAAAAAAGAAGTCTCCACTTTCCTCTAGGGAGAAAAAGTATTTTAGTTTTTATTTTTAATTGAAGATTCCACAAACAATTCGTTGTTTTGCCAACATTAAAACTAGACGAAGACGGTATAAAAAGTAAAGATGGATAAGTAAAAAATTACTAAAGATTCTAGATACTTGTTTTTATTAAATTCGAATGCTGTCACGAAATGTTCAGTATCAAAACCAGTATTAATAGTACGGATTGCGTTGACCAAGTGTACAATCTACTGTGGGTACAGATTATAAATACAGATACTTACCCTAAAACACTTAACTAACTATTACATGTCATGAAGAGTAATGCTCCGTTGAGCATTCTCTAGAATTATATTAAATGTGTTTAAATGACTATTTAGGTTAAACGATTTGTAAGGTCTGCTGGGTTGAGCCTATTTAGTCTTCTTGGCACATTTTCATGGACAATGTTTACTGCACAGAAAATTGGTTTATCTAATATATGTAATCGTTGTCAAATGCGAATGTATTATTATTAATAGCTACTACTATACAGTGTACTAGCGTAATCTCCGTTTGAAGCTTGATTTACACTGTGATGGAAATCAGTAGTAATACACTATGAATAACTGCAAATAATAATAGTAGTAATAATATAAATATATACTTTTTTAGAATCAGGATCATGGCGAAGAGTTAATAAAATATGACAGTGATGTTTTGGACCTATTTTCTGCAACAGACAATCAAGGTGAAAAGTGGGACATGACATTAAGTATTGAAGAAGGTGCGTATGGTATACACCGTATTTTAAAGCCTTTGCTATTACCTATTTTTTAGCTTCCAATCCTGACGGAATATTTGCACTTAGACGAAAAGCAAAAAGCCGATACTACCTTACACTACTGAAAGACTCAAATAATTTCATTACTTATCAGGTAAGCTGGTAATCAAACACAAAAACTTTTACAATTAGAATCAAAGGGTAGACAATAAATATTATTATTTCCGAGATCGGATCGTATTATTTAAGAATAAATAAAAACATAAAAATTCGCCCCAAAAGAATATCACCTCTGTTGTAGTTAGTTGACACATTGAGTTACTGCATTGTTGCTGTTCATTTATAATATGAATCAACCTCTGAATAAACCCATTACAATAATTACTAGCACAATATTAAGTCATTATTCTTTTTTTTAATGTAATACGGCTGAATCCCAAAAATTCTCATATTACGATATATATTTTTTCTTTCAGTTAACTATTAAAGCAGATTGTAATTGTGGAGGAGATGAATCTTTACAGACGAGTACAGTTTCTACAAACATAAGTTTTATAAGTAAAGATTCCGAACCGTATTTTATTACAAATAAGATCCATCGTCAATTTACTGAAAATACTACAGATGAAACCATAATTATTCCACAAGCCTATTTCAACGATTTCGAAGAGGTGTGGCCGAATATCCCAATTTACTATCATTTGGCTTCTGATACTTCGAATTGTTTTGAACTGCATAAATTAGAACGCATACTTTCCTTGAAGTGTGCGTTACATCGTGAAGAAGTAGATACCCACACTCTTGAAGTAGTTGCTTCAAGGAGATCGACAGGCAATATGGATCCAAATGAAAGATCAATACTCACCATTAACGTCACGGTAATTATAGCGAAATTATAACCAAATCTCTTTAGCTTTAACAATGATTTTGAACACAGGTTCTTGAAAGAAATGACAATCCTCCAAGATTTGACGAAAGGATGTATCAAGCTACTGTAAAACCAAGCGACATGCAAAATCACATCATATTTACAGCTACGGTAGATATTCATTAGAGTTTAATGGAAAAGTACAAATTAAAACTAGTGTATTGCAGGCTACAGGTTTGAAGTTAAAAGATAGCATGAAATTTTCTATGAACAACTTGGAACATTATGGAAATGGGCTTAATGAAGTAACTGAGCCATTTATACTTCGTCAATCAGCTGATAGAGCTGTTGACGTATTATTAAACTTTAATGTTCAACCTATTATGAATGGTTATTTTAGTTTCGATCTCATTGTCACCGATGAAGGTAAGATTTGGACATGTAACTATATTCAAGTAGATCAAGTAGAGATAAGAGCAGAACTTTATTTAATTTAATTTTATAGCGATTTATTCTCTTTAATCTACATCGTAGATAATTAGAACAATTACAACGTAGATAATTTACAACGATCAATACCTAATACAATTAAATAGAAGCAAAAACACCAAATTTGAATTTCGATTTCATATTTACATTTTAAGTAAATTCCCTTAGTGCTCGCTTATTCACTAGGGCGCTACATAGGGCTAAAACCTGATTCTAGCTGGTCAAAACTCCAAAAACCAATGTCAAAATCATAAGAAATAGTATTTTAGTAAAAAGCTTAGTGAACTCGTCACTACCTGCCGTTTACCATTACGGCAAATAATAACCATAAAAAATCCGACAATTCCAGTAAAGTGCAGTTCAGTGTTAACGCTTCCGAAGGCGCCAATCTAATGTAGATGTATTTGTAGTTTGTCCGTTAACGTGAAAGTTTTTTTGTGAAAGTGTTTTTTTCATTGATTTCAATAATTTATAAAAACAGAATTGAAATGCTAAAAATTCTTATAAAGAGGTAAGTTTATATCCTCTAATATAGAAAATGGTGATTTTTACTTACCAGATAATAACTATTTTGTTTTGTGGTTTATAACTTACAAAGTTATGCGAGAGCTTGCGTTTGTATTTTTAATATTTTTTTGCTATAGTATAAAGAATAACATATTTAAGAATAAACATGCATAATGACTCATAAACTGAAATACAATCGAAATGATTAAGTTGTGTAATATTTCTTAAAATAAAGAAGAATTCGTGTAAATGCTATTTATTTTATGTCTTTAACTTATTTTTTAATAACATATTTATGTAAATAACTTTTTCTTGGAAAAAGTATAAAAGTATCAAACTGATCCAGTTCTAAAAAGATTTTTTTAAATTTATTTTTGGTTTATTTTATTATTTTTATACTATACCAGTCATTTGCTGTCAGTTAAGCTAATAAAATAATTTTGACCAGCTAGAATCGGGTTTCAGCCCCGTGTGGGGCGCATACTTGTCTGCTTAATTCTCCGAGTTCTTTGGTATACGCATTATGCACTCGTATAAATGTAAAATTATTGTTTACTTAGGAATGACACTTATTAAAATATGCTGTCTATATGTTACTGTTGGGTCTTCCACTAGTTCAAGAAGAAAAGAAAAAAAGAGAGTAGAAATTATTAGGTAGACCAGGCAGTATTTTCACAATTCAACCCTTTTTATTATTGGCAAATTACTCTGTGAACTGAACAGACCAAAAGATGAAAGTTTCTCAAGAATGTACGCAAGTAGTGGTGATATTAAGCATCAATTGTCATTCATATTTGCTCTATTTGTGGGCAGGGGGTCGACTACTTATTTCATCTCGCTTGCTTGGCTCGGCTTAAATGTTGTAACATGACATGACTGAGATTTCTAACGCTTTCTTGTTGAGGCACTTGTTAAAGCAACGCTGCTTGAACTTTCTGAAATCTCATTTTTGATCCGACGGCCTTTTATGTATAAGAATAAAAAATGTAAAAAAAGGAATTATACTATTTTAGCGGTTATTTCTTCTTATGCTTATTCTTTCCATCTGATACGTTAATTTTGGCCTGACTTGGATGCATTCCTTCTTCTTCGCAATTAGACGATGATTGCTGTTATTACAGCCCTTGCGTTGCCACCTGATTTCTTAAACTTTCTTATTTTTTTGGCCTATTTCATTGGAGTCTTTTAATTTGTTTCGTGGTAAAGAGTGGAAGAAGATGGCAGTAGCAGCTCGGAAATGGGACTAACAGACAACTTTTCGATGTTGACATATTTGGAAATGACTTGACGTCATCAAGAACATTTCGATATTTCGCCTTTAATGATCGAAAATTCAAGAAACTGAAACTGTAATTTTTCTGTAAGTTTGGAATGGCAGACTGCGGTGAACCAATTTAAATTAGGCATACTGCATTTGCAATGACTGCATATGATGATAATGTTGTGTAAGATAACTGGAAGAAATGTAGGTTTCTATTATCTCCACCATTCCGTTTATTGTCGTTCTCTAATCAACTTCAAGTTGTTCAAATTATATGAGAGTATAGACCCTAGAGCTATCTGTTTTAAGTTGGGAGCAACAGTTGGCCAGGTTTTGCTCTCTTGATACAGTGGAAGGTGTCCTTCCGATGCTTTAAACAGGTTCATCTCAATCTTTGGAAGTGCTGCTCTGTAGCAATTAGGCTAGTTATTGCAATGGCCAGAAAAATTACTAGAGAAAATTGAAACATTAACAAAAATCAAAGTTACGGAAATGTCACTGCTTGTATAGTATCTAAATACATGGCGATATTTTGCAATACATGCAGTGTGTCCCCAGGCGCAGTTCACAAGAAAAAAAACTCTTTTATTATTGATTGTAAGACAAAAAGTCAGTGCTTTTATTTTACACGCCTACTAAAAAGTATAACAACATTTCAATATTACTTATAATAACGTAGAAAATTTAAAAAGCACATGATTTTGTAAGGAAAAAGCGGAAAACCCACCTTGTTTGAATAAATCGTATGAAAAATGAAATCAGGTAATATTATTTCTCTGCTATTTCTCAACCTTATTAATATTGCTACTTGAGTAATATCGAAGTGCTGCTACACTTTTAAATGGTTTTGGGACTAGTAAGAATTTTAATAAAAAAAGGCTTTTTTGTCGTAAAATCAATAATAAAGGTGTTTTTCCTTTATGAATCGCATCTGGAGACACACTGTATATAAATATATACCACAATACATACAAGTATCTAGTAACATGTCATTAATAACAATACTGTCTCGCCATTACCTGTTGGTTATTATCCAGTCATCTGTTTGCAGTACCATAATTTAATAGTACCGCAACAGTGCCTATTCACGAGATAACACGTGTACAAGGTTTCGTATAGTGGAAGACCCTCGATTAGTATTTGGCATTAGTATGATATTAAAAAAGGTTGTTATTTTTTACTTTTTAGCTGACCAACGTGATACCGTGCCCGTCCACATATTTATAGTTTCGGAATCCAGTCAAACTCCCATTTGAAAATAAGATAAAAATTGTGTCACCTCAAAAATAAGTTGTAAGTAACAAATTTTTTTAGTAAAGCTTCACTTTTAATAAAGTAAAGAAATAACAAAAGTAAGAAAGAAGTGGTTTTATTATTTTTTTCTTTTGATTGTCTACACTGTTGTATTAAACTTTACATTAGCAAAGCAGTAACATACAAGTATACAAATCAACATACAAATCTTATACATTTTTGATTTTCTTGTACAAAAGTACAAAAAAGGTAGGTGCAGCTTAATCTTTATTAATTTATTAAGCGTCTATAAATTTAATCATTTCATAATATAAGCATAGACTAAAGTGGTAGATTTACAAGATGGAGGTAGTTTCACAATATTTATTTATTAGTTCTGAGCTTTCTTAACGTATAGTTGTTTTTTGATTGATGTTAAAAGGAATTGTTAGTTACTTGTTTTTCAAGTAAATGTTTGTGTTTTGTAAAATGAACAAAAAGTATAGTAAAAATTTTCAAGAAGCAAAAGATGCCAAAGAGAACGAAACAACAAGACAATGTGACTGGAAGACGCACGAGATAGTTTTACTGACAATTGATCGCTCAGGATAGTGTCTGCGTTACTATGCCCGATCAGACATTTGTAAAAGTGGATTTGGTTAGCCCTCAGTTCTACTACAGAAACGGATAAGGTATTTGAGGATTCAATTGCCATACATAAATTTGGTGAAAGAATTTTGATATCGCAGACAATAGCATCACGTTCATATCTAATACTAGTCCTAAGTACTAAGTACCTCTAAATACTAGTAAATAATAATAACCTCTAACGCATTTCACAAGATTCCAGCAATTACAACCCTGCTGATGATCAAAGAAGCCTAGTAAGTATAAACCCATTCCAAGATTAAAATCCTGAATCATTGGAAAACCGATCGAATACTACAAATCCAACCTACTGCGACGCTTTTCGGTGACTAATGTTCTGAGAGGCCGGACGCCTGCTATGTCCGTCCGTCCTTTAAGGTACTACTTTTCTCGGGCGCCAGATTTTATAGAGTTTACTCTCTGCTAAATCCAATAGGGTACCCTTTGACCCTATCGAAGCCAAGGTAACTTGCAGTGGAGACACGGTACTCCAGAAGTCTTATAAGGGTGCACAGCAAAACTTGAAGCAGGTAAGCAAAAGCCAAGCAAGCAATCGGACTTACAGGTTTTAATACTAACCCTCGGTATACTTGGATAACCACAACCAAACCAGCGGGAAGGATAGGAATACCAGGATACCGGGGTTAGGGTAATCAGTTGGGGTGACAGGGCGGTACGAGGGAAGAGGGGACCTGCACTACGGTCCAGCTCGGTGGTGCGGCAGAAGAGAGAGAGAAGGAACCGGCACCACGGTCAAGCTCGGTAGTGCGGCAGATAGAAGAAAGAAGAGAGAGAAGAAAGGAACCAGCACCACGGTCAAGCTCGGTGGTGCGGCAGAAGAAAAGAAGAAAGAGAGAGATAAGGAACCAGCACCACGGTCAAGCGCAGTAGTGCGGCACAAGAAAAGAAAGAAGAGAAAGAACCGGCACCACGGTCAAACTCGGTAGTGCGGCAGAAGAAAAGAAAGAAGAGAAAGAACCAGCACCACGGTCAAGCTCGGTAGTGCGGCAGAAGAAAAGAAAGAAGAGAAAGAAAGAACCAGCACCACGGTCAAGCTCGGTAGTGCGGCAGAAGAAAAGAGAGAAGAGAAAGAGAGAAAGAACCAGCACCACGGTCAAGCGCAGTAGTGCGGCAGAAGAAAAGACAGAAGAGAAAGAGAGAAAGAACCAGCACCACGGTCAAGCTCGGTAGTGCGGCAGAAGAAAAGAAAGAAGAGAAAGAGACAAAGAACCAGCACCACGGTCAAGCTCGCTAGTGCGGCAGAAGAAAAGAAAGAGAGAAAGAACCAGAACCACGGTCAAACTCGGTAGTGCGACAGAAGAAAAGAAAGAAGAGAAAGAGAGAAAGAACCAGCACCACGGACAAGCGCAGTGGTGGGGCAGAAGAAAAGAAAGAAGGAGACGAATGTCAGTAAAGGAGAGCGGGCTGTTGTAGCGGATATCGGTGAATACACTAAGCTAAGCTCACCTGTGTATTCTCGGTCGGACCCGTTGTTCTTGTTGTTGACTAGGCACACAAGCGTGCGTGAGTCACGCAAGGCGGGCAACCGAACAGTGGGGGATCAACGGCGGGGAATCGGTGTAGCCGGACTCGGTTTACAGCAAGGTCGCGCGGGAACTTAGAAAACTTCAAAAATTAAATAATACTCTTTAACAATAATTATTAAACGAAATGTTCTAATAAATAAATAACTTTGTTTAACATAAAATTAAGTCTTGTTTATTGTTTCCAGCCTTATTTTGTGGAACTCCATAATCATGAAATAAATAAAGATTATTAAAAGTTTTACAGTTTTATTAAAATACAACCTGACAATATTGTTTCGACAGCTATGCTGTCATTATCATAGGTAATATAATTATAAACAAACACGTCGCTAAGGTAGATACAAAGTAGGTAACTAGATAAAATAATAATAATAATCATAATTAAATATCTAATACTTCCAGTAACGGAGAATTACTGAGCTCAAGTTGTTCATTCATTAAAGGTACCCTGAGTTTGTGTTTGTATATCTCAAAGGCTTCTAAAATGTCTAATTTGCGTTTGTTATTACAAAAATGTAGGAATTTAATATTATTTTGAGGAGTCATTGTGTGATTTTGTTCTAAAAGGTGTTTGGCGTAATTCGATTTTTCAGGATGTTTATTTTTGTAATGACGTACGTGTTCTTTATATCTTATGTCAAAATTTCGAAGTGTTTGCCCAATATATACCGAACTACAAAAAGAACAATTTAAACGGTAAATGCTGCAAAACATACATCTTCCACCACATTCAAAACTTGTTAGTTTTGATATTTGCAACATGTTCTCCGGAATACCCCCACAAGAATGTATTCCTTTAATAGATAGGTTCTTGATCAATAGTGATATAGAATTAGTTAAAAGGTTAGAGTTAATTCAATTATTTGACCTTTGTATAAGTCAAAATTATTTCATTTTTAATAACATAATTTATTTACAAAAGGATGGTTTACCTATGGGTAATTCTCTAAGTCCTCTATTAGCTAACACATTTATGGACAAGTTTGAAGATCGAATATTTGAATTAAACCTCTCTAAACACATTATCTTCTGGTTTCGTTATGTTGATGTCATTTTAGCTTGTTTTGACAGTTCTTTTGAGGTTATCAATGAATTTTTAATTCTTATAAACAGTATCCACCCTAATATAAAATTTACACTAGAAACAGAACAAAACAGGGCTATAAACTTTCTAGACTTAAATATCAAGATTAACGCAGTCTATTTGAATTTTCCATATACAGAAAACCAACACAAACAGACATAACAATACCAAATGAATCTTGTCACCATAATACACATAAAATAGCAGCCTACAGATCATTAGTACACAGAGCTTTAACTATTTCACTAACAAAATCAGCTTTTAGCAAAGAGATATCAACCATTAAACAACTAGCACATGCAAATCATTATAATCCGAACATGATTGACACTTTAATTAAACAAAAAGATTATAGGTTAGCTATCAAAAGAATATATCCCATTGACAATCAAACAGAAGACACAAATTACATATCTATACCATATTTTGGCAAAATATCAGAAAAAATTACACATATACTAAGAAAAACCAACAATTATAAAATAACATTTAAAACCAACACTAACACTTTTTCATTTTTATTTAATGCTAAAGACAGAACACATGATATCATGAAATCGGGCATTTACCGTTTAAATTGTTCGTTTTGTAGTTCGGTATATATTGGGCAAACACTTCGAAATTTTGACATAAGATATAAAGAACACGTACGTCATTACAAAAATAAAAATCCAATTACGCCAAACACCTTTTAGAACAAAATCACACAATGATTCCTCAAAATAATATTAAATTCCTACATTTTTGTAATAACAAACGCAAATTAGACATTTTAGAAGCCTTTGAGATATACAAACACAAACTCAGGGTACCTTTAATGAATGAACAACTTGAGCTCAGTAATTCTCCGTTACTGGAAGTATTAGATATTTAATTATGATTATTATTATTATTTTATCTAGTTACCTATTTTGTATCTACCTTAGCGACGTGTTTGTTTATAATTATATTACCTTTGATAATGACAGCATAGCTGTCGAAACAATATTGTCAGGTTGTATTTTAATAAAACTGTGAAACTTTTAATAATCTTTATTTATTTCATAAAATTAAGTAACTTCGTTACACACCCCTCCATCTTTAATAAAAAAAATAAAACAATTTTCTTCCCTGTTTCCCCACTGTATGATGATCAAACTAAAATTTCTCATAGAGTAAACCCAAAAATAAAATTTTAATACTCTCTCAGTCAGGTTTCCAGCCTAACGATGGTGACCTATTTTCAGACGCAGCGGACAGGGACAGGACCTCGACATGATCCCTCTCCTACCACAGCGCGAACAAAACAAAATTCGTGGGCCAGTACAACCATACCGTATATGGTCTATTTTCCCACACCTCCAGCATACTTCTGGTCCGCAAACGAGTATTCTTCTGGTTGTTACTTGCATATCCCTCTTATGACAACAGCGAACAGTTCTACCACCCGAACTTTTCTTGTCGGCAGGAAAATCGGTCTTGGTGCCAACCGTACGCGTTAATTTAACTTCAGGTGATTTCGGAGTCTCCATGGCCTCATCTAACTCGGCCAAAAGGTCGAACGAGTCTACCTCCAGAGCCGGGCTTTACATTATCGAGTATTCTTTCTTACTCTGAGTACAGAAAAGAACAATAACGGACCATGTAGAAAAGAAAAACAAAAATTTATTATGCAGATCCAAAAAAAGGTCTCACAAAATATATAAAACTAATCTAACTCTCACAGCCATTGTATTACAGAACCCGACAGTATTACAATTTTCTTACCTATTATTGACATGGCAACGGTACCGGAAACGACCCTTGCTAAAAGTCTTAGGAATTAGGGCCTGAACGGCCGTTTGAACTGCCCTGTCCCAACTGGAGAAGTCTTTAACCTGACGAGATACCAACTGGTCCAAATTTTGTTGAACTAACACTGGGCCGGTTTCGGGTTCCTTTTGTACCTCCATGATGACAGATGTTCGAGGTTTTGATGCTGTATTCGGCCCAACTAGCAGATTGGAGGCTGGTTCCTGAGGGGGTAGAACGGCCGGGACCGGTGGAGGAATGTTTGGCTTGACGGGACCGACTAGTCTGATATCTTGAAGAATGGTAACTTTCCGACTGGAGGCCAATGGTTTAGGGCGCGTAGGTGCCCTTCTTGTTGGTTCCAATTCAGACGCAGTGTCCGGCTTTACAGGACGGCTCGGAGGCCGTCTTCTGGTAAATTCCTGGGCCTGCCGTTTGGCTATTTTGATAATAGCGTCTTGATGAGCGGCCGTTGTGTTTTTCACCGCAGTCGATGGAGGATGTTGCAATTTCATGGCTGTAAAGATGACTCTTATTTAGAGTCGTTCCAATCGGTCATTTATAAACGGTTTCAGGTCTTTGACGTGGATACGGGAGATCTTCTTTCCGGAATCATGTCTGAGATTATAGACTACTGGGGATAGTACTTTGGTAATGGTATAAGCACCGGAATATTTGGGTGCTAGTTTGGCGGGGAAACCCTGAGGGGCCGAGGATAAGTAATTCTCTCGCCTCATAACCCGGTCTCCCAGCTTAGGTCTCCAATCCCGTCGCCGGAGATTATAATGATGTCTTTGTTTCTCAAAGGCTCGGCTGAGATTTATACGGACTATACGGGAAATATCGTTCATTTTATTTAGGCGGTCACAGTCATCCGTTATACCCGTCGTACTGTTGAGATCTATTTCCAGTTTTTCCTCTTGGCGGCGCACAGTGTTAGGAAGTTCCATTTCACGTCCAAAATTTAGAAATGCTGGTGTGAAGCCTGTTGACTCGTTTTGTGAGCTATTTAACGCCATCATAAGATCCGGCAAATGTTGATCCCATCCCCTTTGGTCCTCCTCGCAAAACTGAGCGATCACAGTTTTCAGTATTTTGTTGGCCCGCTCTACCGGGTTTGATTGGGGTGTGTACGGTGGAGTGCACTTGTGGATTATTCCAAAATCTTTTAGTAACCCACGGAAGGTACGGCTAACGTATTGCGTTCCGTTGTCTGTTATAACGACTTTGGGTGTTCCAAATCGTGCGATTACGTCCTCAAACAATGCTTGTGTGACTACGGCTGCTGTAGTTCGTCGAATCCTTCGACATTGAATCAACTTTGTAAATCTATCTTGAAATACCAGCAGGTAACAATTTCCCTTTTTGGAACGCGGCACGGACCGACCAAGTCGGTACTGTTGTGAACGACTCACAACTCATATATTTTTGCATAGATACGAAATGGTACTAGGCAACGCGTATCAATAAACAATGAGAGTCAAATAAATAATTCATAGAAGTAAACTTGTGTTTTATTATCCTTCTACAAGAATTAATAAATATAGCCCTAACACTCCACCTCAGTGTTAAACCGCTATAAATGGTGACCCCACGTTCCTGAAGAAGAATTTGGCAGTATTGGTCTTTACCTGCTGCATTGAATTCTCCAGGTGAACCACATCTAATTATCTCTGTGTCATCTGTCATCAGCTGCTACTTCTGTCGTCGGGAGATCCTGCTACTGCATCGCTCAAGTGACTTGTCGTGGCTGGCTGAAGGCGACTGTTGGAACCGGAAACAGTGCTCTTTCTGATCCGATAAGTTCAAATCATTTATTTACTTATTTAATATTTCAAATGGCGACTGTCAAAGTTCCATTTCCAGTTTTTACGAGTAACGATATCGACCTGTATTTTATTTTGGTAGAAAGATACTTTGGTCGTATGCTGATCAACGATGAACTCGACAAATATAACTTGTTAACTCTAAACTTACCTTTTGACGTTTTAGGAGCTCATCGCAACCTAATCATTAAAACCCCAAGGCAACAACCATATACTACCTTGAAACGGGCAGTAATAAAATCGATTCTAGGACCAAGAGAATCTCGCATTAATAATCTTTTGGAGACTCTTCAATTCTCTGGTAGTGTCAAAGAATTGCTTTTTAACATTCAGAAGTTAGCTATCGATCTTGATCTAACTGAAGAATTGACCAAAGACTTTTTAATAGCTAAACTACCACCAGAACTTAAGATTCAGTCTTTAAATTTCAATGACTTACCATTAATATCCTTTGTAGAAAAATTAGATTTAATTTATTCTATGCAAAAGGCACCACACCCTTTAACTACTACTGCATTAGAAGCGAAACTAGACAGTTTGACGACCAATCTTACAATCATTTCCAATGAGATTTCTACTATGCACAAACGGCAGTCCACTATGACTTCCAGCATCTCTCCGAACCCCCAAAATCTTCAGCATTTCAATAAACGGCGTTCCATGCCTTCGGGCAATACTAATTCCCAATTACAACCGTGTTATTTTCACAAACGCTTTCAAAATAATGCACGTAATTGTACGGGAAATTGTTCATACCAAACAGAAAAACTGACTTCGCACTCTCCTGGCCTCCAGGGAGGGCCATGCAGGGTTAATTCAATCACTCCAACTTCTAATTTAATATTTTTACAAGACCTAACCTACAAAATTAATTTTGTGGTTGACAGTGGTGCAGATTTTTCCATTTTACCAACCCACATTGCAGTTTCCTGCAACCAAAAAATCACCCCTGCCAACATTTCATTTTTGGCCGTGAACGACACGTCAATTCCTGTGACAGGTATTATAACTTTGAGGTTACATTTCCCAATTCCTGGCATACTGCCATGCTCCTGGAAATTTTATGTTGCTAACATATCTACAGCCATTCTAGGCCTGGATTTTTTACAGCAGCACAACCTAACTATTGACTATTTTTCTCGACGAGTCATTTGCACGGCAGATGTCAAGCTCGCCCGAAATCGCAGCCAAGGTTGTCAATTTCCAGCTCCAACAGTGAATCCTCTCACTAACTGCTCTTCTCAGCGGGTCATTTGCACGGCAGATGTCCAGCCTGCCCGAAATCGCAGTCGAGGTTCCACAACCCCCCAGTTAAGACTAACTGCTCTTCTCAACGGGTCATTTATACAGCAGATGTTCAGCCCGCCCGAACTCGCAGTCGAGGTTCCACAACCCACCAAGTTAAGACTGGCACTAAACGAAAAATATTTTCCGCACAGGCTAATGTTTTGACTCCTCCTTCTGAGTCAATCGTTACTCCTGCGATTTTTTCCCCTCTTCTTCCCTTACCTTCAAACATTAACGTACACTCTTCAGGTACTGTTAACAACATGTCTAGCAATCTTGATGTTTATAGCAAGATGCTAAACACACACTTCCCAGAACTTTTACGTAAGTTCGACTACCATCAACCAGTAAAACATACTGTAGTCCATCACATTGACACGACCGGACCTCCAGTTAAAGCACGCTGTCGCAAACTGAACCCTAATCATCTTTCTTTTCTAGAAGATCATCTTAATGAGCTCTTGGACGCTGATGTAGTACAGCGGTCATCATCTAGCTACGCCACGCCAATTCACATTGTCGGAAAGCGAGCAGTAGGCGCAGCAGAGGCACTACCTCCTGGTGACGACCAAGACATCTCAGCCCGCATCGCCCCAACAGACAGTTATCGCTTGGTTGGCGATTATAGAAAACTTAATGCAGTGACAGTACCAGACTGTTATCTAATTCCTTTTTTAACGGACTTTACAAGAAAACTTGCTGGTGCAACCATATTCTCGAAGCTAGACCTCAAAAAGGCCTACTTCGCAATACCAATAGCGGCAGAGGACATTCACAAGACTGCTATTATCACACCTCTGGGACTCTTTGAGTTCAAACGGATGTGTTTCGGACTGCGGAATGCAGCCAGCACTTGGAGTCGTTTCATGGACACTGTGTTATCAGGGCTCCCATTTTGTTTTTCTTATCTAGATGATATATTAGTCTTTAGTGCTGATTCGCAGCAACATATTGAACATTTACACCAAGTGTTTTCTCGATTAAAAGACAATGGCCTAATTATAAACCTACCAAAGTGTCTCTTTGGAGTCAATGAGCTCGATTTTTTAGGACATCACGTTAATACACGCGGTATCAAACCAATGACTTCCAAAGTCCAAGCTATAATTGATTACCCATTGCCTTCAAGTCAGAAAGCACTCCGCAATTTCATTGGTTTAATTTCGTATTACCATAAATTTGTACCAAACTGTGCGAAAACTTTGGCACCGTTAAACTCTATTGTTATTCCTGGTAAAGCTTCGCTAAAGCCAGTCCAGTTAAATCATGAACAAATAGAAGCCTTTAGGCACGCGAAGAATGCTTTCATTACCGCTACTTTATTGGTACATCCGCGAATTAATAACCCTATCAGTATAGCTGCAGACAGTTCGTCTTCCACTATAGCTGGAGTATTACAATCTATTGTAGAACCAGATGAACGTTTTACTAAGGTTCATCTCGACCTAGTACACCTTCCTTCTTCGGGAGGTTATAAATTCCTCCTTACCATTATTGACCGCTACAGTCGGTGGCCGGAAGCCATTCCTCTGAAGGATTCTTCCTTGGAGTCAGTAATCAATGCATTTGTCGACACGTGGGTGTCCCGCTTTGGAATTCCCAAGTACCTCACCACGGACAATGCAAGAATATTCCTTTCGCATGCATGGATCAACTTCATGGCCATGTTAGGAATTAAACACGTCAAATGCACGGCCTTCCATCCGATTAGTCAAGGCGTTATCGAACGTTTTAATCGGACACTCAAGCAATCCATTCAAACCACAGGAACTTCCTCCTGGTTAACAAATCTCCCTTGGATTCTATTGAGCTTACGTGCAACCCTGAAATCACAAGTTAATGTTTTTCCTGCAGAAATCCTGTATGCTACACCTTTACGACCACCTGGTGAATTCTTCGAAGAAGAACAACTGGCTAACGACATGAACCTCCCTAATTTCATAGCCAATCTCAAACGTCCTATGAGGAAGCAGAAGTATTTTTTTGCAGAAACGTATTCCAGTCAGTCCTTCGTCCCCAGAGACTTGACCAACTGCACACACGTATACGTTCGTAATGACACGCACACCCTGGGCATGAAAGACAGTTATTTAGGCCCCTATAAAGTGTTAGAACGGACAGTTAAATACGCCACTCTAGAAAATCACACTGGCCCTATCTCTTTAGATAGGCTAAAGCCTGCATATTTTTTAGATTAGTTACTTTATAATGTTAAGACAACAATAAATTGATTTCAAATGCTACGCGAGGGCATCTTTTGAAAACCT
Source organism: Agrypnus murinus (assembly GCA_929113105.1). Taxonomy (NCBI): domain Eukaryota; kingdom Metazoa; phylum Arthropoda; class Insecta; order Coleoptera; family Elateridae; genus Agrypnus; species Agrypnus murinus. Next base: position 112,248,484 of record OV816024.1, read on the forward strand.
TTTACCTGTTGACTTTAAAAATTTGAACACTTTTCTGTTTTTTTCTCTCTGTTTACAGGTTCCAAGAGTTGCCGTCGCAAGTTCCGTAGTGTTATTTAGCTTAAGTTTTTTATTGTAACTACCTATACTGCCTAGTAGAGTTTTTGTAGCTGGAGAATTTTACAACTTTGTTCAAGTTCCCTTAAAATACTCCATTTTTTCTCCAAAATACCATTCCGTATTTTTTCTTTTTCATGTGTGTTGATCAGAAGGTTGCGTGTTCAAATCACGTCGGGGTCACCATTTATAGCGGTTTAACACTGAGGTGGAGTGTTAGGGCTATATTTATTAATTCTTGTAGAAGGATAATAAAACACAAGTTTACTTCTATGAATTATTTATTTGACTCTCATAGTTTATTGATACGCGTTGCCTAGTACCATTTCGTATCTATGCAAAATATATGAGTTGTGAGTCGTTCACAACAGTACTAATGGTTTCCCAGGGATATCTTGTTCGCGAATGTTGCATTTTATCTGGTGCCTGTTGTTGAGAAATTTTATATTTCTGACATTGAAGACTTTGCTGACATTTTGCTTTAAGTATGAAGAGTTGAAAACAACGAAAGCAGAAAAAGAGTAGAGAACAGAGTAGAGAAAGAAAGTGAACATACTTCCAAAAGTTCCAATCGAGACACTTCCAATCACTCTAAAAAGCTAAAAGTATAGCAACTGTAAAAAATAAAGAAAAAAGAGCAAAAGAAAATGTCACCAGACACCCAATAAGCCATACCAAAGAGATAAAAACAACCTTTTAACCAGGGCCGTATCCAGAACTTTATTTCTGAGGGGGTTCTGGGGGAATTTATTTCGGAAGGAAGCAGAATAGAAAGATAATTTTATTTTGTTGTCATTTTATTAGTATTAAGTTTAGTTTCGGGGGGGGGGGTTCAGACCCCCTAAACCCCTCCTTGAATACGACTTTGCTTGTAACAATAGGAATGTTACAACTATTTAGATTTATAAAAGAAGTTTCTGCTGGTTTTTAATATTTAATAATTATTTTTTGCTTAAATGCCATTAGGATCGGCCAAATCATATATAACGGTAATCTTAAATTACCCGGCCCTAACGGAGCTCTATTCTTTATGATTCTACGAATTCGCACTGGCGAATGCTGTCGCGATGTTTTTTAATCCCAACTGCTTACTGATCATTGATCATGCTGATAACTTAGAATTATTACCAACGAATGCTGATAGTATTTTTAATACCATAGGTCAAATCCCATACACGGCCAGCTTATTTTTTTAATTGAGTTAACTGCAAGACTATTGTTTAATATCCTTTCTTTTCTTTAAAACCAAAAGATGAATAACAAAAAATTAGTGAATGACAGTGTATGATGGAGAAGAAGAATAAAGTACAACATTATTAGCTAATCTAGAAACAATAAATACTTTAGGAGCACAGATGTGACTTGTGTAATGTAACAGGGCGAGGTAGTGTTTGATTGGTGATTGTCTTGGCCTTATTCATTTAAATCATTTTATTGGCCGAATTAAAAATATTTAAAAGCAATAAAGTGTCAACCATGTATGATAATTACTCAATTTAAGAAAGTCTGAACCTAGATTGCCCTTGTTAGATAATCTCGAAAAATATAGAAATTCGAGAAGTGCCAGCTGCATGTGGCAGCTGTAGTATTTTTTATTCAACTTATTTATTCAGAATCTCGATCCATGCATCAGTTTTGGAAATGCATCCAATATTCTCAATGCTAAAATGTGGAGAACAATGAATTTATCAGCAACAGTTTATACATTATTCATCTCGACAGTGAATACCATATTTCAGAAAAGAACTGCCTCACAGTAAACCATTATATTTTAAATATTTAACACCAGTTGCAACTACCTAAACTTAACCTAGTTACATTCTGAAATCCCTGAAGCATTCGAGTACCTTAGGTTCCAACTTCTACATTCATGAGGGAAACTAATCGGTAGGGTAATACTAAATCGTAACGTCTAGGGTTTTCAGACTATGAATACTAGTCTGTTTAAACGTCATGACATATGTTCTTATTTTTATTTTTTTAATCTTGTAGATTAACTCGTAATTAAATAGCGTAACTTATTAAAACGTCCTGTTATCTTTCCATTTGTTTCAAACCTTTCCATTTACGAATTTTACGTAAATAATTATGTAAAAGTAAAGCATGGATAAAAATTGCAACAAGTATTTTTAAAGTGCCAGTTAAAAATCTCACTATTACATGTGTTAAAAGTGAATCTATATTAGCTGTACATACAGACTGACAATTTTAAAAGTTGCATTGGCTATATCTAAATATCTCTGAGACTAAAAAAAGTTATAGAAATCGATCGAAACCGTTTCGGTGGTAGGGAGGTGATAAAGTCTGTTTTAGAACACAATACGCACATTTTCCAGTGTTTCTCTGGTAATAGATCAGAATGCTTTCGTTATTCGATTGTAACGGGCTGATTAAGTTGAATATTTAACTCGCTTCGTTTTAAATTCAAACAAGGTAAACTTTTTTGTAAACATATTTACTTTTCTATAATATATTTATTTTTAGTCACGTACGTAAACATTCCTGCGTATTGTATTGTAAAACAACCAACGAAGTGAAAGTTAATTCTTTTAAAGCACCCTAATAAATTAGTTTTAACAAAAATATTTAAAATTTCATAACCCCCTTTCTAGGCTAATGGATCGTTGAGTTAAATCTCTTCAACATTAAAATGTTCACATAGGAACAAAACGCTTTTAGAACTGTAATTCATGTTTTTACGGGACATCATTATAGCTAAGTGAAGTTACTCTTCGATAAGCTAGTTTCCGTATCCGAACATTATTGTATCTGTATCTTTTAATAAAATATAAGAGAGATTTTTATCTAAATTTGTTATTGGTAGCGTGGATATTATGTTTAACGTGTGATTGGATGGATAGTTCTGAATCTACTACAAAGCATCTGGACGCTACTATAAGAGTAGTAGTCATCAAGTAAAAATTTTAATTACCTAATTATCATTCTTCTGGCTTGGTTCTAGAGTTTCATCTCTGCTCTTGTGCAAACATTTAAATTGGACTGTTAATGTTTATTTGCAACGTCATCTAGGTTTGGTATTTCAACTACAAAATATCGATTTTTTAATAATCCCTATTTGGAGATAAATGTTTTCTGATGTTCTAATTCGTTAACAAGCAATACAATTATAGGCGCTTCTGGTAGTGGGAAACAATTTTCCCCCTGCGACCAGTTGGAACTCCACAACACGGTCATTCTCAAGATGTTCCTTTCTAGAATGATCTCATCACTTAATTGCTGCATAGTTTTGAGAGCTAAAAAAACATTACATTTTATACATTAAATTAAAATAACAATATCAACTTACCTGCATTTGTTTTTTCCTTTAATACGATAATAATATTAAAAGAAAAATGCATCTTTTCCTTCTAACAAAATATTATATATTCCGCCGGATGATGTCATCAGTGAATTATTGCACTAGCAAGAAAAAACATTCCTTTCATGAATTGATGTTCGACTTAGAAAAACAATACATTCGGTATAAAATAACAATCTCAATTTACCTGCATTTTATTTTTCGTATTTTACACGTTATAATGAAATTTTTAAGATCGCAAACAATATTAAGCGGTTGTGTTGTTTTTAATGCTATTTTTATTGATTAAAAGACGCGAGTTCAAACCGCATTACATATGTGCACAGTTTACCGCTTGTTTTAAAACTGAAACGAAGCGCTGTTAAAATGTGTACTGAAAAATATTTTTCTTAATGCCAAAGGAGTAATTTATTATGTCATGTCATAATTAATTAATGCTTTTTAAGTGCAAACATTAACATAGGCAATAAATTTAAAATGTGCGTCATTGCCACATCTGGGATTCGTTTCTTGATATTCCCCGTTTGATTTACAAAACAACAGGGATGTACAAAATCTCACATAAAAAGATTATTTACGTGTCTTTTATTCCATTTATAATTGAATCGTTGTTTTGGACATCCTTTAGAATATTTATTTCTTTAGTGGGATATTTTAGTTTGTAAAAATTGTGTTATATGAAGTATTTTGTTCGAAGTGTTGGCCTTGTTAGGGGTGGAAAGCGCGCCATTTTATGAGTTATTGCTTGAAGTTATTTTATGAGGGTGTTTTGCGTTTTCGATTTACGTCAACAATTAAAATTAATTGCACCTTGCACTCGTATAAAAAGCTCGCTCTAAAGTGCCTCTGTTTTAGTTGAAACAAGTGTTTGGTGCAGATAACATACTCATTTAGAAAAAACCGTTCGATTCAGTTTGTGAAATTAACGTGTTATTATTTTTTAATTGAAAGGCTGAATTGTATTTAATCCGTCTTAACAATAATGGATATTACCAATTTGCAAAATCAGGTTACATTGGTGGAAGATGATTTAGCACGTGCAACAACACCTGCTGATTTTCGAAGGTTATCAACCCTGATTGATGAAACTACGGAATTAACAATCCAACAGATAAGGAATTACTCAAATGCGGGGGGAATAGCTGATAAACGGAAACTAGAAACGATTTTGAACAAGTGTAAATACTTGGATGCGAGGATAAAACAATCCCTTATTAAAACAGGCGAAGGCGTTAGTGGAGGGAGTGACGAAAGCAGTGTTACGTATTATGACGTAAGTTTTTCATGTTTTTTATTGAATATTCTCATTTTGATTGTTTATATTTTGCATGTTTTAGCTGGAATCAGCGTTCAAAGGGCGTATTAAGACGGGTATAGTGATCAATAACAATATCCTAGATCCAAAGGAGTTTCTCGAGGAGGCACAACCCATTTTTGTGGATAAAATTGAAGCATCCCTCCAAAAGCGAATTCCTAACATGAAAGCCAATGTCGTTCTTTGTGCCGATTATAAAATGAAGCTAGATGATACAGTACAGGCCAAGTACTTTAACACGTCAAACTTCATTATATCAAGATCCAGCGACCTTATTTCTATATTCAGGGACATGGAGATTTCTTTATTATCACAGGTGCGTATATAAAGTTTTTTAAAAACTCACTTTTAATTAGTTTTTTTCCTTTTTTTACAGATTGAATCCTTTGAAGAAGTAGGTTCAGGGGGAACTTTAAGTCGTATTAATTCGTTAGCTATAAATATTAACAAATATTCACCTTTAAGAGCTTCTAAATTTATCGAGTTGCCTACTGTAATTAAAAGCAAGCACGCCATTATAAATGTAAAAAATACGGATAACGAATGCTTCTATTACGCTCTAGTTTCCGCTCTTTATCCATGTAATACACACCATAAAGAATTACCATCCTCGTATCCGCAAAATTTCAAACAATTATTTAATATTAAGGGTATTAAATCTCCGGTGAAAATTACGGACATTCCCAAATTTGAACGTCAAAATCCTAACATTTCCGTTAACGTGTACGGCTTGCAGGGTAGTAAAGTGATGGGGCCTCTTTATCATACAAAATCCAAAAAACAACACCATATTAATTTGTTGTACGTGAGAAAGAGGAAAGCATCTCACTACTGCTGGATAAAGAATATGTCTCGTTTATGTAGATCGTCCATCACCAAGTACGAGCACCGTACTTTTATATGTGACAGGTGCTTAAGGCACTTCAGGAGTGTTCAATCGTTGAACAATCACCTGGATGATTGTGAAAAGTTCGATGCAGTTCGCATAGAATTTGATAAACCGGGTGAAAATACATTGTCTTTTAAAAATTTAAATTTTAATTTACGTCATCCCTTCGTTGTATACGCCGATTTTGAATGCTTAACAGTGCCGTGTAATCAAATTGATGATGATGATGATGATGTTACGCATTTCAAAAGCTGTACTATACCATATCAAAAACATATACCTTTCGCTGTCGCATACCAGGTCGTTTGTTCATTCGATCCCTCCTTATCACATTATAAAAGTTATGTAGGAACAAATCCCCAAAAATGGCTGGTTAACGAGTTGATAAAAGAAACCGCAATAATAGAGGAAAAGATAAAAATTAACATTCCAATGCTGCCGCTTACATTGGAGGAACAGCAGGGGTATGATAATACCACACTGTGCCCCCATTGTTTGCAAGAATTCAATGAGAATTTGGTTGCCAAAGTTAGAAATCATGATCATTTCACCGGGAAATTCCTATCGGCCCTTTGTCAAAATTGTAACCTGCAATACAAATGCGGCAATTACATTCCCATATTGTTTCATAACATGTCAGGCTATGATATACATTTCATAATTAATGAATTAAATTTCAACTGCGAACCGGTAAATATCCTCCCCGTGACAAGAGAAAATTACATTTCAGTATCAAAAAAATGTGCTAAGCTGACATGGAGGTTTATAGACAGTTATCGGTTCTTAGCTAGAAGCTTGGATGTTTTAGCAAATAATTTAGCCCCGGAAATGTTTAATTTTGTTCGCGAAGCCTTTCCAAATCCCGAACAATTTAATTTAGTACGACGTAAAGGCATATTTTGTTACGATTATATGAATAGTTGGGAGAAACTCAATGAAACAGAATTACCGCCGAAAGAATCGTTTTATAATGCTCTTCGCGAAGAACATATCAGCTGCGAAGATTACGAGCACGTTCAGAATGTATGGAAAACATTTAACATAAAATCGTTGGCGCAATACAGTGAACTTTATTTAAAGTGTGACGTAAAAATCTTAGCTGATGTTTTTGAACAGTTTCGCGATTTATGTATGAAAATATACGATTTAGACAGTGTACATTTTTATACGGGGCCCGGATTAGCGTGGTCAGCTGCTTTAAAGTGTACACGTGTAAAATTAGACTTGTTGACCGACATAGATATGGTGTTGTTTTTTGAAAAAGCGATAAGAGGCGGGATTACCCAATGTTCGCATAGATACGCAAAAGCAAACAATAAATATATGAAGGAAAATTATAACGAGAAGGAGCCTTCAAGTTGTTTGCTTTATGTAGACGCCAATAACCTTTACGGTTACGCGATGTCCGAAAGTTTACCGTACGGGAATTTTGAATGGTTGTCGGAAAATCGGGTTCGCGAGATAGAAAATATATTAGAAAATTTTAAATGCGAGGAAAAACCGGATTGGGAAATGTATACCGATCGAGCGTGCATGCTCGCTCTAAACATGGCGGTTGACGAGGAAGAAGCCCCTACCTCATTAATTTTGGAAGTAGATCTTAACGTGCCCCGGGAAATTCAAGACAAAACGTCAGCGTTTCCCTTTTGTCCGGAGCATCGGCGACCTCCTACGGCTTCAAATAATTCTCCCCCAAAATTAATGTTGACTATGTTTCCAAAATTTAAATACGTTTTACATGTTCGAAACCTGTTTCAATGTTTATTGTACGGCCTGCAATTAACCAAGGTTCATAGAGTTTTAAAATTCTCTCAACGGAGATGGCTCAAACCCTACATAGACTTGAACACGAGTTTAAGGGCTAAGGCAAAAAACGAGTTCGAAAAGGACTTCTTTAAGCTCATGAACAACGCGGTTTTCGGCAAGACGATGCAGAATATCCGGAAACATCGAAAGATCAAATTAGCGTACTCTTTTAGAAGCGCCCAAAAGTATATCGCGTTACCGGAGTTCCGTTCCTGTACGATATTTAAAGAAAATCTGGTCGCCGTCGAACTAAACAAAACCGTGGTTAAATATAACCAACCGGTTTATTTGGGGATGGTGATTTTAGACTTGTCTAAATTATTAATGTACTCTTTTCATTATCAGTTTATGTTAGAGCAACCCTGCCCCGCTATCTTGCTTTATACGGACACGGACGGAATGGTGTATGCGTGTGCAAAAAGTAAAGACGGACTAGATATTTATGACGTTATACGAGAGGAAAGCGCGAAAGGATCGGAGGGAATATTCGATACGTCCGATTATACTCCAGACAACCCCTATGGAATACAGAAAGTAAATAAGAAAGTTCCCGGTAAATTCAAAGACGAATTAAACGGAAAACTTTTATTGGAATTTGTCGGTTTGAAATCGAAAATGTATTCCATGCGGAAGGAGGAGGGTAAGGAGGTTTGTAAGGCCAAAGGCGTAGGGCAGCAGGCTCTAAAAAATAGATTAAGTTTCAAACATTATTTCAAAAGTTTATTTGATTCGGAAATTACATATGCCGTTAATAGAAGCATTCGTTCTGATAAACATAATCTTTATACATATTTTATTAGGAAAAAAGCTCTAGATTCATGTGATGATAAACGTTTTATACTAAAAAATAAAATTGATACCCTTCCATGGGGTCATTTTAAAATAAATGAAGAAGAGGAGGAAGGTATTTTATAATTTTTTATTGCAAATAAAATCTTAGTATATACATTTAGATAAGTAGACTATTATTTGTACATATATTTTCTAATTATTATTTTATTGTAACTATTTATTGTAAATAAAATCTTAGTATATATAGATAAGTAGACTATTATTTATGCACATATTTTCTAATTATTATTATTATTATTATTATATTGTAAATAAAGTATATACAAAAACAGACTATTTTTTATAATAAATCACTTTTCTTGATCCAGCTGTTGTGTGTGTTATCAAAACCCAACCATTTCACATATAATTGATCATTTTTTGTTCGTAATACACGTTCAATTAAAAAGCTTTTTGGGTGTTTAGTTTTCATCAATTCCGGTTCATAGAAGCAACCTTTGATTGGGGCACCTCTCACATCTTCTAACAGATAGGTTGTCGGTCTAGTTGATTGCACCCTGCTTATGCGAAATAATTCAGTGCTGAACTGGGGGTGATAACCTTTCGAAAAAACCCCTCTGTACTTAGAAATACGAACCATATCGTTTACTTTAAATTTAGGTTTTGGGGGGCCCCCGTCATCATCATCATTCGAACGATTTAAAGGCGTGCGAAATGTCACATTGATGGGGGCTAGACCAATTGACCTATGCACGGTGCTGTTGTACTTATCGACAACATCTTGCAGTATATCCAACCATTTATAATTCCCGTTGAAACTGAACTCCTTGTAGAGATTAGATTTAAGTGTCCTAATCACCCTTTCCGCAAAAAATGCTTTCTTAGTGGAAAACGTTGAATAGTGGTTGATGGAATGTTCCGACATTAATTTCTTGAAATGAGTGTTAAAATATTCACCTCCGCGGTCAGTGGCCAAGTTATTAGGTTTTCGCAAGTTTTCATCCAATATGCTCCGCATAGCACCGGCAACTTCATTCCCGCTTTTAGATTTTAGAGGCCTTACCCACACATATTTAGAAAAAGCGTCTATTACCACCAGAACGTATTTATATCCCTTGTTGTAATGGGCATAAGAGTTAAAGACTGCTATATCGCTTTCCCAGAGGTCATCGAACCCTAGAACGATTGCTGAACGTCTGGGGAAATTTATTCTAGCCTGCCTGTGGATCTCGTTAACTATTGCTCTCTTTACATCGCTCATATTAGTACTAGTATTTTAAATATTTTACGTTTTTTGTTTTTTATGGTATCTTTCTAACGCATCCACACGTTCAGTCAATTTCGCAATGGTTTTGTTGAAAGTTTCGGCAAGGGGGTTCACAAGTGAAACATAAAACGTCTCGAAACGCTGCCTTTCTGCTTTCATTAAATCGATCGATTCCTGCTGAGTGAGTAATTGTCCCTGTTTTTTAGCTTCGATAATTGGCTGTAATTGATTTATCCCGTTATTGATTTGCACTAACAACGGGTCTATTTTGTCGGTGTAGAATTTTTCTCTACGCTCCCAGGTTTTTACTTCTTCAGTTAATCGTTTTAACGGCACTGCATCGTTTTCTTCCAAAGGATGGCCTATATTCGAAAGTCGTCGTTGTTCGATGTCAAACCCGCCGGTGCTTGTTAATGGAAACAAAGGACGTTGTTGTTGTTTACCTCCCGAAGAAGAAGAACTTCGATGAACCACCCGTCCAAATTTATCCACGGGCATCATGAAAATGAATTAATTTTTACTCATGTTCAAGCTATATAACCATCTTCTCGCAATTCCTCAACAATACTAGCAATTTCATTTTGAACATTGGAATTTCCGGCATTCTGAGAAGCAATGAGCAATCTTAAACGTTGAACGAGCTCTGAGGGCGTATCCCAATACACATATTCGATGGGGTTATCATTGACAAGCTTCATACTGGAAAGTACACCTTTGCCCGTTGTTTCTCTCATTTCTTTTTCTTCTAATGATTCAATGATCGGTTTAATGATCTCCGTATATTTATAGCCAACATAACGTTTCGATAGCGGTATTTTATCGACATTGGTGGCGCGAAGTATACTTATGTAATTTCTAACGTCTTGCCTTGTATAGTTAGCGGGTCGTTTTAGAACTAAAAGTTCATACAACCCATGCGTTCCATCATACCTAACTCCTTTGACTTTAAAATATTTCTCTCTATTTCCAACGTCGAGGAAGGAATCTCCAAAATTCCATTTATCCAAATTAACGTCATACTTAACACCGTACGGGGAGTTATCTATACTTCGATCGTTTCGCAGCATAAGAGAAAGATATTTCCTAGGTAGCGGGTGATATTGTTCTAAAAAGTCTCGCGTTGACACATTTTCCCATGCCGGATATATATCCTCGTTACCAGACTCCACCCTTTTGTCCACCCCTCCTGCTTCGTCGCCTTCTTCTTCCACTTTTTCTTCTTCTTCGTCTTCACCCTTCATCTTGAACGATGTGCGTATTTTTTTAAGCAATTTTGATCTAGGGGAAACCGATGTGTGCATTTTTGTAAGCAATTTTGATGTAGGAGAGGAAGTACTTGGAGTAGCCGCTACTGTGCTAAAAACGGGTGTGGACCAGGCCAACGGCATTTTCATCGGAGCGCTTATTTTTCCTTTTTTGTTAATGGTTTTCAGGGAGCGAGCGATGTCTTCTATAGGATCCAGAAGGGGTTTGTGCGTTTTCGCAAAAGCGATTTCTTTAAGTTGCGCGCCCGATTGTAAGGCTTTAAATTTCCTTCGTATATCATTAGCAACTCGAATTAATGCTCTTTTACGAAGTTTATCGGCTGCGATGTTGTCCCCCATAATAATAAGGTTACAATATCGATCGCTACTTTAGTTCGACTAGATGAGTTAGCTAAATTACTTCGGATTTATAGCGGTTAGGGTCTAATAAAACCGTCAAAATTTATTCTGTAACGTCCGTTGTTGACGTCACAATCCTTGTTGATCATTAGAAATCCGTAGCGACTGTCTTTCCAGCACCGAGTGCACATGTCCCGAAATTTATTAAAAGACATATCGATGCTCACATGATCTTCGTAAACGTGACGCATGTTTAAGTCGTCCTGTTTAAAAATCAATAACATGTTCGCGTTATCGCGCAGCAGATGTTTAGGAATTTTCGTGTAAGACTGACAGAGATAGAAACTGTCTATACCGTGATGTCGCCCCATGCTGAAGAAATGACGCATCGGATTCTGATTGTCCATGCTGACATCGTCAAACACGAAAATCGAGTTAGGGCGCGCTTCATCGGGCATCATGACGGACTCGTTTTCGCTAAAAGTAAAATACCCCATGCCTTTTACACGCTTCAGCGCTTCTTTCAAAAACGTATACTTCGGTTGATGAAGAGACCGGGAATAAATATAAATATTGGCGAACTTCAACCCTTTGGGCTCCACCAACATGGAGAGCATCGCATTTGATTTGCCGGAACCGGAGGGTCCCACTATCAAGCACCTGATGGAGGATGGGAACAAACTGCTATGCTTAGCACCATCAACTTTTGCCCCAGAGTCCATGAGCAGCTCCTTTTCCAAATCGCGTACGGTTAACCTTTCACGTTGTTGCACGATTTTCATTCTTTTTTCCGCTATATCCGGCAAGTAATAAAAAATGAAGATTATGCTATAAATAAGCTTGTACGCATGATACGAAGTTATTCGTTCAAATGATCGTGCACGAAGGCGGAGGTGTCTTAAACAAGCTTATAGATAAACTACCCGTCGAACTACACCTTCCGGGGTATCAATTCTGCGGTCCCGGTACACGATTGGGGCAAAGGTTAGCAAGCGGAGATCCCGGCGTAAATCCCTTGGACGCCGCTTGTAAGGAACACGATATCGCTTATTCGAGTCATCAGGACGTGAAATCGAGACATCTTGCGGACGCAGTTCTCGAACAAGAAGCCTGGAAGCGGGTTAAAGCAAAGGATTCCAGTGTTTCGGAGAAAGCAAACGCTTGGCTCGTGACCAACGTCATGAAAGCTAAAAGAAAACTTGGAATGGGGTTTGGAAGAGGAGGTGGCGGCGGCGGTAATAAACAATCTAAAGTCGCTTTCGGTAGGATCGTGAAAACCGGACTTAACGCCGTAAAAGGTGCTCAAGAGGAAACTATCGCGAAAGCTGCGAAGATAGCTGTGGGTGCGGCGAGAAGAGCCGTTAAAGAAGCAGGAGGTAGAAGATGTGTGAGACAACCTCGAGTAATTCCTATTCCAGGTGGGGCGGTAAAACAAGGTGGTCTACTTCCCTTATTGCCGGCCATTTTTGGTGGACTCGCTGCGCTTGGCTCGCTGGCCGGGGGCGTATCTCAGGTGGTTAAAGCCGTGAAAGACGTAAAATCCGCTAAAGATCAATTGGCGGAAATGAAGGACCATAATAGGAGGATGGAGGGTATAGCGATCGGAAAAGGCGGAAGTATGATTATAAAACACCGGTCGTCGAGTAAATCAGGCCTCGGTTTGTACTTGAGCAAGAAACCTAAAAGCGGCGGCAGAGGGCTCTATTTACGAAAAAAGCCGACAAAAAACTAATAAATTTGCCTCGACGTCCTCTCACCAACATTGACATCTACAAATATGCCGCAGGTATACCCCATTTTCGAGGCGTATTTATGCGCGATGGATTACCTTCGCGACCTTGGAAGAACGAAAGTGGAATAGTCAATTTGGATTCGACAATGGGGAAAGGAACGCATTGGGTGGCATACAGGAAACGCAACAACTTGATTGAATATTTCGACGGATTTGGAAATTTAAAGGCGCCGCGAGAACTTGTGAACTATTTCGGCAAAAATGCCGGAAACATGACCTATAACACGGAACGATATCAAAATTACAATTCCTACAACTGCGGACATCTGTGTTTGCAATTTCTGAGGAGATAAAAAGAGGGTATGTGACGCGTCCTCGTTTAATCATGTCCGAGACGTTCACTTTAACGGGTACAGGCAGTTACCTGAGTACTAACTATTATCCGCCGGTTGCCTTAAATGCCGACTACGAGTACACGTTAGGACTAATAGGTTACTGGACCTACAACGCTCTCCGAAACATATATCCAGGCAATAATAAGATCTATTGGCGCAAACCGGGCGATAAAAAAAACAGACAGCTACTCATAGCGGAGGGGGCATATGAAATAAATTCGTTGAATGAGTACATATCGAAAAAATTGGCGCTAACCAATAATGAAACTCTCAAGCAGGAAGAAATATTTTCTCTGCAACCGAATACGAACACTTTAAAGTGTGAAATCAAAAGTAAATATGCCATTGATTTTCGCCCCGACGACTCTATCGGACGCATGCTCGGCTTCTCCCCCAAAGTTTTAGAAGCGGACGTATTACACGAATCGGATTTACCCGTTAAAATATCACCGGCCAGTAGTATACGAATAAATTGTAATATAACTGGAGGCGCACATTATAACGACACCCCGGTACATACAATATACGAATTCGCGCTGGACGTGGAGCCGGGGGAACAAGTGAACGAAAAACCTACAAACGTAATATATCTTCCAGTAGTAGTTGCGGATCAAATAGATAATATCACGTTATCACTCACGAATCAAAACGGAGAACGATTAAATTTCGGACAGGAAGACGCTACTATACGATTGGAGCTTAAAAAGAAAGAACGAGAGAAAAAATGGGGTTAGACTTCACTACTAGTACTACTGGTAATAATAATATGATAATGAGAAAAACGGAGACGAATGAAGACATAATATCCCATTATAAAAGAGCGGCTCGCGCTCTACACGTCACTAATCGTTCGAACGTTAAACGATTAAAACCTCAAGACGTTCACTTTTTGAAATCTCTCGGATTTACAGTTCTGAAAGAAAGTGATGAGCAGTGAAAAATTAAACATATTCGACGACATCCGACTCGATGAGGATATTATCGAACAGAAATGGATCGCCCATACGCCCCCGACTCGAGCGGAAAACTTCAAATCTAGCGATGAAGTCACCATAACGGTGGAACAACGAGATTCGCTCGTCAGCATTTATGAGAGTTTCCTGTATGTGGAAGGACAACTTGAAGTTGCGGACCCCACAAAACAATGTAATCTAGTCAACAACGCTATTTCCCATCTGTTCGAAGAGGTCAAATTAAGCCTGAACGATACCATGATCGAGTCTATACGAAGACCGGGGATTACCTCCACCATGAGGGGTCTTGCAGCTTACAACAAGGACACCATTAAATCGCTCGAGATCGCCGGATGGGGTGCCGATCCCTTTACTCTTCCCATTTCCATCGAGAGTACGGATAAGAAGTTCTCATGTCTTATACCCTTATCATTGTGGTTTGGAATAGCCGAGGACTACAATAAGTTAATCGTATGGTCCAAAATGCAGTTAAGTTTGGTTCGTGCTCGTACAGACTCAAATTGTATTCAAAGCGCAGAAAGCAATGGGAACATTAGCCTCAGCAAAATAGAATGGCGAGTGCCACACTTCAGGTTGAGCGACGCCGCCAAGTTACGGCTCCTAAACAAAATCGACAAGGGCAAATTCATCACGATCCCTTTCCGAAAAAGAACCCTTAACATCATACCCGGGTTACGCAGCGGACGCGAGGATGTTATAGAATTGGGGTCCGTGAAAGCCTTCGAGAGACCTCATCATGTAATCGTGGGATTTCAAGTGAACAAGGAAAATATTGCTAAAGAAAACGCGAGCACCTTCAATCACGCCAACATAAAAAATATCACGGTCTATATCGATTCGGTGGCTCACCCCAATAGACGCATGAACTTGGACTTTAATAAAAACTTATTTACGGAGGCGTACAGAAATTACTGCGACTTTCAGTCATCCTACTACGGAAACAACCCCCATTTTCCCCACCCTCTCATGAGATACAGCGAATTTCTTAAATCCCCGCTCTACGTCATCGATCTATCGAAACAGGATGAGAGTGTAAAGGCGGGGACGGTTAGTATTAAAATTGAGATCGAAGCGAGCACAGCGTTCGCTAACAACACGTACGCGTACGTTCTATTACTTCACGACACCATAGTATCGTACGAACCAGTTACGAGCACCGTTACCACCCTGTAAACGATGATAATAATAGATTTGCAGGGCTTCGAAGCACCCCATTTTGTTCCGAAAGAAATGGCCATTACTGACGGAGAACGAACAGCTCATTATGTGTTTAAACCGCCGTGTCCATTTCATGAATTGACACTTTCGCAACAGACCACCGTCAACTGGCTCACCAGATATCATCACGGATTGCGATGGTCCTTCGGTAATACGGATTTGCGAGAAATCGAAAAAATCTTAAGTGTCGTCACGTCGCGAGACAGCACCATATATTGCAAGGGTAAAATTAAATCCGATTACCTGCGAAATCACACGACGTTGCCGGTGATAGACTTGGATGATCGAATGTCCGAAGAAGAGTTCCTTGAAAAGATGGCTCCTCTACGTCACTGGAAACCACCATGTTTTTCACATATTCTCAATTATTGTCGGTGTGCTATTAATAATGTAAATCAAATATATTACGCACTGTCTCAAAATGACAAATTAATCAAACAAACAGAATAATTTCTTTTTTATTATTATTATTATTATTATTATTAGCTATAATTATTGTATTATTTATGTGTACTTAACTAAGAATGAAATAAAAGATGATGATGTAATAAAATAATGTTTTATTTTTACATACAATTATCTACAAGGTAAAGTAAGTAAACAATCTAAAAATTATTAATACAACCATCAGTAGTATGACAAGGGCAAATACATTATTTGAAATTAACAAAACTTTAATAGTTCCATCCACCACACCTCCTCCTCCTCCTACCGGTGACGAGGAATTTGTTCTATTCCACAACAGGGGTGTCCATTCTGATTCTTGCCAGCTTTCATTTTGATGCAGATAACGTAATTTGATCCAAATAAAACGTTCTCGATGACGCTGATGAAAGGCCCCCAGTGCATAGGAAAATGCGAAGGTACTATTTACATATTCTGTTTGCATTCTATTCCACGCCTCCGGTATTGGAGATGATGATGATGATGGTGATGAGGTGTCGTCATTTTCGCTAAAATAGAACCCAACGTAGGCCTCTTTTGCTCCGACCGGATGAGCTACGTAAATCACTTTACGGTCGGCAACAATCGACGACAACACCAAGGCCACCGTCGACAATAACATGATGCACGTGTTTTTCACTTGAGACGTACTCGATTACTACTGCTTTGATGTCTCGAAAAACATCGGTATAAATTCCACTAGAGCGAACGAATTAGGAGCGAATTTTTGCTTCTTTATCCCCTCACCGGCCTCTTCCCCATCACCGCCATCGGTGACGTCATCTTGTGCAAGTTTCTGTCCTCGATAAGCCAAATAACACGTGCACATGTTTAACATTGCTATTTTTTCATTAGTTAAATAATCACTTATTCTTTTCGGCAAAAATAACACAAAATCTTCCAGTTCTACCAGCAACGAGCGACTATGCGTTTTCGTGTTAATGGCTCGGACGTCTAACATCAGATATTCCCGATCTACAGGTAGATCTTTCAATTTCTTTACCGGTTTCTGAACTGCCGATCCAATATTATTCAGACAGGAAAAAAATCTTGCTACGCCATCCATCACTGCCGATGCCGCCTCCACTGATGATGATGCAATCTCTGTCAAACTCGGTTCACTCATCGTCATTATCTTTGCCCTACTACAAAAAACGTCTTCACTCAACGAATTCACTAAGGCTAATAATATATAATTGAAAAGAAACTTCACTTCACACGCCCCCCTCCGCATCGTCGGCGTCAACATCCCCCGTCTCCTCCCCCGCATCCCCCTTCTCATCATCATCATCGATGGACGGTATTTTAAAAAACTTTCTCATCTCATCGGACAGATGATGCGCCAAATCTAATTTTTTGAATTCCTCATATAAAACTTCCAACGAGATTTCCGTTCGCAAACACGCTTCACACAGCTCCATCCCCTTCAAATACGTTCCGTGAAGCTTCATACAATATTCGTAACCGCCGTACATCTGTTGCCAGTCGTAAACCGCTTCGTGCATAGCGTCTTTAGCACCATCCTCGAACTGCCTCAATAAACATTCCACCCCGCTAACGGCGTCTCGCACCACGGGATAATCCTGAGCACTATACATCATCCACATGTCGATCTCACAAGCAATACTGCACTAGTTTCCCTTAGGAGGCTAGAGCACTAGTCCACCCCCCTACCCCTCGATCGAGGTCGCGCGCAAACCCGTTTCAAATTAACCCCTTTCAACGGGCCACTGACTCACCGGCCCACTGGGGCACCCGCCCACGCAACGCCGCGACAAATTTTTCTATTTAACCCGGCCCGCCCGGCCGCGTTCACGCGCTCCAAAGCGACACCACCTGCAACCTCCTTTAGCGCCAAAACTTCGGACCAATCACGAACAGGCCTGAGATTTGATTTTTCCCGCCAAAACCACGCCCACAGAGACATCTAGCGACACATGCTGCAACCTATTTTACCGGCAATTCGATCCGACCAATCACGGACAAGCATCACATTCGCCTTTTTCCCGCCTAAACACTTAAACCCGCACCCATGCTGACATCTGGCGGGAAGGACGACAAGTTTTACACACATAACCTCACAAAATTGTAAGTTTGACACACATAACCTCACAAAATTGTCCTGTCTTAAAAACGAAACTCCCATAAGAATAACATGGGGAGTTGTGGGCTTAAACCGCTATTTACTTACTACTTCTGGTACGTTGACATAATTGTAGAAAATTATGTACAAAGCTTATTTGATTAATTCCCCGGCGTTTATCTAATGATGTCACTTGAAAAAGCTGCACTTGATTGGAATATGAAACATGATTTGGATACATTGGATAAACGCCGTATTGCTTCACATAGAGATATCATAAAAATAGTTTTTGTATTTTCTATTGTATCTATTGTAGTCCATATTGTAAATATTATAGTCCAGTGTTCTATACTATACAGTATACCTATACATCCATATACGAGTTTAGATCTTACAAAACTGTTAAATAGTATTTTTAAAATTTTGCAGTTAAAATGCCTACCAGACCTAGTTATGAAACACAGTTTTCTTTGAAATTCCGCTCTTATACATATTTATAAAAGAAAAACTTTGAGTAAAAACAATTTCCAAATATTTTGCTTCTTTTAGTCTCTCTAACTTTACATTATTAATTGTATAGTCAGATATAATAGGCAGTTCTTTTTTCTGGTGTAACTAATTATTTTACACTTACATTCATTTAAAGTAAGTTTGTTCATAGTGCAGAAGTCAACAAGGCTATTTAGGTCTTGCTGTAATTTATCACAGTCACTATTTTCTCTTATTTTTAATATAACTTTAGATCATCTGCGCATACCTACATAATAAATTTTAAATGCGTTACATAATTAGCAACATCGTTCACAAAGAGAATAAACAGTAAAGGCCCTAGGATTGACTCTTGTAGCACACCGGTTCTGGCAACAAATTCTTTTGACGTAATATTATTATACGGAACAAAGAGAATTCTGTTTGCTAGATATGAATTCAACAGTTTTAGTAAGTTGTTATCTAACGAATAAATATTTAACTTATATATTAATACAGAGTGATCGACCCTGTCAAACGCTTTGGCTAGATCGGTATACACACAGTCTATCTGATCACCCTTGGTTAGTCCATCGGCAATACCATTTGCAAATACACCTACGTTTGCAATTGTAGATTTTGATTTCACAAAACCATGTTGTTGGTTTATAATAGACAAAAATTAATTTTCTCACGGATTTTTGCGAGTGCAGGTAATACCGTCACTGGCTTGTAATTATTTATTAAGCTAAATATTGCCATTTTTGTGAATAGGGGCAATTTTTTAATTTATCTGGAAAGCTAGAGTCATTTCAAAATCATACTTCGGTAGTACCATCATTCAACAATGATACCCTCTGCTTTCCAGTACTATTTGAAGGCATTACTGGTAAAGTAATGTCAATGCTATTTTGGAGCGACAGTAGATATACTTACTGTGTTCGGTATTTCAACTCATTTTGTTCTTAAAGCTCTATTCCTGGACAACGATGGATACTATAGAAACCGTGTTCTTGGGGTAATTAGATTTTGAATATCGAAGCTGTGCTAATAGAGAACAACCATTATCATTGTTGTAAGTTGGAACTGTAATTAGGCTGTGACGAGAGGTCATGATCACATCATACAGCGATAACAAAACTCAAACTCCCCTCTGCCTAGAAACGAAGATTTATAGCATATAAAGATAAATTTTAATATGATTTCTTGACGTAGATAAGAGAGTTAACAGCGATTTATATTACAGTCTTTAGAACGAATTTCCATTAAAGAAAATCAACTTGACGGTATCGTTTACAACCCAGTTGTTAAAATAATAGCCCAAGATGAAGATACTACAGCAAAGTTAAAATTCAGAATTGATTGGAGCAACTCAGAAGCAAGAAAAGATGGACAACTAGTTGAAGCTAAAAAATATGAAAAGTATGTATTAGTTCTGTGGTTAGCTTTAAATATTTAAAGTGGACATTTATGTATCCAATTTTTATGTAGTATATTTGCACTATTTCACGCTTAAAAGTATGTTTATTTTAGTACAGTCATTGTGGATACACAGGAACTTGGTTGTGGTGGTTATGTAAAAGCAGTGCTACTTGTAAATGAGACGAGAAAAGGTAATACCCCAGATTATGAAGAATTTGATATTTTATATCTTCAGCTAATAGTAGAAGATATGGATCAAGTAATAGAACCAAAAACCGATGAAGGTTGTTTTATTTAAATTAATCGAATACTGCATATTCATATCTAATCATTTTAGTAAGAGTCATTATAAATATAGAAGATGTTAACGACAATTATCCCATATTCAGAGAAGAAACCTTAAATTCGATAAAACGAGTTGTAGAACATTCACCTAAAATAACGTTTATTGATACTGTTACTGCTGACGATGCAGATGGGCCTTTGTTCAATATAGTTAAATACTCTATAAAGTAAGTCGACTAGATTAGTAAATCTTGTGTAAATTCGAATTCAATAATTACGTAATTTAATAACATCTACCATTTCCAATACAATAACCTATTTTAGACCATACAATGACACTACCCCCGACTGCATTGCAATTGATGAAGATTTGGGAGAATTGTATGTTAAGTGTGATATAGATGCTGATGAAGATAAAGAAAAGAACAAACCAGCATATTGGGGTTTAGTCTATGCTATATCAGCTGCTAGTGAGGATTTGGTTACTACTAATTTGGTAAGTTCTTAAAGAGATAATCAATAAAAGATAAAACACTGCAATATATACATACAGCTTGCAAATGATCTACGCCTTACTCAGACAAGAAACTGTATCTATAAAATTACACCAGGTAACACCAAATGTTTTAGAAGTACGTCATACTACTTTTATTTGTTGCTCTTATACAGCTGATTTCAAATGCTTTTGCGTTTTCTTTCCATTAATGTTTAATAAATTTAAAATGTAGTACCTGTGAAAATATAATTTAAAGCCTGGTTCATACGTTGTTAAAAACACAAAAATTACTTTCAAGATTTGTCCTAGATTTACTTGAAATCAGCTGTGCTTATAGGATACCTGATTCTGACTAAAATAAAAGAGCTGTATATTAATCTGCCGATTTAGCAAATATTGCTGTCCCATTAACAGTATAGAACAATCAATGCAAGCTCGTTGTTAGAATTCCTTACCAATACATTATGTTTTTTCTTTTAGTCTCTTTAGTTTCATTTTTTTTGTCAATTCGCAGTTAAGATAGACAATTAATTATGGCAACACCAAAATTAATTTAGAAGCTGTAGGTAATATGTGTAACTGTACAGCTGATTTTAAATAAATCTAGGACGTCTTGGAAGTAACTTTTGAGTTTCTAACAACGTGTAAACCAGGCTTTAAGTTATATTTTCTCAGGTAACTACATAAAATTTATTAAATATCACGGCAAAGAAAAAGCAATATTTACACTATGAGATACTGACTATCCTAGATTTATTTTATCACTTATTATAAGAGGTTTTTAAAAATTTATAGATTTGGGTGATATTTGGACTTATGTACTTATATTTGTTAATACTATGCTACCATTTGTTGGGTATCTGTTACTTCAAAGCCAGCTCACTTCTATTTACGAAACAAGATCTATTCTACTTGTCCTAATGTTATTTGAACATTTAGATATGTTGTTAAACCAAACTTTTTACTTTACACTTTACTTTACGGTTACTTTGACATCTTTGTTTGATGTTTGGTATATACTTATTTTTTGGGTGATAACAATGTTTCTTTGCTGATATTTTATGAAAATCGCTTTTCATCAAACTGCCCGTGTAGTTGTTGAAATAACCGAAGTACACAAGGTCTCCTGCAGTATTTTATACCATCAACAGTATCAACATACAAGCCTATTGTAGGCAACTTATCTAAGTTATGCATATGGAAAAGAAACTCTTTTCATGCACTAGTATTAAATATGCAAACACTTCTCGGCAAAATTAGGCATCATATTCTTTGGCGATACTTTTTTTGAACTTTTTATTGCACTTTGCACAAATTTATCTCTTGTAAAATTAGATTTTTCAACAATATGCCGATTAAGAAGAAATACATTTTTTAGGTGCTAAGAAACACAATCATAATAGACAATGCAAAGAATTTCTATTTCCCACACCACATACTACACTATACATACACATACATTACACTACACCATCAAATACTAGCCAAAAACCCTAGTCATTATTTCACAAATAAATAGTTTTCTAAATTCCATAGGATCACATTTTTTATGACATTGTACGTACAACTCCAAACACGCTTACAACCTTTTTTCTGAAACATTTTCTCACTTTATTGGTTTTCCCAGAACCTGATTTAAGCGAATTATAGCTCAACAGGTGGCAATTATTACACCGCATATATCAAGATTTTTAGTCCAGGTGGGAGCATCTTAAGTAATTTTATACTCTTCAATGGCGACCAGAAACTGTTTGAAACATGTCACGGTTATCATTACTCGAGGTAACATGAATACCATTGTACTCATTAAAAATAAGGTCGCTGAAGCATAACTACATAGCTAGCTACTACTACAGGTTTTGAATAAGCGACCCCCAAAAATCTTTCCCAGGTGTCAAGATAAGGAGCTGATAGTTTACTAGATTAGACCTGATTGTTTTCTAGAATAAGGTTTCAACGAAAAAAATTCTTTACAGCTCTCAGAACATGTTTTTATATTGCCATTTTATCCCAACTCCAAAAAAAATCGAGAATTCTTGTTCTGTCTTGTACGACTAAATATTTCGGCCAGAAAATCGCAAACTAGTTTTTCAGTGCGCTAGTTGTTCAGATTTTAACTTATTTCTTCCCCGAGGCAGTGGGGTGAGAGAACCCTGATAGATTTTCATAAAACTTGCTGAACTGAAAAAATTTGAATTTAGACCAAAGTCAGCTAAATTATCTTAGTGTGTGAATTTAACATTACAGTAACTGTGGGATTTGTTTTAACCGCCCTGAATTAAATGTTTTCAACTGTAAATACAATATGAAAACCGTCAGATGACAATAATGTACTTGTACTTAATCATGTCCTTTTTCTCTTTTGCAGTTTTGCATTATTTTATCTACCTCCTTTTCAACACAATATTAAGACGTGTTCAAACTACGCAAATGGCAATCTACTCCTTTATTTTTTAACTTAATAGTATATCAAAGAACGAGTTTCATAAGGCAAGATTTATTGCACGAGTCCAAATTTAGAAAACTCGCCGCAAGCGGCTCGTTTTCTAAATTTGGACTCTTGCAATAATGACTTATGAAACGAGTTTTTTATGTTATTTTTTCTATCTTGTGTCTTTTATCCTCTTTTTAAATAAAAAAATTGCAATTTCAAAATTTAGAGATTTTTGTGGTAGTTGACAACACTAATGTGACATTTGAAAATTCATTGATTGACACAGAAACTTGAGTGAAGTTTGTGTCCATTTTCTGTCTTTTTCAATTATTTCTTCAATGCTACCAACTTTGAAAAAGTTGGGATATTAAAGCACTCAAATGAGCTATTAACGCACTGTTTTGGGTGCTTTAACAGCTTTGTTATAGACGCAAAATAGAAAAAAGTACGTTCTCCCACAACGTGACTATCCCAGATGGCAGTCTGGTCAGTCTTTTCGGTAGTCTGACATTGGTTGTACTATTATCAAATAGCGTAAGATTTATTTAGTTTAGTTGTCATTCAGTAAGGGTATTATTATTCTGACGTCAATAGGATGATTTTATAAATCTGTCATGGTATCTAAAAAAGGTATAAGTAGTCTTTTATAAGAAAAAAGTTGCGCAGTAGTCTGCATCGTCAGTTTCCATAACAACCCACGTGGTTGGTCCTACACTTAAGTGTGTTACTTGCCATTCAGTCAACGTTAGTTACCGACTTGACGCGCTAACGTGGTTTGTATTGTTAAAGTGCGAGTTGTTATATGTTATAATTATTTTGTGTTAAATACAGTGTTAAGAAATGAGTACAGGAAACGGTCGAGACCTACGGAGCCAAACTTGTAAAGTAGTTACAAAAGTTTTCGGATTTTTACAAAAAGGTCGTGATGGTATCGAAGAAATTCCAAGAAGCACAACACGCAACCTCGGGAAATTTTAGCAACTGCAGCAGGGATATCGCTCAGTTCTGTTAATAAAATTTTAAAAGCAGCTTCTGAAAAGCCGGAAAATACACCGTGACACGTGAAAATAACAAGTAACACGTGGAAAAAAGTATGTGAAAAAATTAAAAGGGTGGAAAATTAATACTGGGAAAACGACGTGCTTATGGATAATTTAACCAAACAGATAATTATAAATCTAAATGATAACGATTCATCATTCTCTAAAAGAGCAGTCAGTGAGAGGATTCACTGTTGGAGCTGGAAATTGACAACCTTGGATGCGGGTTCGGGCGAGCTTGACATCTGTCTTGCAAATGACTCGTCGAGAAAAGCAGTCAATGGTTAGGTTGTGCTGCTGTAAAAAATCCAGGCCTAGAATGGCTGTAGATATGTCAGCGACATAAAATTTCCAGGGGCATGGCTGTAGGCCAGGAATCGGGAAATGTAACCTCAAAGTTACAATACCTGTCACAGGAATTGACGTGTTGTTCACGGCCATAAATGAAAGGTTGGCAGGCGTGATGGTTTGGTTACAGGAAACTGCAACGTGGGTGGGTAAAATGGAATAATCAGCACCAGTGTCAACCACAAAATTAATTTTATAGGTTAGGTCCTGTAAAAAGATTGAAGAATAAGTGATTGGTAAAGGAGAAGTTGGAGGGATTGAATTAACCCTGTATGGCCCTCCCTAGAGGCCAGGAGAGTGCGAAGTTAGTTTTTTGTTTGGTATGAACAATTTCCCATACAATTACGTGCATTATTTTGAAAGCATCTGTGATAATAGCACGGTTGCAATTGGGAATTGGCATTGCCCGAAGGCATGGAACGGCGTTTATTGAAATGCTGAGGATTTTAGGAGTTTGGAGAGATGGTGGGAGTTACAGGGGATTGTCGCTTGTTCATGGTAGAAAACTCATTGGAAATGGTAGTAAGATTAGTCGTCAAATTGTCTAGCTTAGCTTCTAATGCAGGAGTAGTTAAAGGTTGTGGTGCCTGTTGCATAGAATAAATTAAATCTAATTTTTTCTACAAAGGATATTAACGGTAAGTCATTGAAATTTAAGGAATGAATCTTAATTTCTGATGGTAGTTTAGCTATTAAAAAATCTTTGGTTAATTCCTCAGTTAAATCCAGATCAATTGTCAATTTTTGGATGTTAAAAAGTAGTTCTTTGACACTACCAGAGAATTGAAGAGTCTCCAAAAGGTTATTAATTCGAGATTCTCGTGGTCCTAGGACAGATTTGATTACTGCCCGTTTCAAGGTAGTGTATGGTCGTTGTCTAGGGGGGTTAATGGTCAGGTTGCGATGAGCTCCTAAAACGTCGAAAGGTAAGTTTAGTGTTAATAAGTTATATTTGGCGAGCTCATCATTGATCAGCATACGAGTAAAGTATCTTTCTACCAAAATAAAATATAGGTCGATATCGTTACTCGTAAAAATTGGAAATGCAACTTTGACAGTCGCCATTTGAAATATTAAATAAGTAAGTAAAAATAATTTGAAACTTATCGGATGAGAAGGAGCACTAGTTCCGGTTCCAACGGACACCTCTAACCAGCCACGACAAGTCACGCAAGCGAAGCAGGTAGCAGGATCTCACGATGACAGAAGTCGAGTAGTAGCTGATGACAGACGATGAAGGGAGAACTAGCAGTTGTTCACCTTGAGAATTCAGGGCAGCAGGCAAAGACCAGTGCTGCTAAATTCTTCTTCAGGAACGTAGGGTCACCAAATGTAGCGATGGTTTAACACCAATGTAGTGTTAGGGCTACTTATATGTCTCTCTTGTAGGAGGTAATAAAACACAAGTAATAACTTTTATGAGATATTTATTCGACTTGTTTATTATTCTCGTTGCCTAGTACCATTCCGTATCTACGCAATGAATGCAAGTTGTGAGCCATTCACAACAGTACATTAATTATTCATTGTTATTTAATCTTAAAAACTTGTGTGTTTTTGTAATTTGTAATGATTATAATAAACAATACATCGATATTCAAATTATTTAAAAACCGTAATAATTTTTATATTTTCATTTGCTCACAGCTCTTCGCTGCGTAAACGGTTTTAGAGCTACATCGGATGCATTGTTAAGTTAGATTTTATATATAACTAATTGAAATTCTTAATGCGTTTAATGTATCTTAAACTATAATTACAAAATATAATTACGTATAAAATATAATGCGTACTTCGCTCGGATATTTTCAGCGTGGTGTGTACTTGGAGCTTTAAACGCCTCCCGGGTCGCCGTAAATACACGAATATACAATCGGCTTGCGCCGTAACTTTTTTCTTATAAGAACCGAACTGTAAATATATATGTAGATCACAAGTTTTTCTATTGGGTGGTACCTTCATGTTATAAAAAGTCTCACTGGACTACACACAACACGATTTATACAATACAATCTATTTATTTGTGGTTAACCTACCAAATTTCTAATGTTTATTTCAGATAATGATTAATATAATAGACATAAACGACAAAGATCCAGAAGTTAAAAAATTAGAAAAAGTAATACTTATATCAGAAGACGCATTGAATGATACCGAAGTGCAGACCATCAATGTTTTTGATGGTGATCGTGATGGTATGTATTTTGCAATTGATAAGATAAAATCTTTTTTATAGAGCTGGTAAGTTAAAGAAAACAATTTTGCTATTAAAAACTGCTAATGCTAGAAGAGTGCACAAATGTTGAACAGATATTCTAATATTTGTTTAAAAGTATTTGTTCACGAAAACAAATAATATCCAAGCTCTAATCTATATTTCTGCTATTGTGAAGAAGTTATATTTATTAATGCTTTTAATTAAAGAAAACTAAGTAGTTCAGAACTAACATTCATATCAACAATACAATAAAATAAATTTTAAAGTGAAAAAAACTCGAAATTGCATATATGCTTTGAAGTGGGTTGGGAGGGGGGCTTCAGACCCACGAGCCCCCCACCTCTTAGCTACGTGCCCACCATAATATCATGTTATACAGGGTGATTTAGAAATAACTGATATCCTTTAAATGGTAGGTAGAGGGGAGGTAGTGGAGCTAATTTACCTTGACAAGTATAGGTCAAAAATGAAGTTTTCCAGAAAATTAATTTTCAAGTTTTATTGATTCAAAATTCATTAAACTTAAAAAAAACTTCATTTTCTTGAAATCTATTCGTTTTTGACCTATACCTGTCAAGGTAAATTAGCTCTACTGCCTCCCCTCTACCTACTATTTAAAGGATATCAGTTATTTCTGAATCACCCTGTATAATAAATTATGAGACTGGCTTTGTGCCCAATCTTCCTAACCTAACTTAGTTAAAAATGTTTCATTGAAAGGTTAACATCTTTTTGTTTAAGCAAAACACTTTAGCACCATTAATATTGGGAATTTTTGACGATCATTAAAGGTTTCAACTTGGGAAGTTGCTTGCAATTTGATATGTTGTAAGTTATTGCAAAGCAATAACTTTCCAGTGTTCGTTTTAGATTTATTTTGACTTTTTTGATATAAATAGAATAAAACTCAAGTTAAATATGAATCAAATTGGCAAATTTTATTATCCTGATCGAAGCTTGTAATGCTATAGTTACATGATTAATCTGAAGTACCTACACTCCGACAGCTTTATATTAAATAAAATAAGTAATATGATAATAAGTAAAATGATGTATAAGACTGATGTACAATTTTTAACTAACTAATTAATCAACAATTTGCTAACAATCTATAATCTGTAATCATTATGATGATATTCAGGATATGATAGGTAAAGATAACTATTTTGTGTTTATTTCTGATTATAGATCCTTACAACAAACCTTGGTTTCGGCTTAGTCGGCATGCAAGCATAGATGTAAACAATTTATTTTCAGTCAACACCCATACAAGTAGAGTTTCCGTGGACTTTAAGAATGATTATCAGTTTAAACGAGACTTTGGCGCTAAAAACTATACCATACCGATTGCTATAAGTGATAACTATAACGCTGAAGGTAAGCGCTATGTAAAATTGCAGTTAATAAACTGTAAAGGTAAAGCATTTCGAAAGAAAATGTTTCTGAAAAGTACTTATCTAAGTGATCCAAAAAATATACTAACATTGATCATGGAAAGAATGGTTTACCTCTTAATTATAAATGTCAGCACATCAGTGTAAAAAGATTGATTACGAATACATACATTTATGATTCAAACTGCATAATATTTTAAAATAGAAGGTTTAAAAAATATACAAACTAAAATTACTGTAAGACAGAGATATTGACAAAAAACCTATTATAAAAGCGTTCCGAAAGCTCTACCAACTACCAAAATGAACACGATGTCGCTTCAGGCGTTTGCGCATAGTTCGCTATAAAACATGGTGGAATCGGAGATTAAACTTGATGTCTTGAACAGCATCTTTTGTTTCTTTGATAAAGATTATTACATCCTGATTTAGATTTTTAAATATTTAGTATTATGCAAAAGTAAATTAAAGTTAAATATCTTAATATACATAGGTTCGCACATCAACCGTTTCCGAGTTAACAACGATGTTACGTATTCAAATGGTCTATATGGTATTCATAAACATGCTTTGCGTGCACGTCACCACTATGCTAAAGCGTTTCCCAAACGGCAACTGCCTTTGTATGTAATATTTCCAATGGTTTTTCAACGACTAAGAGAAACTGGTTCGTTGCAAAAAAGGTTTATGGTACTAGACGGTAGAGATCAGCTTGTACACTGGAGGTAGAAAAACAAATTTTAGGTTGTTTGGACCGGCTGTATTGCCACAACGCTTAACAGGTCATGCATACTTTGATTTCTTGGAAAATACTCACCCTTAACTTTTAGTAGATTTACCTGTAAATCAATCAATCGATCAAATCTCTGGTTTATGAAAGATGAAGCACTACCGCATTTTACGCTTGCTGTTAGGGAACATTTGCACGACGCATTTCCTGGGAAATGGATAAGGCGAGGGCGGGGTCATTGGATGGCCTTTAAGATCTCTCGATTTAACTTTTTTAGACATTTGTATCTGGTGTTATATAAAAAGCTCCTTTTACGGAACTTCTGTAAACGATCTTCCACATTTGTGCCATCAAATAGAAAACTGTTGCCAGATAATTCAAGCACAATCCGGTTTTTTAAAAGGGTGTGGGCTTTCTTTGAACGAAGATGTATATCCTGTGTGGATATGCAAGGACGACATTTTGCACATTTTTTAATAATATCTTAGTATTATGCTATTGTGAAAACCAATAAAACTTTAATAAAAACCATTAAAACCATAAAACTCTTGTAATAATCGCTGTTTTTTCTCAGAAACGGTTGATTTCCGAACCTATGCGTATTAAGACTTTTTAACCTGTATTCGGCCATACTACATGTCCTGTAAATCTTTAAACGTTTTTTTTCTGTAAATTTATACAAATTTATAATTCAATTCGCTAA
Source organism: Agrypnus murinus (assembly GCA_929113105.1). NCBI lineage: Eukaryota > Metazoa > Arthropoda > Insecta > Coleoptera > Elateridae > Agrypnus > Agrypnus murinus. The sequence continues at coordinate 112,277,956 of OV816024.1, forward strand.
ACTAGAAAATTGCATCACAATCGAAGGAGTCTGAGAAATATTATACTGTGTTCTGTATTTCAATGACTCTTTTTACTCTTTTTGCTCTATTGCTATAGTTACAATTATTTGCAACAATGGATACTATAGAAACCAAGCGCTTGGAGTAATTATATCTGAAATACCGAATGCGGCTAAAATTTGTGTATATTCATTTATGTACGGGAGTAACTAAAGCAACTAGTAGTTTTAAATAAACTTTTTACATGGAAGAATTCACTAAAGTAAGCACTAAATCACACTATAACAGCAGTTCAAATTTGTAGAGCACGAAAAATACATGCGATTTGTTTTGTTTCGTCTAAAAAGGTTAAAAATTGACCAAGTTTGAAATTTGTGGAAAAATCGGAAAAAAGTTTTAGCCAAAAGCGGAGTTTTTTCAGTTTTTCTCAATTTTAAGGTGGTAAAGCGCGTTTTTGCTTCCCGCATAATACCGCCATTTTAATGGTGCATAGAAAAGACATCCAATGCACTATCTGTAGAAATTGTTGATAATCACATAAATGTAATATCTTTAATGAAATAAATGAAAGATTAATAAAAGTTTCGCAAGTTTATTACGTATAATGTACCTGACAATATTGTTACCAGACAAGAATAATAAGAATTAAATATCTAACACTTCCAGTAACGGAGAATTACTGAGCTTAATCGGTTCATTTATTAAAAGTGCCCTGACTTTGTGTTTGTATATCTCAAAAGCTTCATTGTATAGCTCAAATGTCTAGTTTTATCAAGAACTGAAACTGCTCTTGTTACAGTTTATAGTTTTTGGGAATTGCTTACTGGTGTTTTCGTCAAAGAGGCGGTTGGTCGATCTCCCCAAAACGTCGACCCTGGGAAGTTGTTCCAAGTTCTGATTTGAAAAACATAATTGGTTAATAATGCCTTCCAGATAATATGTAGTAGATCATTAGAGTACCTTAACTAAAGTAAATTTGCTTTTTATGACTAACTTGAAGAATTTTTTTTGGATCACAGGTTACTAAAAGTGTGTTTTACATAGTGGACACAAACTTCTTAATTTGAAATAAATTTTATAAAGATTGCCTTTTTTATTATCTGTCTTGATAGGTCCAGGGGGAATTCAAAGAAGTATACCCGATGAATCATTTTTGCTGATTTTGACCGACATAAACAATCAATACCCTCATATAGTAGAGGATCGTAGAAACGTTACCACGTCCGAGAAATTAAAGGAAGTAAGTTCAACGTAAATTGTAAAAGCCTTTAAACTCTAATAAAATCTAAGTATGGGAAAGCCGCCATAGTGGCTGCCATCGTGGATTTACTCTCGAAGTCTATAAAATGCATATATTGCTCCAATTAACTTCAAATATATACCAAATAGAAATTTCTTTGAACCATAATTCATATAAAGGCTTTATCTAATTTTGTTCCATTTATTACAAAATGTTAATAATAAAGGTTAATAGTTAAGTTATGAACATTATAATGATAGGGTATAAAGTATTTGAAAAAACTTTGTTAAACTTGTACAAAATCGTTTAAATTACTGTACACTCTTTGAAAAAACTACTAACACAATGAAAACACTACTGTCATTTCCAACATATATCACTCTCCACCAGAAACACCATCGTCGTATACTTCTTCTGTATTGGAGATACTGTAGAGTGTACCGTGACATTCACTGCAAGCTGATGAACATTCCAAACCATGTTTTCTGCATGAGCACCTTGAAGTACTCGTACTCCGTACGTACTTGTATCTCGCAGTTACATTTTATGATATCGAGCAGCCAATATGGCGGCTTTTCCATACTTAGATTTTTCTAGACTTGTGATATGTTGTTGAGGATATTATTCCAAGTCTAAAAAACCTTACTTTATTTCTTTTACAATTAGTTGGATGTTTAACCTATTGATCACATAAAATGACTGGACTAATATCCCATCGTCGTTTTTTACAAAGTGAATAGAATTTTATTTAATTAACTTGAATCTGGAATTTGTCAATTAACTATTCAGAACTTTCGTACTCTTAGTTAGTAGAGTAACTACTTATACTGTTGTGCTAAGCAGGAATTCAGTATTTGCAAAACTTAGATTTAGAAATATGCTACGTAGAATTTTAATGTGTGGTAGGAAAAAAATGGTATGTTGCTGTTATGTAGATTCTGCGATCTTGCTTAGTACGACTAACATAGCAATATATAAGGTAATATTCTAATATCTCCATAAAGTAATCAAGTTGATTTTGAAGCATTTTTAGTCATTGACATTGAAGAAGTTTACTGTATTATTATTATTTAAGTTTACAGTTTTTATTGACAATTGCTATATTTTCCCCTAGGGCGAAACAATTGAAGAGACTGTACTGGCGCACGATTTTGATGAACCGGGAACACCAGCAAGCCAAGTTGGCTTTAAAGTTACAAACGTTGAAGTGGTAGAAGGATCCGATAAAGAACTTCCCAAAGATTTTTTTTTATTCGAAGTAACTACAGATGAAGAGCATAAAACTAACATAGGATACGTGACTGCGCGAGCTGATCTTCGAGGTTATTATGGTTTATATAAAATTGAGCTTGAGGTAAGTATCAAATGCAATTTATATATTAAAAGTAAAGTTTTCCAAAAACACCACAAGAAATTCAGTATTTGTATAGTGTAATTAACTGAGTATTAAGTATATTTATTTATTTTAGTTAAACGATTTTGGAGATAATCCTTTGCCACTGTACGCAGATGACGAAATATTTGTTTATATAGAAAGACACAACTTTGAGGCTCCAACTATTACGTTTCCAAGGAAAAACGAACCAATTTATTTGGATGCCATGGTATTTTACTTAAACGTCTCTTTTATTAGTTAAGTTAGAAAAAGTAATTAGAAACGGCGGTTGCTTTTCATGAACTTTTGGTGACAGTCTCAGTGATAAACTTTTGCAAGCACCTTAAAACTTATACGTTTTTCTACTGGATTTTAAAGTAAGGAGTTATAAGGCTATAAATAATTATTCTAGCTGACAACAGTTTGAAGTCTTTTCTGGCAAACTCTGTGTTACCGAGAATTTTATGGTATGGATATTGTCGTACTCAGATTCAAAACAGATACAAACAGTTTGTACTCACAAAGTTGTCAATTCTGTGCGTCAGAGGTTGTTAACGAATATGTCGAGAATGCTGGGGATTGTCTCTGCACAATTTTAAATTTACTTTGTTATTTTCCCACGGTTCCTTTTAGAGTATTGGAAAGCACCTAGTCTAAAGAAAATTGATTATTAGACAACCAAAGCAACATACATCAAAACTTTCAATCTTTGCAAGTTTCTAATTTTGATAACAGAAGTTTGATAATAGATTGAAACCCTAAAAGTCTTTAAAATTCCAAACTTTTGAAACGTTCCAACTCTATCCAGCAGTGATATTTAAGTTTTCAGAACTCTGGAATCCTGTATCAGTAAATCAGCAAAACATTAAGTTCCGAACTTCCAATATCTAAATTTTCAGAACTATCCAGCTATTTTAACGTACAAATTGTTGCCAGTTTTCAGTTATGAGTAAAAATTCGGAGAATAGTCTCGTTTTCATCAATTTTTGTGGTTAGTAAAAGTGGCAAAGCAGAAACAATAAACGTTGAACCGATACATGTGTAAATTATTATTAATATTTCTGTATTAGAACCACATATCTATTACAATAGACAGTTTCAAGATCTTATTCATTATATTCGGGTCAACTTCCATTTTCATACCTGTATACCTTATCTAAAAAGATTTGCCTTTTAACACCTACAGCATCGCAGGATTCGAGAAAAAGTCTTTTTTCTACCAATATTTCGAAAAGTTGTCAGTTGGATTCTCATATAATATTATAGTACCACATTTCTTCTGAATATGCGTTAGTAGAAAAGCAGTATGCCCTGTAGAAAAACGTGTTTTACGCACACAATGTGTTGCTCGCGTCTAGTGCGTGAAACACTACCGTTTTGCTACATGTTACACAAATAGCTATTTCCGTTCCAGCCTACTGAGTAATCTTTGATTCTGAAGAGTCTGCATGTCGAGATCGGCTATATTAGTTATACCCATTTTTATCTAAAATCATAATTTTGGATGTCTAATTGTTGGCATCTTAAACATAAACACGGTGACGTTGGAAAGTGCAGAACATTACCTCTATACAGCTCTCATATAACCTCGATATTTCTATTTCGGTTAGAGTCACTCTATTTAATCAGCCAGGCCATGACGGCGGATCAGAGTATCCCAATCAACGCCATGTTGGGGGGGGGGGAAGACGCAAAATTGTTATATGTATTGAATCTAACTATGAAACGTAAAAGTTTCTTTTACTCTATATTATTCTGAATACACAAGAGATACGCCGCGCGATGGATGTCATTGAAAGCTCTATAAAAACGATACTTACGTTACTTTCTAATGCTCCGGCTGAGAACATCTTAATTATAACTTGGGCGTAGGTCTGATTTTCACAGCTTACTAATTATAAAGAGAAATAAGGGTGTTATAGGCATAATGAAACAAAAGTTGGGCGCCATTTGATTGAAAATCACTAGTTGTAACTTCAGCATTTGCAACCAAAAAGAAATGCTGAATGCACTGATAGAATTCAATAACTAATCATTTTTAGTTGAATTATTGTTAGGCTGGATTACGTATTTCATTAACTTTTACAAGTAAATGGTCCCACCTCATCACAGTATGGTTTGATTCAAATGTTAATTTACTTGTATATAAAATATTTGATTGTCTCGAAAGACAATACTGGCTACAATATGGCTTTGAAGGTAATAGTTTAAAAAAAAACATACCCTAATAAGGATTCTCATTAAAGGAACACAAAGTACTTAAATTTACAAGAAGTAATCATTAACATAAAAAGGTACAGATAATTTTTGAATAAAAAATTACTCTAATCAAATAAATTATCCATTAGTCCTTGATACATTGTTCAAATGTTGTAATTCTTCGGACAAAGGGAAACACTCACATAACGATGCCCTGGTTTCACTTAATTACAAAATACAAAACACTTCACATGATAATGGCTGTAAAACAGGTAGAACTTTGAATTGTGGTAAAGATGCTGCAACAATGAGCTAAACGTTCTTAATGGATATTACGAAAATTATTTCCGTATTGATTCGGCACTAATCCTCAATATTAAAACTTCCAAACTGCAATAATTCCAGTAATCCATTTGATAGTTACAAGATTTATTCTTTAACCAAATTTCGTTATTAGAAGGTTCGACTTGATAATTTTTGTAGAGCTAACACAAATTCTGTTAATCCACTATATTATTATTAAAACAAAAACCTAAAAAGGCAAGGCTTATTAGCGTTAAAATTCCAAATGCAATAACCCATCTTTTAAATTTGTAACTAGTAACACTCTAAATTAAGCGTAAGTTCGTTAACCAAAACGACAAGCTTTAAATTCAATAATTCAAGATTGAATTTTTCTCACAAATTCCTAAAGTCCGGTAAACTGGATTATTTGTATTAAATTATTAACACCGAAAATCTAAACGGTAAACTGAAGCAAATAAGCTTCCCTATACGATAAGTACTACACAAAACGGTATCAATTAGTACTTTTCAAGCTGTAACTTTGCTTCATACATACAATTTATAATTTTAGGAACGCGAACTAACATATAAAATTTCACCGGAGGCTTCTCCGAGGAGGAAGCCCCAGGTCGACCCGTCTGTTAACTCTACTGAACGATACAAGCCTATGTACTCGACTATCTAAGTGAAGCTTCAATGCTAGACTGTGTGAGGCTCTATTCGAGACTGCTTCGGGGATGAACAATTTTTATATCTTGGTAAATAAACTTAAGGGGGAAATTTTAAACTAGCCTATTGCAAAATAGCCTGACTTTTATAATCAATCGGGAACAAGCATTCGAAAAGCTACGATAGAATTCTATAAGATTTCGCTGGAATTCACCACAAATTTACACGTGGCTTCAATATTGTTTTATTCATTAGCATTCGAGGAAACTTGTTCATACAAATTTGCCGATAAACACGCATAGGAAATAATAAATTTAACTAAATGTCATTTAATCCTTTTGTTAGAAGGGCTACAGCACTTTTGAATATTTATAAATTCATTTTTATCTGGAATCTTTTCTTCAAAACGACATCCGTAGTCGTGAAAACGCCTTAAAATAAATTTTGGCATATGCCGTCATTTGCTGTAATAAGAAGTCTACGTTTTATTCTGGAAGGAATTTTATCAGTATGGGAACATATAGAGGTGACCCTTGATATTTAAGAAAACTCCATTTGAATTAAGCTGAAGTATGCAGATTTTAACTCAACGAAAAATACATTGAAGAATGCAGGACCGTGCCAGGGTTTTTTAGTTATTAATGCATACAAAATTACATTATTATAAAATGGGGAATTTTAATACGTTACAACTAATTAAATCCACGTTTAATTTAAAAAACTTTTTACACAATTATTAAATATGGGCATTATGTTATTATCATATTATTAAATCTCGGTCTTTTATTACCCTAGCGTGGCCTGATTAGATGTAACTTTAATTCCAATTTTACGCCATTTAGCAATCATATTGTTAGCCTCGTTGTCGGTTGTTCTGCTTTCTGCTGATCTGAAAAAAGTCGATTGCTTCCAAAAAAAACATAATTCAAATTGATTGATAGTTAAAAAGTCGGAAAGATTCCGTGACTTGATCACCATATGGCGAAGTATGACAACAGAAAACTCGCGTCTCGAAATCAGAAAGCAAAATGGTATTTTACTTCTCTGTAGAGGAAAAGTATCCGCTGTGTCTCCCTATTGAAAAAAGAAGTCTCCACTTTCCTCTAGGGAGAAAAAGTATTTTAGTTTTTATTTTTAATTGAAGATTCCACAAACAATTCGTTGTTTTGCCAACATTAAAACTAGACGAAGACGGTATAAAAAGTAAAGATGGATAAGTAAAAAATTACTAAAGATTCTAGATACTTATTTTTATTAAATTCGAATGCTGTCACGAAATGCTCAGTATCAAAACCAGTATTAATAGTACGGATTGCGTTGACCAAGTGTACAATCTACTGTGGGTACAGATTATAAATACAGATACTTACCCTAAAACACTTAACTAACTATTACATGTCATGAAGAGTAATGCTCCGTTGAGCATTCTCTAGAATTATATTAAATGTGTTTAAATGACTATTTAGGTTAAACGATTTGTAAGGTCTGCTGGGTTGAGCCTATTTAGTCTTCTTGGCTCATTTTCATGGACAATGTTTACTGCACAGAAAATTGGTTTATCTAATATATGTAATCGTTGTCAAATGCGAATGTATTATTATTAATAGCTACTACTATACAGTGTACTAGCGTAATCTCCGTTTGAAGCTTGATTTACACTCTGATGGAAATCAGTAGTAATACACTATGAATAACTGCAAATAATAATAGTAGTAATAATATAAATATATACTTTTTTAGAATCAGGATCATGGCGAAGAGTTAATAAAATATGACAGTGATGTTTTGGACCTATTTTCTGCAACAGACAATCAAGGTGAAAAGTGGGACATGACATTAAGTATTGAAGAAGGTGCGTATGGCATACACCGTATTTTAAAGCCTTTGCTATTACCTATTTTTTAGCTTCCAATCCTGACGGAATATTTGCACTTAGACGAAAAGCAAAAAGCCGATACTACTTACACTACTGAAAGACTCAAATAATCTCATTACTTATCAGGTAAGCTGGTAATCAAACACAAAAACTTTTACAAATAGAATCAAAGGGTAGACAATAAATATTATTATTTCCGAGATCGGATCGTATTATTTAAGAATAAATAAAAACATAAAAATTCGCCCCAAAAGAATATCACCTCTGTTGTAGTTAGTTGACACATTGAGTTACTGCAGTGTTGCTGTTCATTTATAATATGAATCAACCTCTGAATAAACCCATTACAATAATTACTATACCCTAACATTTAAATGAAGGATTTAAAATTACCGATATCACGAGGGCAGAATTGTAAAAAGCATCTCAAATCACGCAGTGTCCACCTCATGATCACGTGGTCGACTCGAGAAATGTATCTGATAACAGAAATAACTGATAAACTGGAATGATTCAGTAGCGTCACAAAATGTCCTTTACGAAGGCTAACATTGATGCTTAATGTTGTATTCGATTATAATCAAATACACGTACAAAATAGGGAAAATGAAATTAATTTATACTAGAAGAACAATTATTATTAACGTCCAAGTTTAATTATTTCATTCCACCTATAAAATACTATTTGACTCACAGTTAGGCATATTTTTGTTTTCCATGTAACATGTATGCAAGTAAACGGCAAAAAATATAGATTAAATTAAACATATGAAAGCAGAAATATTGTTATAAACAAAAATTCTTAAAAACTACTATAATAGTTAAGTAATTCCTTTAAAACAGTAACAAATTGTTTATACATTAATTGTTTTATTGAAATTGGTAAATTATTATACAGTACGATTCCTAATATATAAAAAGGATTGCCATCATTTAGTAGCAGTTTTATGCACTTAAAAATGTAAATTAACACCAGTTATGATTTTGTGTAGTTATGATTATTGATTGATTCCCTATTTTTTACTTTTAACGATTTATAGTTAAAAGTTTTGCAATTACTTTTCTTTAAATGTATTCATTACCCTATGCCATTTAAAACGTAATGAGATTTTTAATTATAAATCGTTATTAAGGTTGAATAGATACTTCAACGATGATAAATTTACATAATGTTAAAAAGTACTATCCGAACGTACGCTACTGACCTTTTTAAAACGTCTCGAGTAACACGATACTGTGCTTACATTCTTAGCTTATCGTAATGTTCTCACAGCTGATGTGCACGCGTTCATTAAAATCCTTCATTTGCCAGCGAGACTATAGCACAATATTAAGTCATTATTCTTTTTTTTAATGTAATACGGCTGAATCCCAAAAATTCTCATATTACGATATATGTTTTTTCTTTCAGTTAACTATTAAAGCAGATTGTAATTGTGGAGGAGATGAATCTTTACAGACGAGTACAGTTTCTACAAACATAAGTTTTATAAGTAAAGATTCCGAACCGTATTTTATTACAAATAAGATCCATCGTCAATTTACTGAAAATACTACAGATGAAACCATAATTATTCCACAAGCCTATTTCAACGATTTCGAAGAGGTGTGGCCGAATATCCCAATTTACTATCATTTGGCTTCTGATACTTCGAATTGTTTTGAACTGCATAAATTAGAACGCATACTTTCCTTGAAGTGTGCGTTACATCGTGAAGAAGTAGATACCCACACTCTTGAAGTAGTTGCTTCAAGGAGATCGACAGGCAATATGGATCCAAATGAAAGATCAATACTCACCATTAACGTCACGGTAATTATAGCGAAATTATAACCAAATCTCTTTAGCTTTAACAATGATTTTGAACACAGGTTCTTGAAAGAAATGACAATCCTCCAAGATTTGACGAAAGGATGTATCAAGCTACTGTAAAACCAACCGACATGCAAAATCACATCATATTTACAGCTACGGTAGATATTCATTAGAGTTTAATGGAAAAGTACAAATTAAAATTAGTGTATTGCAGGCTACAGGTTTGAAGTTAAAAGATAGCATGAAATTTTCTATGAACAACTTGGAACATTATGGAAATGGGCTTAATGAAGTAACTGAGCCATTTATACTTCGTCAATCAGCTGATAGAGCTGTTGACATATTATTAAACTTTAATGTTCAACCTATTATGAATGGTTATTTTAGTTTCGATCTTATTGTCACCGATGAAGGTAAGATTTTGACATGTAACTATATTCAAGTAGATCAAGTAGAGATAAGAGCAGAACTTTATTTAATTTAATTTTATAGCGATTTATTCTCTTTAATGTACATCGTAGATAATTAGAACAATTACAACGTAGATAATTTAAAACGATCAATACCTAATACAATTAAATAGAAGCAAAAACACCAAATTTGAATTTCGATTTCATATTTACATTTTAAGTAAATTCCCTTAGTGCTCGCTTATTCACTAGGGCGCTACATAGGGCTAAAACCTGATTCTAGCTGGTCAAAATTCCAAAAACCAATGTCAAAATCATAAGAAATAGTATTTTAGTAAAAAGCTTAGTGAACTCGTCACTACCTGCCGTTTACTGTTACGGCAAATAATAACCATAAAAAATCCGACAATTCCAGTAAAGTGCAGTTCAGTGTTAACGCTTCCGAAGGCGCCAATCTAATGTAGATGTATTTGTAGTTTGTTCGTTAACGTGAAAGTTTTTTTGTGAAAGTGTTTTTTTCATTGATTTCAATAATTTATAAAAACAGAATTGAAATGCTAAAAATTCTTATAAAGAGGTAAGTTTATATCCTCTAATATAGAAAATGGTGATTTTTACTTACCAGATAATAACTATTTTGTTTTGTGGTTTATAACTTACAAAGTTATGCGAGAGCTTGCGTTTGTATTTTTAATATTTTTTTGCTATAGTATAAAGAATAACATATTTAAGAATAAACATGCATAATGACTCTCATAATCTGAAATACAATCGAAATGATTAAGTTGTGTAATATTTCTTAAAATAAAGAAGAATTCGTGTAAATGCTATTTATTTTATGTCTTTAACTTATTTTTTAATAACATATTTATGTAAATAACTTTTTCTTGGAAAAAGTATAAAAGTATCAAACTGATCCAGTTCTAAAAAAGATTTTTTTAAATTTATTTTTGGTTTATTTTATTATTTTTATACTATACCAATCATTTGCTTTCAGTTAAGCTAATAAAATAATTTTGACCAGCTAGAATCGGGTTTCAGCCCTGTGTGGGGCGCATACTTGTCTGCTTAATTCTCCGAGTTCTTTGGTATACGCATTATGCACTCGTATAAATGCAAAATTATTGTTTACTTAGGAATGACACTTATTAAAATATGCTGTCTATATGTTACTGTTGGGTCTTCCACTAGTTCAAGAAGAAAAGAAAAAAGAGAGTAGAAATTATTAGGTAGACCAGGCAGTATTTTCACAATTCAACCCTTTTTATTATTGGCAAATTACTCTGTGAACTGAACAGACCAAAAGATGAAAGTTTCTCAAGAATGTACGCAAGTAGTGGTGATATTAAGCATCAATTGTCATTCATATTTGCTCTATTTGTGGGCAGGGGGTCGACTACTTATTTCATCTCGCTTGCTCGGCTCGGCTTAAATGTTGTAACATGATATGACTAAGATTCCTAACGCTTTCTTGTTGAGGCACTTGTTAAAGCAACGCTGCTTGACCTTTCTGAAATCTCATTTTTGATCCGACGGCCTTTTATGTATAGGAATAAAAAATGTACAAAAAGGAATTATACTATTTTAGCGGTTATTTCTTCTTATGCCTATTCTTTCCATCTGATACGTTAATTTTGGCCTGACTTGGATGCATTCCTTCTTCTTCGCAATTAGACGATGATTGGTGTTATTACAGCCCTTGCGTTGCCACCTGATTTCTTAAACTTTCTTATTTTTTTGGCCTATTTCATTGGAGTCTTTTAATTTGTTTCGTGGTAAAGAGTGGAAGAAGATGGCAGTAGCAGCTCGGAAATGGGACTAACAGACAACATTTCGATGTTGACATATTTGGGAATGACTTGACGTCATCAAGAACATTTCGATATTTAGCCTTTAATGATCGAAAATTCAAGAAACTGAAACTGTAACTTTTCTGTAAGTTTGGAATGGCAGACCGCGGTGAACCAATTTAAATTAGGAATACTGCATTTGCAATGACTGCATATGATGATAATGTTGTGTAAAATAACTGGAAGAAATGTATTATTCGGTTTCTATTATCTCCACCATTACGTTTATTGTCGTTCTCTAATCAACTTCAAGTTGTTCAAATTATATGAGGGTATAGACCCTAGAGTTATCTGTTTTAAGTTGGGAGCAACAGTTGGCCAGGTTTTGCTCTCTTGATACAGTGGAAAGTGTCCTTCCGATGCTTTAAACAGGTTCATCTCAATCTTTGGAAGTGCTGCTCTGTGGCAATTAGGCTAGTTATTGCAATGGCCAGAAAAATTACTAGAGAAAATTGAAAGATTAACAAAAATCAAAGTTACGGAAATGTCACTGCTTGTATAGTATCTAAATACATGGCGATATTTTGCAATACATACAGTGTGTCCCCAGGCGCAGTTCACAAGAAAAAAAAACTCTTTTATTATTGATTTTAAGACAAAAAGTCAGTGCTTATTTTACACGCCTACTAAAAAGCATAACAACATTTCAATATTACTTATAATAACGTAGAAAATTTAGAAAGCACATTATTTTGTAATAGTACGGGAGGCCGCAACCAGGATTTTTGATTTATTTTAGCATGCACAATCCCCACGGGAATCGACAGTTTGTGAAAAAAGACAAAAAAAAGTCTCCAGCGACCGAAACCGGTAGTGAGCATAAATGCATTTAATTGTTAATTAAAGATGTCAAAGAAACAAGTAAAAAAAACAACTTTGAAATGTCCGTTCTACAGCTCAATGTATTCGTAGACAGCTGAAATTGATGTAAAAAACGCAAACGGACATTTTTATTGGTCCAGAGAAATTTGTTAGGTGAATAAATAAAAATTTTAGGCCATTGTTTTTCCGACATATCTTGGAATGTCCGTTTGCACCATAAATGTTCATTTCAAGTTTATTGAAGTCAGGGAAAAATACGAACGGAAGTTTTTATTGGTCCCGTTGCCCATAATTGGATTTTTAAAATGTCAAAATTTTCCGGGAAATCTTTTAACTTCAAAATGTCCGTTTGCGCTTGGATGATGTTTCTAACATTGAAAGGAGTAAGCAAAAATATTGAACGGACATTTTCAATGGGTGTGGGCTTAAAAAAATCATTTTCCGTCGAAAAAAAATCTACTATAGCCAGGAATGAAGGTTTAGGTTGGAAAAATAATAACAAGATGGTTTTTTACATGAAAAAAATCACAAAATCTATCTTTATTCTACTTATAAATTACATTTACTCTTCTTCATCGGTCAAATTTGCCTCGCAATCGCTGTCGTCATCTGTATCAATGTTGAAGGGGTTACCGAAATTATACTCTTCATCATTTTCCTCTTCTTCATCATTTTCTAATCAAGTTCTACAAAAAAACTTCTGACATTTAATTGACGTTTCGTTATTGCCCGTCTGACCATAAAGAGGCCCGTGGGCCATAAAAAGACTTTTATGTTTAGAGTCTTACAATAATAGTCTAATTATAATGCATCTGTGAATAAAACAAATTTATATACATGCACTCGGAAAATGCAATACAACAGAGAGATTAGACAATGTAATGTCTCTATAGAGAGAATCGACATTTTTCAATAAAAAGTGTATGCAAAAAAGTTACAGAGAAGTTGTGGAAAACAGTATATCGTGAAGTATACATCACGTCCACGATCCATACATTCTTAATTGAAGAATTGTAAATTAAATTTTCCTGTAGGCTGCCGTTGTTCTCGCTTTCTTGGGATTAACCAGATATCTCGACCACAGTTAAATACGTGAAACTAGAGAAGAGAAAGCGAGGAAATGGGAGAGAAAGAAGAGATGCATCCAACTTTATTTAAAGCATGTTCTTGGCGACTTGTATATCGAATAAATGTGGCACTCACCGTGGCAAAGATGAATCGAACGAATTTCAATGTAACACAATATTGTCGGCTGTCTCGTGGACAGAAGAATCATCGTTATCTGGCAGATCACTCCTTGTAGCTGCATTTGAATTCTCAGTAGCGTCAGGTACAGCACTATTATCGACGTCCATCGACATGATTGGAACAATTTTATAACTGGTATAACGCTTGTAGCAGTGACTATGATAACCGATAACATCGCAATCAACATTGTTGAAATCGGGATCGTTTTCAGCTAGATCTCGAATTTCACGCCCTTCATAAAATGCTCTACACTTGTCAAGAATTTTTTCCTTGAATCGAATCAGTTTAACCAGATTCCCTCCCTCCTCACAGAAAATACACTTTTTTAATTAACTCATTTTTTTATTAATGAGATGCAAATGAAACACCGAACACTTGTTTAATGAACGCGCGTTGAAAAAACACGTGGTGGCGGCGTCTCAGTTTCTCTATAGCCTTAACGGTCCAGATTCAATACCATCTGATGCGCACGCAAGGGAAAGAAAAAATGTGGCGGCTACTCAGCTTCTCCAGCATCCAGTTCTTCGAGGAGTACCATGGACCGCCGCGCATGCGCAACGCTCTGGATTGTATACGCCACCGCGTGGTGTTACGAAGGCTACGAAATGACGTATCAGGAGAAATAATGACTACGGAAAATTTCCGTTCTGCTTTTTTTTGTTATGTATTAAGTCTAAACTTTAATTTAAAACAAAAATGAACCGTGGGAAGATTGTTTTTTTAAACCATTTTTCTCTACAGGTTCAATTTCCCATAAGAATAATTTTTCCCACGGAAAATGTCCGTTCTTGGTGGATTCTTATCATTTTTTATATTCTTAACAAGATTCCACCAAGAACGGACATTCCCCAATGAAAGAAAAACGACTTAATTTTTTACAGACGGAAAATCATTTTTCCCCTGGAAGTGCTCACTACCGAACTTTTTCACAGGGGAATTTTATGTCAGAAATTCGAAAAACTATCGATATCAGTGCTCGTCATCCATGCTAAAATAAGTTGGAATTTTGGTTGCGGCCTCCCGTACTATAAGGAAAAAGCGGAAAAACCACCTTGTTTGAATAAATCGTATGAAAAATGAAATCAGGTAATATTATTTCTCTGCTAGTTCTCAACCTTATTAATATTGCTACTTGAGTAATATCGAAGTGCTGCTACACTTTTTAATGGTTTTGGGACTAGCAAGAATTTTAATAAAAAAAGGCTTTTTTTGTCGTAAAATCAATAATAAAGGTGTTTTTCTTTTATGAATCGCATCTGGAGACACACTGTATATAAATATATACCACAATACATACAAGTATCTAGTAACATGTCATTAATAACAATACTGTCTCGCCATTACCTGTTGGTTATTATCCAGTCATCTGTTTGCAGTACCATAATTTAATAGTACCACAACAGTGCCTATTCACGAGATAACACGTGTACAAGGTTTCGTATAGTGGAAGATCCTCGATTAGTATTTGGCATTAGTATGATATTAAAAAAGGCTGTTATTTTTTATTTTTTAGCTGACCAACGTGATTTCGTGCCCGTCCACATATTTATAGTTTCGGAATCCAGTCAAACTCCCATTTGAAAATAAGATAAAAATTGTGTCACTTCGAAAATAAGTTGTAAGTAACTAATTTTTTTAGTAAAGCTTCACTTTTAATAAAGTAAAGAAATAACAAAAGTAAGAAAGAAGTGGTTTTATTATTTTTTTCTTTTGATTGTCTACACTGTTGTATTAAACTTTACATTAGCAAAGCAGTAACATACAAGTATACAAATCAACATACAAATCTTATACATCTTTGATTTTCTTGTACAAAATTACAAAAAAGGTAGGTACAGCTTAATCTTTATTAATTTATTAAGTGTCTCTAAATTTAATCATTTCATAATATAAGCATAGACTAAAGTGGTAGATTTACAAGATGGAGGTAGTTTCACAATATTTATTTATTAGTTCTGAGCATTCTTAACGTATAATCGTTTTTTAATTGATGTTAAAAGGAATTGTTAGTTACTTGTTTTTCAAGTAAATGTTTGTGTTTTGTAAAATGAACAAAAAGTATAGTATAAATTTTCAAGAAGCAAAAGATGCCAAAGAGAACGAAGCAACAAGACAATGTGACTGGAAGACGCGCGAGATAGTTTTACTGACAATTGATCGCTCAGGATAGTGTCTGCGTTACTATGCCCGATCAGACATTTGTAAAAGTGGATTTGGTTAGCCCTCAGTTCTACTACAGAAACGGATAAGGTATTTGAGGATTCAATTGCCATACATAAATTTGGTGAAAGAATTTTGATATCGCAGACAATAGCATCACGTTCATATCTAATACTAGTCCTAAGTACTAAGTACCTCTAAATACGAGTAAATAATAATAACCTCTAACGCATTTCACAAGATTCCAGCAATTACAACCCTGCTGATGATCAAAGAAGCCTAGTAAGTATAAACCCATTCCAAGATTAAAATCCTTAATCATTGGAAAACCGATCGAACACTACAAATCCAACCTACTGCGACGCTCTTCGGTGACTAATGTTCTGAGAGGCCGGACGCCTGCTATGTCCGTCCGTCCTTTAAGGTACTACTTTTCTCGGGCGCCAGATTTTATAGAGTTTACTCTCTGCTAAATCCAATAGGGTACCCTTTGACCCTATCGAAGCCAAGGTAATTTGCAGTGGAGACACGGTACTCCAGAAGTCTTATAAGGGTGCACAGCAAAACTTGAAGTAGGTAAGCAAAAGCCAAGCAAGCAATCGGACTTACAGGTTTTAATACTAACCCTCGGTATACTTGGATAACTACAGCCAAACCAGCGGGAAGGATAGGAATACCAGGATACCGGGGTTAGGGTAATCAGTTGGGGTGACAGGGCGGTACGAGGGAAGAGGGGACCTGCACCACGGTCCAGCTCGGTGGTGCGGCAGAAGAGAGAGAGAAGGAACCGGCACCACGGTCAAGCTCAGTAGTGCGGCAGATAGAAGAAAGAAAAGAGAGAAGAAAGGAACCAGCACCACGGTCAAGCGCAGTAGTGCGGCAGAAGAAAAGAAAGAAGAGAAGGAGCGAAAGAACCAGCACCACGGTCAAGCGCAGTAGTGCGGCACAAGAAAAGAAAGAAGAGAAAGAACCAGCACCACGGTCAAGCTCGGTAGTGCGGCAGAAAAAAAGAAAGAAGAGAAAGAGAGAAAGAACCAGCACCACGGTCAAGCTCGGTAGTGCGGCAGAAGAAAAGAAAGAACCAGCACCACGGTCACCCTCGGTAGTGCGGCAGAAGAAAAGAAAGAAGAGAAAGAGAGAAAGAACTAGCACCACGGTCAAACTCGGTAGTGCGGCAGAAGAAAAGAAAGAAGAGAAAGAGAGAAAGAACCAGCACCACGGACAAGCGCAGTGGTGGGGCAGAAGAAAAGAAAGAAAGAGACGGATGTCAGTAAAGGAGAGCGGGCTGGTGTAGCGGATATCGGTGAATACACTAAGCTAAGCTCACCTGTGTATTCTCGGTCGGACCCGTTGTTCTTGTTGTTGACTAGGCACTTCACTTTCACTATTAGTTGAACTTGTAGTTGAGAACTACCAACTGATCTAACCGTAACACGGCCCCGGCTTTTATAAGCGATAAGCGTGCGCGCGTCACGCAAGGCGGGCGGGCGAACAGTGGGGGATCAACGGTGGGGAATCAGTGTAGCCGGAATCGGTTTACGGCAAGGTCGCGCGGGAACTTAGAATACTTCAAAAATTAAATAATACTCTTTAACAATAATTATTAAACGAAATGTTCTAATAAATAAATAACTTTGTTTAACATAAAATTTTGTCCTTCTTCGTCCGACATGTTGCTTACTCTTGACTTGATAATGTGTAATAGTCTCAGAGCCTTCGAGACGTGGCTTTCCGTTGCGTCTCTAAACCCTTGAATGGTCCTTAAATCCTTGAACGGTCCCTGGACCCTTGACGCTCTTCGGTGACTGATGTTCTGAGAGGCCGGATGCCTGCTATGTCCGTCCGTCCTATAAGGTACTACTTTTCTCGGGCGCCAGATTTTATAGAGTTTATATAATATATAATATAGTTTATATAAATCCAATAGGGTACCCTTTGACCCTATCGCAGCCAAGGTAACTTACAGTGGAGACACGGTACTCCAGAGGTCTTATAAGGGTGCACAGCAAAACTTGAAGCAGGTAAACAAAAGCCAAGCAAGCAATCGGACTTACAGGTTCTAATACTAACCCTCGGTATACTTGGATAAGCTCAGCCAAACCAGCGGGAAGGATAGGAATACCAGGATACCGGGTTTAGGGTAATCAGTTGGGGTGACAGGGCGGTACGAGGAAAGAGGGGACCTGCACCACGGTCCAGCTCGGTGGTGCGGCAGAAGAGAGAGAGAAGGAACCGGCACCACGGTCAAGCTTGGTAGTGCGGCAGATAGAAGAAAGAAGAGAGAGAAGAAAGGAACCAGCACCACGGTCAAGCTCGGTGGTGCGGCAGAAGAAAAGAAAGTAGAGATGGAGAGAAAGAACCAGCACCACGGTCAAGCGCAGTAGTGCGGCAGAAGAAAAGAAAGAAGAGAAAGAAAGAAAGAACCAGCACCACGGTCAAGCGCAGTAGTGCGGCACAAGAAAAGAAAGAAGAGAAAGAACCGGCACCACGGTCAAACTCGGTAGTGCGGCAGAAGAAAAGAAAGAAGAGAAAGAGAGAAAGAACCAGCACCACGGTCAAGCGCAGTAGTGCGGCAGAAGAAAAGAAAGAAGAGAAAGAACCAGCACCACGGTCAAGCACAGTGGTGCAGCGGAAGAAAAGAAAGAAAGAGACGGATGTCAGTAAAGGAGAGAGGGCTGGTGTAGCGGATATCGGTGAATACACTAAGCTAAGCTCACCTGTGTATTCTGGGTCGGACCCGTTGTTCTTGTTGTTGACTAGGCACTTCACTTTCACTATTAGTTGAACTTATAGTTGAGAACTACCAACTGATCTAACCGTAACACGGCCCTGGCTTTTATAGGCGACAAGCGTGCGCGCTTCAAGGTCGCGCGGGAACTTAGAAAACTTCAAAAATTAAATAATACTCTTTAACAATAATTATTAAACGAAATGTTCTAATAAATAAATAACTTTGTTTAACATAAAATTAAGTAACTTCGTTACACTACAAAAAGCAAGTCCCATTCGAAAACAAAAAAGAGCCCGAGAGGATAAATACAAAACGAAAGAAGCGGACAGGTCAATTTGCGGGATGTCGCTGGAAGAATACAAGAAAGTATGCTGTTCTTTGCCGGCAAGGAACCACCCAAAAGCTGCTAATTACAAGAAAAAACAAAGCCCAACTTGTTTTTATCAAATTCGGCTGGATTTTGCTTTAAGTATGAAGAGTTGAAAACAACGAAAGAAGAAAAAGAGTAGAGAACAGAGTAGAGAAAGAAAGTGAACATACTTCCAAAAGTTCCAACCGAGACACTTCCAATCACTCTAAAAAGCTAAAAGTATAGCAACTGTAAAAGAATAAAGCAAAAAGAGCAAAAGAAAATGTCACCAGACACCCAATAAACCATACCAAAGAGATAAAAACAACCTTGTAACCAGGGCCGTATTCAGAAATTTATTTCTGAGGGGGTTCTGTGGGAATTTATTTCGGAAGGAAGCAGAATAGAAAGATAATTTTATTTTGTTGTCATTTTATTAGTATTAAGTTTAGTTTCGGGGGGGGGGTTCAGACCCCCTAAACCCCTCCTTGAATACGGCTTTGCTTGTAACAATAGGAATGTTACAACTATTTAGATTTATAAAAGAAGTTTCTGCTGGTTTTTAATATTTAATAATTATTTTTTGCTTAAATGCCATTAGGATCGGCCAAATCATATATAACGGTAATCTTAAATTACCCGGCCCTAACGGAGCTCTATTCTTTATGATTCTACGAATTCGCACTGGCGAATGCTGTCGCGATGTTTTTTAATCCCAACTGCTCACTGATCATTGATCATGCTGATAACTTAGAATTATTACCAACGAATGCTGATAGTATTTTTAATACCATAGGTCAAATCCCATACACGGCCAGCTTATTTTTTTAATTGAGTTAACTGCAAGACTATTGTTTAATATCCTTTCTTTTCTTTAAAACCAAAAGATGAATAACAAAAAATTAGTGAATGACAGTGTATGATGGAGAAGAAGAATAAAGTACAACATTATTACCTAATCTAGAAACAATAAATACTTTAGGAGCACAGATGTGACTTGTGTAATGTAACAGGGCGAGGTAGTGTTTGATTGGTGATTGTCTTGGCCTTATTCATTTAAATCATTTTATTGGCCGAATTAAAAATATTTAAAAGCAATAAAGTGTCAACCATGTATGATAATTACTCAATTTAAGAAAGTCTGAACCTAGATTGCCCTTGTTAGATAATCTCGAAAAATATAGAAATTTGAGAAGTGCCAGCTGCATGTGGCAGCTGTAGTATTTTTTATTCAACTTATTTATTCAGAATTTCGATCCATGCATCAGTTTTGGAAATGCATCCAATATTCTCAATGCTAAAATGTGGAGAACAATGAATTTATCAGCAACAGTTTATACATTATTCATCTCGACAGTGAATACCATATTTCAGAAAAGAACTGGCTCACAGTAAACCATTATATTTTAAATATTTAACACCAGTTGCAACTACCTAAACTTAACCTAGTTACATTCTGAAATCCCTGAAGCATTCGAGTACCTTAGGTTCCAACTTCTACATTCAAGAGGGAAACTAATCGGTAGGGTAATAGTAAATCGTAACGTCTAGGGTTTTCAGACTATGAATACTAGTCTGTTTAAACGTCATGACATATGTTGTTATTTTTATTTTTTTGATCTTGTAGATTAACTCGTAATTAAATAGCGTAACTTATTAAAACGTCCTGTTATCTTTCCATTTGTTTCAAACCTTTCCATTTACGAATTTTACGTAAATAATTATGTAAAAGTAAAGCATGGATAAAAATTGCAACAAGTATTTTTAAAGTGCCAGTTAAAAATCTCACTATTACATGTGAAAAAAGTGAATCTATATTAGCTGTACATACAGACTGACAATTTTAAAAGTTGCATTGGCTATATCTAAATATCTCTGAGACTAAAAAAAAGTTATAGAAATCGATCGAAACCGTTTCGGTGGTAGGGAGGTGATAAAGTCTGTTTTAGAACCCAATACGCACATTTTCCAGTGTTTCTCTGGTAATCGATCAGAATGCTTTCGTTATTCGATTGTAACGGGCTGACGGGCTTCGATTAAGTTGAATATTTAACTCGCTTCGTTTTAAATTCAAACAAGGTAAACTTTTTTGAAAACATATTTACTTTTCTATAATATATTTCTTTTTAGTCACGTACGTAAAGATTCCTGCGTATTGCATTGTAAAACAACCAACGAAGTAAAAGTTAATTCTTTTAAAGCACCCTAATAAATTCGTTTTAACAAAAATATTTAAAATTTCATAACCCCCTTTCTAGGCTAATGGATGGTTGAGTTAAATCTCTTCAACATTAAAATGTTCACATAGGAACAAAACGCTTTTAGAACTGTAATTCATGTTTTTACGGGACATCATTATAGCTAAGTGAAGTTACTCTTCGATAAGCTAGTTTCCGTATCCGAACATTATTGTATCTGTATCTTTTAATAAAATATAAGAGAGATTTTTATCTAAATTTGTTATTGGTAACGTTATTCGTAACGTGTTATTATGTTTAACGTGTGATTGGATGGATAGTTCTGAATCTACTACAAAGCATCTGGACGCTACTATAAGAGTAGTAGTCATCAAGTAAAATTTTAATTACCTAATTATCATTCTTCTGGCTAGGTTCTAGAGTTTCATCTTGCTCTTGTGCAAACATTTAAATTGGACTGTCAATGTTTATTTGCAACGTCATCTAGGTTTGGTATTTCAACTACAAAATATCGATTTTTCAATAATCCCTATTTGGAGATAAATGTTTTCTGATGTTCTAATTCGTTAACAAGCAATACAATTATAGGCGCTTCTGGTAGTGGGAAACAATTCTCCCCCTGCGACCAGTTGGAACTCCACAACACGGTCATTCTCAATATGTTAGTTTGATGATTGATTAGATTTTTGGTTTTAATAGTGTAAATCCCTTTTGATGCGTCAATTATAGCATAATTAGTGCATAAAATGATTCTGTGATTTATTAAAAGCTTTGAATCGTTGTTTGAAAGTTTGAAAGATAACGAATTTAGAGTTTTTTTTGTCACGCTTCTTCGTCTATCTTGAATCCTTTTGGAAAGGTAATAAAAATCTTTATTTTAATTAAAGTTTCTTCTAGTTTTATTGATGTTATCAATAAACTTTTCATTACAATATCGATTATTATTTATAGGAAAAAAGTCGATACGGACTTTAGTTTAAGAAAATCGATCCACACTTTAGTTCAAAAAGTCGATGCAGACGTTAGTTTAAGAAAATCGATCCACACTTTAGTTTGAGAATATTAAACCAAACTTGCAATCAACTTGGTGTTTTAAGTCTCGTGTCCATTTTGGATAACAACTTATTTTGGTGTTAATTTTCATGACGGAAACTGCGAGTTTCACCTTTGTTTATTTGTTTGTTTGATGTTAATGACTGAATTACTAGAAGCCTTCTCCAAAAGGTCTGCAGAAACCTGGAGGCCATCTACGACGAGACATTTGAAGTAACGTTTGAAAACCAAATTAAGTTTATAGAAATAACCAGGTGGGTTCTTTATATCCTATTTTTTGTGTTAATTAGTTCATTTGATCAAAATTTAAGAGTGGATTATTATATTTATAGAGAAAAATCTTAAAGTTGTAATTTAAAGAAAACTTTTAATATGAGAATAAATAAATTTGTAGGAGATTCTGAATCTAATCTTTAAGTAAAACTGATAAAACTCAAACGATCCTAGTATAAATTTTTAAAGTATTTTTAACTTAGTTGTAATATTATTATAATTTATGTTAAGCTATTGTTTGAATGACAATCGAAGGCCTTCCAGTTCTTTTTTTACACTCGAATGATTTTTTACGTGAAGTAAATAAATAAATGGTATTATTTGTGTTATTTCTTGTTTACTTTTTACTATGTGCTATTTTATGTAATGACGGAGTGCTGGAAATCGGTCCTTGCATAATTGAGGCTGGTTTATTTTAAGTTTTAGAGGTCCGTATCGTGGAGTATTAACGTCACTCTTTTATTAATTTAAATCAATTATACTGGCTCCCCTATATCCATATCTTTATGAATTTAATGATGATGCTCCAATCCACCTATGACCAGTCTTAATCTCAAAAGAGGAAGAAAGTTTTTATTTGATTTGATATTTAAGCTAAGCCGAGACATAGGTAGTTGTACAACGTAAGTACTTTTGTCCTCGGTAAAGTAATACTAGTTACAATTTCATAGTCTCATCGTGGGGCTTATATTTTTGTTGTAACAAATTGGCGCTCAAGTGTAGGGCTTTTGTTTTTTTGTAAAACTGGTGGTTGCACTACATGCAATAATCGAAAACGTTAGCACACTAGCTTATGCAAGGGTCACCAGAACATTTTCTTTGAGTATTTTGATGGTTATTTTAAATAACCGTATATATGGATATATATGGGTTTTGTTTCCACATAGAGTAGGAAAAGATTTTTTTGGATTTTCAAAGATTTTCAGCACGACAAAAATTGTGGCTGTAGTTAAATGGAGATCATTCACATGTGAAAAAGTGCTTAAATGTTAATTTTGCAGAGAGGTAAATCGGTCGTGGAGGCCCAGTAACATAACTATATAAGTACCCCCCTCGTTGTGCCAGATTGAACCCATTAGATTTATTATATGGGTTTTATTTGAAAAACAAAGTACATCGGTAACCACTAGTTAATTTACACAAACTATCAAGAAGCCTTAGCAGCAATAAATGTTACCCCGATATGCGTATACACGTTCAAAATAACATTGTTAAGCAACCACAGCATGCATTGAAAATCAGAAACAAATTTTTTAAAAATTGCTTTAAAAGTTTTATCTGGTTTGTACAGTTGCTAGGCTTCTCTTTCTCATTGCTATTTTCTTCTATTTTCTAATTAATAGTTTTAGTCAGTTATTAACAACGCATCTTGTCTTGATTTATCTTTTTGGATTGCCCTTATTTCTTTTGTATTTACCTATTGTTGATGGTTCAGCAGATTGATTTATTTATGAAAATTAATATTCCTCTTGATTATAATAAATTGAAAATTCAATAAAATTCGACGAAAAGTTATAACATCTTCTTTTCTTTTACAAATGTAAAAGGTAAGTATTTTTCCTTAAAATAATTCACCTTCCTATATGTACAAAAATAGATTCATAACCTTACCTTTTATTGTAATTTAAGTTAACAAGTTAAGACGTGCTTTCACGTCTGTTGAAGTATACTAACTTGTTTTTCCTTGCCGAGATATTTATACTTTTACAAAGACAATTGAAATACATAACAATTACGACGCGTGTGAAATTTTATCAAATTTCTTAAAACTAATCTTTATAAAAAGATAGCCTATAAAATTGTGAACAAAATGATATAAGACTTGTTTCTCAAATAAATCTATAACCCTGCAAATCAATATCGAACACAAATGAATTTCTAAGATATTGATTATTTATATACATGATCCGAAGCTACATCACATGATATAGCTGCATCATACCATTCAACAACTTTCCTGATTAAAATTTCACCATGTATACTTAAATACATAAGAGAAAAATTATTTAATCGATAAACTAATGTTGATAGTGTTACTTTGGATCATGTTTTGTATGCCTTTAAACAACTTAAACTAGGAAAATCTCAAACAGTTGATGTACTTTATACAATAGTGCAGAAGACTTCACTAAAACATTGGACAAAATCCATAAAATAAATCATATATTCTGTTAACGATTACACCGTTTACTTAAGAGAGAAAAAACTCAAATATAACAACTTTTGAAATCAAAGTAAGTTAATTCTGTCATTCTAAATCTTTAGATAATTATTAATTTTATTGTATTTCAGATGAAATCTAACCCGTGACTGAATTTGTTTATTGGTAAATGCAAATTCCCTCTTGCAGTACTTTACATATGTGCAATAGAAAAATCTCTACCTTAACAGATGTTACCGTTTTCTAATCTTGCTTAACTAATATGTAGGGTGTTCCCTTACAAGACATAGGTTTAGTTTGTAACGTTTTTGACACACACGTTGCCGGACTACTTTTGTGGTCTACGTGTTTGCCACCTATATATCAAATTTTCAAAATAATGTTGTTGCTCAAAAAGTCAAAAACTTTCTATTTGTTATATGCTGTAAGTTATCTTATTCTTGGAATTGTTGTTGTAAGAATTAAATTAGTCTTACCTCGTTAGCGTGTGGTAGCATTATTTGGCAGCGTGTGTGACCGACAAACTGGTAGCACATGACGTCCCTGTTGTTGTTAACATGAAGGGTGATGTGGCATGGAGGTAGCAGAGTAGAAGAGCAATAAGATAAGGTCATAGAAACAACAAGATGCTAAGATCAATTCAAATAATAAAAATTATGAATATAAATTTACATTTTAAACTTTCGTCTTTAAGTGAATTAAGGAGAGAAACTATCTTAGCCTGTAGGGTTGGTACTAGTAGGTATGTAGCTTTCTACACAAGTTTTGTTCATAAACTGCCCAAGTTTGGATTTCGGTATGTTGATGTTTTTAATTTCTCTTTGTACGCGTGTAGCTTGATAGTTTCCAGGCAAGTATCAATTCCAAGATATTTTAGATCTTGTAGCATACCGTTTCTGTAGTTGTGTCGACGTATTCCTATTTTAAACTAAGACTTTATAATTATGTACTTAGCACATGAAAACTTTATTTGCGACAATATTCCATATAAGTTGTATAGTCCACAATAATAAAGTAAAATAGACTAAACTTAAATAACATGGGAAACCAATAGTAGTAGGAAAATATAACTTTGATATATATATATATATATATATATATATATATATATATATATTAAGTTTTCCATTAATTAAATAACGACAGAAAATTTACAAAACTTTGTAACTAACTCATAATAAGGCTTGATGAAGACTCTTGAAATGCTTAGAACAACTCGGTTCGTCCAATAAAGTCCCTACACTATGGACTAATTACAGATATAGCAATTTTATAAACTAATATGATTTGCATTATTATAATATTTTAAAATAAATAATACTCATATTACACCGTTTTTACTGAAAATATATCCAGGTTATTTGATAGGAAAGATCATATACCCCAGGTGAGCTTACTCTTAAGATTTATAAACGTATTCTCCTTAGACCGAGAGTTCAGCTCCTATAGGACCTGAACTAGCTATCGGAGCACGATCGATACAGTGGAAATGCATCTATTCACTCTTTCACATGCATCTAGGTATCTGCATGTGTGTATATGAAAAATTACCTACAAGTTTCATGCTTTTGATGTTGTCAAGCAGCAGTGTTGCTATGATACCTAGCAATTGAAATTTTTAGTAGGTATAAATAAATAAACGAGAACTTTGGGGGCAGATCAACGTTAGTAACATTTATCGTATCAGAATACTGCTTGCTTCACAATAATTGAAGTCTTCTCCAGAAAATGAGTTTATGTTACAAATTTTATATTTTGAAGAAGTTTACAAAACTCTTAGATCACTTTTGACTGTACTTACTTCTAACAGTACATCTTGTCATCGTTAGTAAACCTATACTGCCTATACTGACAAATACTTAAAAAATTTATTAAAATCTGTTTTTTGTTAAATGCACAATTGAACATATACCATTTTTCAATCCATAATGTAACCTACCCTTTTTTGGGAATACTTAAATTAAATTGCATTATTGTATCGACAAAAACCAGACTAATTTTAGTTCAGTTAGCTATCGTAGCAACAGAAACCGTTGGTCGAATTCATCAGTTAGTCAGTAATAATCGACAATTCAAAAAGGTATGTCGATTGCTGACAACTAGACTGCAGGGGTTCCCAAAGTAAGGCCCGCGGGCCAAATGCGGCCCTCAAGCTCCAGAAATGCGGCCCGCGATGTCAGATCATCCGCAATTTAGAATTCATAAAGATAATTTAAAAAATAAATAAATTTTGTCACATTATTATAACGTTATTTTTAAAATAATAATCAAAAATGCTGTTTAAAATCGTTTATTAATAAATAAAAGATTATTTACAATGCACTTGTAACGATCACCCTGTTTGCGATCACCCTGCCACCAAATGTAACGACCGTCCTGTTACCAATGTAGCGCCCCTCTGGTTTCTTCCTCTACGGATCTAACCACGGCCGACTTGTCCTGCAGTTGGGTCCTGTAACAGAGCGTTAGAAGGGATTCGCACACCTCTCAAATAATAAAAGACCAGAAAACATTTACTCGTAGTTTATTAACTTAAACCATTTGATAATTTGTTAAAGAAATATTCCCCACAAAAATTGAATATTTCTGGATTTATAATAATCAGTGAGACCAAGAACAGTACAATTATATCAATAAAAAAAAACATCATTGAAGTAATATTTTAGTATACCTTAACAATATTAAAATAAAATACAAACAGAACAAAATAAATATAACAGTGTAAAATAAAATGATTTACATTACCGTTAGTTAATTGTTCCTTAACAGTGTAATTCTTTATTAGAGGCAGGTAACAAATCACCTCGCGCAATCTTAACTTAGCGGTAATTCTGAAAAATAGGCCGGTCGAGTTTCGGCCTCGACAGTCCCACAGGAGACTCTGTTCGCGACTGCCTTACTTCTTTTCTAACTTTTTGAATTGCACGTTCAGTAGAATAAAGGTTTGATATTTCTTACAATTTTAATTTTCCATATAATAGTGTGAGTAGAATTAATGTTTATTTCCAGTGAACTTTGAAGTTGCAGAATAATCTAAATTTATTTTATTTTACTGATTCGACATTTAGGTGTTTTAGAATACGCTAGATTAATACCGGGAATTGAGCAGCCAGGACGTTACTATTTCTATTTATTGAATTAAATAAAAAGAATTAGAAAATAACTTTAGTGCATTTACCTCAGAGTTCAATGAAATGTTTTTATAAGTTTTGTGCCATGTTATAATTTTATACGCTAAGCAATATCTCTTTATTATACTGTGTGTTTACTAAAAGAATTCCAAAAATATTAAACCAACTCTGTAATTTGGAAACGCCGGTTGTTACACACTTAATTAAAACACTATAACTATAAACTATTTAAGAAACTAAAGCATTTAAATACTAGGTATGTACAAATTTATATGAGGACTATTTATATAAAAACTATTTATGTATTACAATAATTATTAACATTTATTTATTCACAGTACATTTCACTATGCAGGTCAAACATTAACTGCCCCCTTCTACTCGCGATCTCAATTTATATCTTTCATACGATGTCTCATACATCCAGAATGTTCGATGACGTGTCGATGAGTCATACTCGCAGGTGTTGATCGATGAGTCATACATCCAGGTGTTATTGATGAGTCACAAAGTTCATGACTCATACACCTAGAATGTTTGATGACGTCATATGTGGGTTTACTATTCGTTACATTATAATTAAAAATTGCTCAGTTAACAAATACTAAATTTTATATGTAATGTAATTATTTTGTTATTATATATATATTGTATATATTTTATTGTCTTAACGGTCGCCGTCAGCTGGTTAGGCTGATTCGCTGATGAATATTAATAAGTCTAAATTGAAAACAAATTTAACTGACGAACATTTACAAGCGGTGTTAAGAATACATTCAACCGACTTAGAATCAAGACTTAATGAAATTATTAAAAGAAAACAACTGAACAAGTCACACACTTCTGATTGAGGAATTTATTATTTTTTTCTTTTTTTATTTGAAATTTTCCATTCCAGTACCATTTTTAATTCGCGATCAGCCTCCTGCTGTCGTTGCAATTCTTCCGGCAACCAATTGTCGTTGATGATGGTAGTTCTTAATACTTGGCAAACCTTCTCTTCCAAACGAGAACAATAACGACAATCCGTCGGACAGGGTCTTCTTGAAAGAGCATCGGCATTTCGATGACTAGTGCCCGCTCGATGTTCCGTGTTAAAATCGTATCCTTGTAATCGTTCGATCCACCTTGCGACCTGGCCTTCCGGATTACGGAATTGTAGG
Organism: Agrypnus murinus; assembly: GCA_929113105.1. Lineage (NCBI taxonomy): Eukaryota > Metazoa > Arthropoda > Insecta > Coleoptera > Elateridae > Agrypnus > Agrypnus murinus. The sequence goes on from OV816024.1 coordinate 112,306,966, forward strand.
AGCCATTTCAACGCAGCATGATCCGTCCTCAATAAAAATTTCCGTCCGTATAACTATTTGTAGAAGTGCTCAACGGACTTCACGACAGCCAATAATTCTTTTCTGGTCACACAATAATTCTTTTCGGCTTTCGACAAAACCTTACTAAAATAGCCGATGACCTTTTCTTGTCCATCCTGTATCTGAGAAAGTACACCCCCAATGGCCCAATGAATTTCCCTTCTGTCCGTGGATAGCTCAATATCGGTACTGTTGTCAAGGCACGCTTCAACTGTTGGAAAGCTGTTTCGCACTCTCCGCTCCAAACATACTCGCGCCCATCTTCAGTTAACCTTGTCAGGGGCTTCGCTATATTGGCAAACCCAGGAACGAAACGCCTGTAGTAGGTACATAACCCAAGAAAACTACGAACTTGGTGTTTATCTCTCGGTGTTGGCCACTCTTGAACTGCACGGATAGGTATACCAGGCAAGTATTCCACGGCAGCCTCCTCAGGATGGTCTCCATGAGACGCTCAAAGATGGCCGGAGCGTTACATAGACCGAAAGGCATAACCGTAAACTGCCATAGTCCGGAACCAATAGTGAACGCGGTCTTCTCCCGGTCTTCAGGTTCCATCTCAACTTGCCAATAACCACTCTTTAAGTCCAAAGTCGAAAACCATCGTGAACCAGACAGGGTATCTAACGTGTCGTCGATGCGTGGTAAGGGATAGGTGTCTTTTTTGGTCACGTTATTGAGCTGCCGATAGTCCACACAAAATCTAGTTGACCCGTCCTTCTTACTGACCAGGACCACCGGTGATGCCCACGGACTGCTGGATGGCTCGATGACCCCTTGTTCTTCCATATCGATAATAATTTTCTCGGCTTCTGCTCGCCTTGCTAGAGGTAGACGTCTCGGTTGCTGTCGGACTGGCCCAGAGTTCCCTGTGTTGATTTTATGTCGCACAATATTGGTTCGTCCCTTCAAGGTATCGTCAAGAGCGAAGATATCTTGGTATCGGTGAACCAAACTTTGAATCTCTGTCACTTCCGTTTTGTTAAGGTCTTCGCATGAACTAGTAACCATACCCACTAGTTTTCCACCATGGTTTTTGGGCACTGGTTTTGGAACATCAGCCATACACCTGGCTACTCGGAATACTGGCACACATTGTCCCACAAGGGTGCTCTTCTTTAATGTCACCGGTTCCCCGTTAACGTTCATAAGCCTCACCGATACTGTCTCTCCAACCTTGATCAGCGCTTTTCCCACCAGTATGCCACTATGGATCTTCTTATCACAGACAGGCTCCATCATTCGCACACATCATACCCGCAGATCTCCATCCAAACCTGCCTCGACAATTATCTCGCTCCGACCTGGTAATGTCACGTCTTATGTCAGCAACACCCTTACGACAGAGTCTTCTCGTGGGTGCACCGGAAGTTCTTCGTTACCGACCTTCAAAACACCCTTCTTCATATCCAACGTAAAACCAAATTTTCTCAGGAGGTCCATTCCCAAGATGAAGTCGGCTACCAGCACCTCATGATCAAGTTCTTCACTTCCAATGCCAATTTTCATCTTCACCACTTCGCGTGTTGGTATTACTTCACCCGTCGCTGTACGGAGTTGAATAGTTGTCTGTAACAGCTTCATACTTGTTCGTAGAACGTCAGGGCGTATAATTAATTTTGTCGCCCCTGTATCAATAAGTAGTGGAACAATTCGGCTAGTAATCTCCCCATCTACGAACAAACTGCCGGTACTATTCTTTGATGTTACGGCATGGATGGTGATCTCCGGGGCATCCCCACTCAAGGTCAACGTTCACCCCCTCTCGTCGACCCCCTTTAGTTTTCCGACAGCTGAACTTGTTTTTGTTTAGGGCAACGGCGTCGTATGTGCCCTTGTTGGCCGCAGTTCCAGCAACGGGGTCCTCGAACGTCTTGAGGATTCCTCTTACGATTGTCTTCCTTCTGAAGAACTCTCATTAGTAACTCCTCTAGGCAATCTTTCGAACCTTCTTCGGTGGTCGTGCCAGCCTTAATGACTGCTGTGTTTCTCCGTCTCTTAACCCATCTATGTAGGTCTGTACAGCGAGTTGTCCCAGAAATGAATCGGGTGCCGTAGTACGCCAATCGGACAAGCCGCGCAACATCGGCTTCAAACTCCTGAAGGCTTTCTGCATTCTTCTGGACACGATTCTTCACTTGCGCGTGATACACTTGTTGAAGATGCGCGTCTCCATATCTCATCTCCAATCTAGACACTAACAACTTGTAATTATTTTCCTGTCCTGCTGGGATTGTTTGCAGGACGTTCAACGCGTCTCCACGCAAAGCCACAGTTAAAGAAACGGCCTTTTCCTTGCCTGTCCATCCGTTGGCCTCAGCGGCCGCCTCAAATTGTTTGTACTAGGTGGACTAAGGTATCTATCCATCGAACGTGGGCGGTTTTACTTTTATCCCTACGGCAGGACCCTTTTCTTCTTTAAATTGTTTCTTTACTTCATTAAACGGCCACTTAGATGTTGAAGGAAACCGTAGTTGACTCATTCTATCTTCCAGCATTTCGGTTATGTCGTCTTTCTTAGTTGTTGGTGGTAATTGCATTTGGGCTATCTTCTCTTCTACCATCTTTATTACCCTATCTTGTTCCGCCAATCTACCTTCCAACAGTCCTAACGCGCTGGCATTCTCAAAAAATTTTTCGAAAACTTTATCTTCCAACGCTTTGACATTTTCCAGCAATTCTCCTTTAAGCCTTCTAGAACTTTCTTCAGACTTTTCTAATAATTCTGCAAACCTTCTAGAATTCTCTTCGTGTTTTTCCAGTAATTCTTGTTTAAGCATTCTAGTATTTTCAAAAACTTTTTCTTCCAGTGCTTTAGTATTTTCAAGTAATTCTTCTTTAAGCATTTTAGAATTTTCTTCGGACTGTCTAGAATTTTCCAAAACTTTTTCTTCCAGTGCTTTAGTGTTTTCCATTAGCTTTCTAGCATTCTCTTCGGCCTTTTCCATTAGTTCTTCTTTTAACATTCTAGAATTTTCTTCAGACTTTCTAGAATTCTCTTCAATTTTACTTAATAACACGTTAGTATCAATTGCGGGTCCAGGTATTTTAAAGGGGTAATTTTCGGGGTCTTTTTTCTGTTCTAAAAGCCATTCTCTTAGCCGATTTATTAACACGCTTTAAGGCCCGTTGTTTCCAAGTCCCCTTCTTCCAGCTCGCGTTTTAAATCTACTACCTTCAAATCTTTTAACAATTTCATCGCCATTTTAACTATTAGTTGTAATTGTTTTTTAACACCAAAAGATTGTTCTCACAGAACTTTATTTATTACACGATTTTATTTATTTTAAAATCCCACACGTGACACCACTGTAACGTTCTTTTTAAAATAATAATCAAAAATGCTGTTTAAAATCGTCTATTAATAAAGAAAAGATTATTTAGAATGCACTTAATTAAAACACTATAACTATAAACTATTTAACAAACTAAAGCATTTAAATACTAGGTATTTACAAATTTATATGAGGACTATTTACATAAAAACTATTTATGTATTACAATAATTATTAACATTTATTTATTCACAGTACATTTCACTATGCAGGTCAAACATTAACTGCCCCCTTCTACTCGCGATCTCAATTTATATCTTTCATACGATGACTCATACATCCAGAATGTTCGATGACGTGTCGATGAGTCATACTCGCAGGTGTTGATCGATGAGTCATACATCCAGGTGTTATTGATGAGTCACAAAGTTGATGACTCATACACCTAGAATGTTTGATGACGTCATATGTGGGTTTACTATTCGTTACATTATAATTAAAAATTGCTCAGTTAACAAATACTAAATTTTATATGTAATGTAATTATTTTGTTATTATATAGATTGTATATATTTTATTGTCTTAACGGTCGCCGTCAGATGGTTAGGCTGATTCGCTGATGAATATTAATAAGTCTAAATTGAAATCAAATTTAACTAACGAACGTTTACAAGCTGTGTTAAGAATACATTCAACCGACTTAGAACCAAGACTCCATGAAATTATTAAAAGAAAACAACTGCACAAGTCACACACTTCTGATTGAGGAATTTATTATTTTTTCTTTTTTTATTTGAAATTATTTAGTTATTTTTGTTTAATTATTTTTGAAATGTGTTAGAAATTTGAGTTTTGATTAGTTTTATTGAATACAAAATTATGTTACAAAACGAAAACATTGGTGTTCGAAAAATACGTTTCCTACTAGGCATTTTGCTATAATAAAATAATACAAAATATAACTAAACAAAATTAATAAAAAATAAACAGTATCATATTATAAAAAACATGTCAAAAACTTCATTAAACGACGCTTATTAAAAAACTACAACGTAATTTAATAGCATTAATACGAGGGTAGCTAGATATGTATTGAGAAAAACTAACAAAAACAAATATTTAGTGTTGGAAACTTTTTTATTGTTTTTCAAAATATTCTCCCCGATGACCAATACACTTTTGCATACGTTGAAACCAAATTTCGTAGCATTTTTTCCATAGAGAAGCAGGTATCTCCGACACATGGGTTTTGAATGCATCAACCGCCTCTTCAGGCGTCGAAAATCGTTGTCCACGCAGTTTGTTTTTCACGTGTAGGAACAAAAAGAAATCGTTAGGTGCCAAATCAGGACTATACGGCGGATGATCCAACAATTCGACGTTTTGAGTGCTCAAAAAACCAGTTGTTTGCATCGATGTGTGTGAGCTCGCGTTGTCATGGTGTAGAATGATCCGGCGTCGCGCGTTGTATTTTCTTATTTCTCCGAAGACTTCTGGTAAGCAAATTGTTGTGTACCATTCTGAATTGACTGTTCTACGATCCTATAAAACCACAGTAGCGACATGTCCAGCTTTTTCAAAAAAACAGGCGACCATTTGCTTCGAACTGGTTCGAGCGCGAACGACTTTTGTTGGGTTTGGCCCATCTTGGAAGACCCATACAGTCGACTGCTGTTTACTTTCGGGCTCATACGCATAAATCCAAGATTCGTCACCTGTGACTATGTTATAAACGGTTTTTGAAGCACCATGGTTGTATTTCTCGAGCATTTCTTTTGCCCAATCGACACGAGCCTTTTTTGAGCGACTGTTAACTTATGTGGAATCCAACGTACACACAGCTTTTCCACGGCTAAATGTTCATGCAATATGGAATGTATGCTAGTCATGCTAACGCCTAAGGATGCCTGAATTTCACGATAAGTCACATGACGATTTTGCTTTATCAGTTCGCGCACTGCATCGATGTTTGCTGGCACCACAACCGATTTTGGACGACCTTCTTTAGATTCATCTGCCAGCGAACTACGACCACGATTAAATTCATTGAACCAACGATATACAGTATTTAAATGAGGATATAAATAATATAAGTAATTTGTTAGGAAGTAATAAATTAAAACTTAATGTAAGTAAAACTAAATCGTTAATTATTGGTAAAGGGAGTGGGTATCAAGAGGTTTTTAATAATTTTGTAGTTAATGTTAATGGTGAGATAGTTGAAACAGTAGACAGTCATAAGTATTTGGGTATTATTATCGATAAAAACTTAAAATTTGATGAACACATTAATTACATTTGTAAAAAGATTTCAAAAAAAATTGAGGTTTTGAGGAGATGTAGTGGTTATTTGTCAACTTGGTCAAAAAGATTGGTTTTTAATACAATAATACTCCCTCACTTTTGCTTTGCCGCTACTATTTTATTTATGGGAAATAAAGGGGATTTCAATAAATTACTAATTCTACAAAATAAAGCAATGAGAGTAATACTTAATTGTAATAGATATACAAGAGTGGAATATATGCTAAGTACATTAGGGTGGGTTAACGTTGAAACTTTTTTTAAAATTCAGGTTTTTGTTTTTGTGCATAAAATGAAATTAGGGTTATTACCACAATATTTGACAGATTATTTCATTCTACTTCGTTTTTGACCAATCGCAAGGCTTTATTTTTTGGATTACAGCGATAATTCGATAATTTTTTATTGTCCTTTTCGACTGTTTTTATCTTCGTGACAACGCTGAAAACTAGTGTTACATGTGTCCCATTTTTTACTTTCATGTCAAATACTAATCTTTATGTTAATAAGTAGATGCTTAAATAAACAACTGTATCATAAAATAATCTTACCGAATTACATGCTCGTGCTTCTGAAATTATCTGTTGTAATACTCAAGTTGATTAAAACGCAACACTCGTGTCATTTTTTGACAAATTTCCCTCCGTTGCACGTCGGGAAATTAAAACGTCAAAAAATGACACTCGTGGTTGCTAATCAACGTTCGTATTACAAATCGATAATTTCGAAGCACTCGTGTAATTACAAGTGATAATTTAATATTAGTAAATGAAATTCACAATCACAATACAAGGTTTAACAATAATTTTTATTTAAGCCGAAGAAATTCATCAAAAGCACAAAATTCTCTTTTATATAATGGAATTATTCTTTAAAATCAATTGCCTGAGCAAATAAAAGGATTAAATTTGAAAATGTTTAAAAGAAAAGTCAAAGAATTCTTTATATCTAGCATCTAGTCATATAATGTATACATATAGTCATTTATATGATTTATTTGTATACTTTTTATATTTATCTGTTATTGTAACTTGTGCTGTTGGTAATTATTGTAAGAAAGTGTAATGAAAGGGACCACTGTAGTACCTATACTATCCGTCCAGGGAAAGATGAACGCTGGTCATCGATGCTCTCTGTGTGGTATAAGATTAAAAAACTCCTAGTCAAATCAGCATCCATAGTTTGACAATTATCGATGTTTACGAAAATGTCATAACAGGTGATTTTTGAGGTTAGGGATAAGTAATGTTGAACGTTTGAAGCATTCTTTTAGATTTTAACATTGATACTTGTTATTTTTGAAATTTTTAAAACATCTTCAACAGGAAAATAAGAATCAGATTTTCGTGAATGCCTAATACTGTACGCTCTCTAGTTCTATAGAATTATTACCAAGTACTGTAAAACAAGAAATCACTTTTACTTGTGATTAAGAAATTAACTCATTTCTAACCGTTGTGATAGTAATACCAGCGTATAGTAATAAGAAGTACGGACAGTTATTCGTTTTTCATGTACCCAATTTCAATAGCCTTCAAACGCTTTGGCGTGTAGGTTCAGCTAGCAGTAAAAGATGTCGCTGTAAAAGGAGGCAAATATTAAAAATCATTCGTAAAAGCAGAGCAAAATTTTACTTTTAGCTTTAAATAATGACAAATTATAAAAAAGTATTTAATTAATTTAATTATTTAAAAATTATAAATCGCGAAAAAAACATTTCTACGTGCTGAAAATTTAAATTTGCTGAAAACTAAATTGATAGAAAAAAGTAGCGAGAAAAAAGTTACAGCGACATCTTTTACTGCTAGCTGAACCTACACGCCAAAGCCTTTGAAGGCCATTGAAATTGGGTACATGAACATCAAAGACGCCGGTAGCAACTGTCCGTACTTCTTATTACTATACGCTGGTAATACCTTCAATATAGAGAAGTATATGTATATTCTTACTTTTCAAATACATTTTTATATTCAAAGTAATAAAACTATTCAGTATTTTAATCAACTTAAATGCTACCAAGTACTTAAAATAGAATTAATGTTAATGTTGCTTATCTATCTCTTCTCTTGTTTATTTATTATATACATATATATTGTGTCTATCGACTCTGTGTCTGTCATTCTGTATGTTCGCTTATAACGCGAGAACTACTTATCCGATTTTCATGGGGTTTCCTTCTATGAAGTTGCATTATCTGGTCAAGTTTTAGGTTGTGTGTTGTTAAAATCGGTTTAGTAGTTCCAACAATATAATGGTATCTATGCGCGCGGGTAATACAAAATCCATGTTTTTCTTGTCTTGTAATTATGTATCTACAATAACAAATATTTTTATCTAGTGGAAAAGTTGGTACGCGATTTATACACTAATCAGAATTGAAAAAATTTGAAATCTGTTCAATAGTTCCAAGTCACCACAATTTTTAACTAGCGAGTAGAAAATTGTTACTAGGAAATCTGTGCTCTCATATATTGTTTACATTTTCTTGAATTTCTTAGCGACAATAATTATTATTTGTCAGTAACAAAGTTAGCGTATGCAAAAAAAATAGTTTCAAAATCCAAAGTTCATAAACGAATTGCCGCGGGTGGAAGTCGGGCAGGACAGCTATTATTATTTATATATGTTTTACACATAAAAACTTCTTACTATTAAGAGGGTTGCCAAAAGCAAAGTATAACAATATAAACATGTGTAACAATAAATTAACTTTTCGTAATAACAATTAACAAGTGTAAAGAAATAAACATTAAATTAACTAAAACTTGAAATCATGATTATACAATAATGATTGATAACAATCATCTAGATATATTATAATTCTTATAAAATTAAACAGTCACTTTCGCTGTCTGCACTGGAATCACTGCTATCGTTAGACACATGTATGATTAACTCGTCAACAGTTACATCTAGCACTTTTTCACGTTCATACCATTCTCTAATCTTTCTTTCAGTACTTGCAATAAATCTACTCCAGCTTTCAGATGAGCCCATATTATCTCAATAGCGTTGAACTCGCAGTGGTATGGTGGTAACCGCAAAACTTCATGCCCGTGACTTCGTATTAAATCGTCCACTTCATAACATTTTTCTTTTCTCTTTGGCTAAATTTAGTCTAATCTAAATGAAATTGGATCATGAGGAACATTATTGTTATTTAGCCAATCTATAATTTGTCTTTTTGTCCATGAAGACGAAGGTTGCTTTTCAACAAGGGCAGAATGATATGGGGCATTGTCCATAACTATGAGAGATGGCTCTTGTAAATTATTAAGCAACTTGTCAAGAAGCCATTTTTTAAACATTTCGGAATTCATCTCTCCGTGATAGTCTTCTTTCAAAGATTTTGTTGCAAATAACAGAGATGCATCTTTAATAAATTCTGTTGTACACCCAGCATGAACAACAATAAAGCGCTTTCCTTCATAACCTTCAGGTTTCTTAACACTTCGTAGGTTTGGGTCTTGCCATGATTTACCTGGATTTCCTTTGGAATAGATCCAAGTTTCATCCATATAAACTACTTGCATTGGTGACGATGAGTTTAGGTTTGCCATATAACGTTTAAAAAACTGAATACGCATACTGGCAATATTCGACTTTTCGACTAATGCTCTACGATTGTTGTCTTTGATAAATTTAAACCCAATATCATGTAGAACAGTGTTTAAACTACTTCTGCTTATTAGAATATGGTACTCTTGAACTATTTAAAGAATTGAGAGTAACATGTTTTTCTGAAACAATACAAAATACAGACTTGATAAAATCAAAAAATATCATACTACGCCTTACTTTCAGTATACATCTTATATACAGTTTCTCTGACGACCATTTTAGAAGAATCTGATAGGTCTGCAGTTTTTAACTTCTTGCGTTGTCTTTTTTTTCCAGGACTAGACAAAACTGGTTGGTTTCTACTACGGGTCTTGACCCTTCTAACAGTTGAAACACTAATTCCTAAAGCCTCAGCTGCCCGCTGCAATAAACAAGCAAGTGTACAATAAGATCATAAATAATTAACGTATCTTACCTCTTGTACGCAAGATAAAGGAAGTAAATGTCCACCGTGTTCTTTTTCCCTCTCAAAGTAGTTCAATACATTCAGTAATAACTGCTGAGACTGCGAATGCAGTGTTTTCCCTCGTACTGACATAATATTAATATTATGTAGATAAAATCGCGATTTTTCGTTCTAAGAAGAACTGTTGCTTATTATTATTGAAATACTGAATCACTCTTGAAAACCATTTAAATAAAAAATAACTTTAGCAAATGTCACCTGTGTCAATCAAATTTACAAGGATACCTGTGACATGTTTTACAATAGAGTCAGATGTTTATGAACGCATACAGCATTGCCTATAATTTTGGCATTTTCTTCCGGAAATCTGTGAAATATCTTGAAGAATCCCTAAAATTGATCTACTTTATCTGTAGTGACGACATTAAATTCTTCCACAATAATTTTGCCAATATATGTAGTTATTTTTACTATTTTGTGGTAATCTGTATAGGTGTATAGGTTGGGGTTGTAATTCAATAATGATTTAAATTTGTTAAACATTCTTTTGATACACTTATTACATTCAAATGAAACATTAGGTATTCAATGTATTTGTAAAATTGAGGTTATGATTTGCTTACATTAACAACATAGCAGCGGCGGAACAACATGACGTTTAAGTACATTTGAAAATGTGTGTATGACATTTAAAAAATGGAAGACACCAACAAAACCCCTGTATTACATTTCAGTATTACTTTTATAAATAAACTAGCATAATACCCGTTGAAAAATCAACGATCCCCTTCTGGTCATGTCACTCGTCTGGTCTATCCACGAAGAAAACAGTTCTACTTATAAAAGTTAATTTCTGGGATCCACCACCAACACTCTCCCACCTATTTTAGTAGTCCTTAACCCCTACCGCAAACAATTACCAGTTTATATGCATGCATACTTGAGCATATTGTTGAGTAACCTTGGCGGACGAACGAATATACGAACTAATAAACGGACATAATTCCTTAATTGAATAGTTCGTCGTACACAAGGTTTGTCGTAATCTTTGTAGCATTTTTCTACTTTCCCTTGTCAGCCTCTTTATTTTCGACCTTTGTATGTCTTTGTATCTCTGTTATCCGCCAACCTTTTCTTTTTTGATTCCTCACTCTCTTTATCCCTGACTTGTCTCTTTCTTTCGATTGCAATAAATCCAGTGGCGGATTTAACACTTGAGGGGCCTGAAGCGCTACAAATTTTTGGGGCCCCCAAGGATTAACATAAATTAAGGTATATAAAACAAAAAATAATAAACTATAAAAAAATAAACAATTTACCAAAATCGAAAACTTTTTATTAACATTATAATAAATTATACTTATATGGATACTGTATTGTACAAATCAATTGGTAAGTGCAGAAAGGTAACATTATGTCCATAATATCAATGTCAAATCAAATATTAATGAAAAAATATATAAAGTACTAACAAAATAATTCAAAATATCTGAACGCAACAAAAACACACGCACAAAATATAAACAAGCAGAGAAGTGAGGTTGATTAAAATACTACTAAAACAATGGTGGATTCACGCATGCTTATATAAATTTGGATTGGCGGGACCAGGCGAGCTTCGCATCTGTAAAGTATAATCTGTAGTCAAATCCGGCAAATAATTATCTGCCTACTATCCATTTTTTTCTAGAGTCCTCTGACTTTGAAAGCGTATTACTCGGGAACTGCTGAACCAAATTAAATATTTTAAAAACTAGCAAATAGTAAATTTATTTCTACATATAATAGTACAATATTATATTTCTAACTGGTATACTTTTGTTTTGATCGGACGATACGCAATAAAAGGTACCCATTTTTAGGGACAATTTCATTGAAAGTGAGTTAACTAATTTTTTTCTCAGAAAGTATACGTCATGTATCTATGAGATTTTTGTAGCGGTTAGAAAGAAACCTTGCGGTTGTTATGCTATTAATTTTCCGGCGAAAAAGTGTTTTATTTAAGATTTATATGAAAAAATAACTATGCGTTCTTGTTTAATTAATGGAGATAGCCTCAAATTTTTTTCGCTAAATTAACACTTTTCATATGTAGACATTACCTTCTTTAAAAAAGTGTTCCGAATTTTAACAATAAAAGTGCAATAACAAAAAAAAACGTTTTTTGTCGAAACCGCTTGTCATCAAAAATCGATTTTTTGTTTCCGCATTTTTATTATTAAAATTAGGAACATTTTTTTGAAAAAAATAATGCCTACACATGAAAAGTATTGATTTAGCGGAAAAACTTTGACGCTATCTCTATTAATAAATGAGAACGCATAGTTCACTATTTCTTAGCATAAATCTTAAATAAAACGCTTCTTTGTCTGAAAATTAATAACATAAGAACGGCAAGGTTTTTTTCTAACCCCTACAAAAATTTCATAGATATATGACGTATACTTTCTGAGAAAAAAATTAGTTAACTTGCTTTCAATGACATTGTTTCTAAAAATAGGTACCTTTTATACCGTATCGTCCGATAAAAACAAAAGTATACCAGTTAGAAATATAATATTTTATTGTTGTATGTAGAAATAAATTTACTATTTGCTCGTTTTTAGAATAGTTAATTTGGTTCAGTAGTTCCCGAGAAAAACGTTTTCAAAGTCAGAGGACTCTAGAAAAAAAATGGATAGTAGTCATTTACTAAGTGACGGGACAGACAGGAAAACGAGAATAAATCTATACGATTTTGCTTCATGCCTAGGCATGAAGAGGGTTCATTGAATGAAGGTTACTAAATGTTGTTGTTTAGAACAGGCAGTTAGTAAATGACTTCATGTGCTGTGGGCAAATAAGGTAATAACATGCACATTTTTTTGCAGAACATTCTTTAGGCAAGGTAAAGATTTTCCAAGTGTTCATCTAAAAAAATGTTCTACGAAGAAATGTGCATGTTATTACCTAATTTGCCGACAGCACATTAAGCCATTTACTAACTGCCTGTTCTAATTTAGTAAATTTAGTTTAATTTAGTAAATACCTAGGCATATAACAAAATCAAAAGGAATATAGATTTATGTTCGATTTACTATCTGCCTCGTCACTTAGTAAATGACTAGGTAGATAGTTAGTTTTCCGGATTTGACTATCTTCCTGCGACATATGTACTGTTCTGACAGGAAAATCTCGCACGATTTTTATCAAGTAGGCTGATTTTTCTTAAATTTTAGACGAGTAACAAAGACTTTTCATGACATGACACAATATCATAGACGCGTCAAAAATAACTATTTCAATAGAAATAAAATAATATTGGCTGATTTTATTATTAATATAAAAAATAATTTATATCAAGACACATCATTTTGATTTAGAAACTACGTATTTTATTAAATTGTACTTTATGACATATGTCATTAAAAGAAAAATAACAATTTGACATAAGTAAAACTTGCCACTGGATGTAAGACCGTTTACAAAATGAAGAAAATCGAGTGAAATTTTTCTGCCGGCATAGTACTTAATCGTATAATTTTAGGTTTTTGGTATAACTGATTTATTATTCGTTAATTAACATTATACGTACTAATAAATATTAAATAATAGCTATTTATGTAACAAGTACATAATATAGAACTTTATAGATGAGCTCAGTTTATGGCTGAGCGTGCGAGGCCTATAAAAAGGGCGAGTCTATAAAGTTGGATTATGTAAGAGTTGCATACAAAGCTTTATGTCCGACTCCTAAAATTGGCTTATTATTAAAAAAAAATCAGTTTATAAATTTGACATCTATTCTTGACAGAAGAAAATTTGACATGTAATATACAGTTGCCATTGGAAAACTGAATATACTACACTTTATTTTACAACTACCACTTTATTTTACGAGTACAATAATAAGCCAGTTTACTGCCGCAAAACAATACAATAAACAGTACTTTATAATGCAATAGGACATAATAGCTATTTATGTAACAAGTACATAATGTAGGACTTTATAGACAAGCCTCGTTTATGGCCGAGCGAGCGAAGCGAGCAAGGCCTATAAAAAGGGCGCGTCTATAAGGTCCGATTATGTAAGAGTTGCATACAAAGCTATATGTTCGATTCCTAAAATTGGCTAATTATCAAAAAAAAAATCAGTTAATAAATTAATTAATAATTAATCATAAATTTGACATCTATTCTTGACAGAAGAAAATTTGACATGTAATATACAGTTGTCATACTTTATTTTACTACTATAAACTTTATTTTACTACTACCACTTTATTTTACGAGTACAATAATAAGTCAGTTTACTGGCGCAATACAATACAATAAACAGTACTTTATAATGCAATCGGACATAAATACATTTATTTTACAATCAGTTATTTTACAATGGAACTTTTCTACTTTTACTATACCAAAAACAATTGACAAAAGTCATTCAGGAATTTTATCCGTTGAAGAGCGTTGTAAAATTCCCCTTCACCGAACGTCTTATCAGAAACCATTAATTCAAGAAATTATAGTCATCATAGATGACCGCGCTGATGCTGATTGTGCGAGAAAGCAAGTGTTCGGAGCGGCAGAGATAATACATTCCTCGCAAGTCTGTTGTGAAACAGTATACTCCGTTACAATATTTTACTTATGCTTGCCTTTTCGTAGAAAACTATAATGTGTCAACCGATATGAATGATATAAACCGTTTTTGTTTCACTTTTCGCGAGAAAGTGAATTCCACGCCAATAATTGTTATTTATCGCGTGTCCAGTGCGGTCCTTGGCAGGAGGCCTCGGCGGGGCCCCCTGATTTACGGGGCCTGAAGCGGCCGCTTCAAGCGCTTGTGCCTAAATCCGCCACTGAATAAATCGATCTTCTCTTGGGCCAGACTTTTTGTTGTCTCGCCATCTCGCTTTCTGACTTGACTCTTTTTGCCCGTAATTGTTGTTGACTTCTTTTTTTTGTGCTTTTTGTATGGAGGTCAACTTGAACCTGAGGTGAGTCAGATAGAAGAGGCCGCCGTCCCTCCACACTTCAAATACAAATTCGAAGATTTGGGTAACTGCAATAACTTCACACAGCGAGCCATAAATCCTACCGAGGCCTATCTCTGCCCGGTATTCGGTAGGAGTTAGGTAATTATCATCGTCGGGAGTTGAACTAAGGACCTCAAACTCTTCCCAGTTGTTGCACACGTGGCCGAAAATGAGGTCCCTTACCACCTCGTGCAAGTTCTTATCGCCACTTATTGACACAATGCGATGGGAGACTTTACCGTCTTCCATTGTCAGTTGCTCCATTGTAAAAATCAAATATTAACAACTCTGTAACAAAGTTTGCTAAATGCAAATCTGAAGTAAAAAAAGTTTAAGTTAAAACAGTCGAAATAAATTCGCCCGATGTTGCGTCGCTCCTTATAGTACTATACACATATAGAAAAACAAGTTGGAAGTATCTACGAAACCATATGTATGATAAATAACGCGCTAGTACAATAAAGAAGGGTTTATAACGGGTCACGTCTTGTTTGTAATTGAAAGACAATTTTATGATATTAATTTTTCCCAGAATTAAAAAGTTATTTGGAAAATTAGGACCAAACAATCACTTGCTTTTTAAATAGCTTACAATTTTTAGCCATAATGACTGGAAATAAAATAAATATTCTTATGCTCGAATATTCTCCCACTAACACAAACTAAAACGAGCAAAGGCGCGGCCCGATATAAACCCTTTTTTATTTTACTAGCGCGTTCTTTATCATACACACATATGGTTTCGCAGATACTTCCAACTTGTTTTTCTATATCTGTATGAACAGAACAACGCTGTTCAAGTGTCGCCTCGTAGCTCAGGATGTGCTACTCCAATGGTATTTCTATTTGCCTTAATAATAACGTCAATAGGATCATAACATGTGACATTGTAACTATAATTTAAAAAACATCACGTTTGATTCATAATTAGCATTGCCTTTCTTCGTAATTAGTAATAAGTCCCAAACATTTTTTGATCAAATAAATGCTATAAAACACATAAGTTTGCCAGATGGTGTGTATTATATATGTAGTTTTTTATTATATTATCTACCGGCGTGTGTAGGAACCACAGCTTAAAACGCGCCATCGATCGCTGATAATCACCGTGCCCCCATTAACTTTGTAGTTTTTGTAAGCTTAGTTGTAAAAACTGTTGAAGTTCGAGAACCACTGAATAGATTTTGATGCCGTTTTCACCATTTGATAGCTTGTTTCATAGAGAAGGTTTATATATATATATATATATATATATATATATATATATATATATATATATATATAGATTGCACAGAGAATCTTTTGAATGGCGTGTAATAAGGAAAGTGTGAAATAAGTAATTAAGAAAATTGGTTCAAACAGGGACAAAACGCATTACGCTGCAAAAATGATAAGAGATAAAGGCAAACTGTAAGCGAACGAATTGTAGATCTTAAAAAGATCTACAAAAAAGTCTGATGGCATGTACGTAGCTCTTACAGATTACTCACAATCAAGATTTTTATAATAGTTATTTTTGCGGAAAACTTTTTTCCCCCTGGAATGTTGCCTTACTCCGCCCCTGTATGCAATACCGATAATTTCTGTATCGTATGTATGTATCTAATTTTAGTATCTTCAGAATTGTTGTAAGTATAATCTGTGAAAATTTGAAGTTTGTAGCTTACGCCATTCAAGAGATATATAGCCATAACAATTTTTTGAGAAATGTCTCTCCTTGCGACCCCCTCGGGTTTTTTAGCATTAAGAATATACTCATGCACCCCTTTGGGGTAAGGCCCACCTGTCTGTAAAATTTCAGCTTCCTAAGTCTTCTAGTTTTCGAGATATTTTTCGGTGGACATCGGACATCGGACATCGGAACTGTGGCTATTATTATATAGGAGATGATTGTTACATTGTGTTTTACACATTTCTTAATTTTTCAACTAATACCTGTTTTCCACAAAATGTGAACACTCTTGACAATCCAGCACATCTCAATATCAAATGTATTTTAGATTAAATATTTTATTGGCTTTTGGTATTTAATTACGTTTTTGTCGTCGTAGATAAAGTACAGCGTGTAACACACGTGTAAAAACGTCAATTCCACACTAGTGTGATTGCGGTTTCTTCTTCACGTGAGAAATTGGCACTTCTAACACAATATACTATTTTGCTCCCATTCATAGATATTTACTGCCAGACAAACAAAAACTTAGATTCGTCCCAAATGTTATTAGTAATAACAATAAGTAATAATAAATATTTAATAAGTATATTGGTACTAAGTACATATGATTAGAAGCTATGAATGATAATCGTTTTCAAGAAGAATCACAAAATAAATTATTACTTATTAGTTCGTAAGGTAGAAGTTTTAATTTATTGTTTTAATTAAATATTAAAACTTATAATTATGTTATTTCAAATGGTATTTTTTCTTAATAAATTTGTCAGAAAGACTGATGTATTTATTTCTTTTACCATTTTATTGACAGTACTACCTGTAGCGTGTCAGATTTGAGGTACATACTGTTATGATATTATGGTGGGTTGTTTTTAATTTAGGATACTATTATATTTTACTCTGGATTAATTGCTAATTAATAAAGAAAAAACCAACCACCATATTGGCTATATAACTATATTGGCATTTATGTCTCAATTGTGCCAAGGACTTGCTTGGAAAAACCACTATAAAATATTTAAGTTCGAAGAACTTCTTAATATTGAACACTAACAAATTTAACATGAAACTACTCAAATCGTCGATTAAGAAGAAAAGCTTTAATTGTTCAACAACAAAAACAGTAGGTAAAGCAATAAATATCTGCATCTTCGCAACCATACTTGAAAACAAGACTTGAAATGGCTTTAAAACTTATTTATCTACCAAAATCATATAGCGATAGCTCAATGTTGGCTAACCTAGAAAATCAACCAAAATCTAAGAGAAAATCAACTTTAAAATTTATACTTTTTCTATTTACTGTGTTATAGAGTGTTTCTTTATCAGAATGAAACGTTTTTATTTATTTTTAAAAAAGGATTTTAGTGAAAATTTGATTCGTGTAAAAGTTATGCAACCCATACAGCATGTGTATAAATGTTGTTGCTTAAATTCTCCATTGGCATGTTAATAACATGACAATACATACATTATTTATGTATTCAACGAAAATTTGATGTACTTTATTCTAAGGATCATTAACAGAAAGTACTCAAGGAAGTACTCAATAAAATTGTTCGCAAAACTTTTGTTACTGATTTGTACTATTTATTTTTATTTGTGTCAACAAAGGCTAAAAATCAATAAAATGTTTTATAATAATAATTAACCTATGTATGAGGTTATTAGTTTGTTTGTCATGTTGTCTTTGGGACACTTTTGTGAATTTTTACTTTGTATTGCTTTCATTAAGAAATCGATCAGTATCGACTCTTTCCAAGTTGTGCGCGGAAATCAATTTAATGTCCTTCTAATTATGACCGTTCATATGAATAATTTTGTAGAGTTGTAAATCTTAAATGTTTGTACAACTATTATTTCTGCTTAAATCTGAAATCAGTAAGCCTTCCAATTAACACCTGAAAATAATTTTTCAAAAGATATCAGTCTCTGCTTTTGAAGTATTAGAGTTTCTTAAGTATTTGAAACTGTGTTACATATTTTTAACGCCCATTTGTAGAGTTTAAAGTAAAAATCGTCACTACAGTTGGCGATCAGTCGTGGTGCTCTAGATGTAAAGTTCTAGTATTCTGTTTTTTTGTATAACGTTTTTCAAATTATCTTCCTCAAATTATACAATGCATATTGATAACGCACACTCAATTACTTCAGTATCCTATAGCATTATGAAATGCGAAAAATTAGAAAGGACTTTATAATAACCCGGAATTACCTATCTTTTTGTATAAGCAATTATGTTCGCCACTAGAATTAACGTAATACCTTGTTATTAAGGGACTATGTAAAGCTATGGAAATTGCTGACACGATGGACACTGTAATAACACAGTAATGTTGGTTACGTTTTCACCTTTGCGGTGGACACAAAGAGCTAAGACAAGATAAACCTATTATTCAATGAATGCAGTGGATCCCACGAAAGACTACATTCTCAACAATGTTATGTAAGAATTATTTTGTTAAAGTATTTGTTGAATGATGTTTAGTTTTTATTAATTTATAATTTATTTTGCTGCAGATAACAACTTACGGAAACTTAAACTTATGATAAATATAGATTATGATTCAAATGTAAAGATGTGCGGATATTTGGCAATTGTATTCGTCAATATAGTTTTGTTGATTAGTCAAACAGTAAGCATAGCAGAAAGTTTCGGTGACATAGTAAAAACAAGCAGCAGTCTTGCAACTTATGGATTAAAATTACAGGTATGTTTATTTTGACTAACTAAATATGCGTTTTAATTATTTAAAAAATGATAGTAAAACTAATTTTACTAATTACGTAACAGCTACATTTTGAATTCTTCCAAGAAGGTTCAACAAATCAATCAAATGTATTCATTGTTAAAAGTAAATTACCATGTTACCGGTTTACAACTTTTTCTGTATTGTGACATTTCTTCAGTAATAATAAAAATTTTGTTTCAGTGAATATAAATATCACGGATGTTATGTCCTCAAATGTTCTCACTAAAAATATTTTATTTAAATTTCCTCTCTTTAATGATATCAAACACTTATACTAAAATGCAAATCTAAGCTTAGGATTTAATGACAACTAACTTGATTTTCCCCTAGATAGAAACATTATTAAAATTTGAAATAAATCTTTATAAACACTTTTTTGCTTCCTTTTCTTATTATAAACTTAATCCTAAAATCCCATAGACAGTGGCGTAGCAACATCTTTTGGGGCCCGGGGCGGATACTTCTTCGCCCCCCCATGAATCTCTTCAAATATAAGTACTATATCCAGCGTTCCGCAACCTTTTTTATCTAGCGACCCAAAAATATCAATAAAATTATAAGGCGACCTTTACGAGAGGGAGAGGGGGGTTATTTAAAATTACAGGACCTTATAGCACATATTTTTAACATGAACCTAAATGATAAAATAAAAATAAATATTTATGCGACCCATTTTAAAACTTTCACGATCCAAGATTGGGTCGCGACCGTATTGTTGCGGTCCGCTGCTGAGTATATACTATAAGGAGTATATGCATAGTCTTTTACCAATAAAAAAATCTATAAAAACAAAGCTTGAAGGAATAATGGAATTTTAAACCCAAATTTGTATGAAAGTACAGCTGATTCAAAATAAATCTAGGACAAGTCTTGAGAGCGATTTTTGAGTCTTTAACAACGTGTAAATCAGGAATTAAATTGTATTTTCATAGGTAACTACATATAATTTATTATATATCAAGGAAAATAAAAAGGAACATTTACACTACGGAGTACTTACTGTCCTAGATTTTTTGAAATCAGTTGTACATACTGCGGTGTATTTAACTTGAATAAATAATATGCCACACGTTCAAGGCAAACATAAAATATATGCGGTGAATTAAAATAAAACAAAATAAAAATACTTTTCCTTTTCCCAATCGGCTAACTCAGGGTTTATTCGATAGAGCATGAATTGTTTGAATTATTAAAATCTTATTAATTCTTATACCTGAAAGAAAAGAAAAATTTATATTGCAGACACTTGGGCTTCTGCAACTGGACAACCACTGGCTAAACTCTAAATATAAAGAGAAAGAGAAATGGATGCTTGTATGTACATCAATTAAACACACGAATAAATTGAAAAACACAAACTTTATTTAATTTAATAAAACAAATGGAAATTTAAATTAAAAAGGAAATAAAAAGAAAAATTATTCAAATTGGTACAATAAATCAATTAGAAAATTAATTCCCAAGCTTACGCAAGTGTGTTAAATAGTCGTAAGAGCCTGACATAGGGCTATTACAGTTCTTCACTTGAACAAACTAACACAAATTAAAAATCAGATAAAAATATTCACAATGTTCAAATACTTTGCTTTATGAAAAAATAAATTTTAATAAAGAAATTGAAATGTTTTATTTATGAAAAATAAATTCTCTTTAAAAACCTTTAAGGTTAAACAATATGATTCTGAAGTTATTCAGATAAACTTTATAAATTTTATTATTGGCAAATCAAATTAAAAACCTTTTATTTCGACCAACCTGGTATATAATGTAAATAGAATTTCCTTCAAATTCTATTCGCTATTGGTATCACTGCATTTACATCTGCCAGATGATTTCTTATTATAAAAGCGTCAATTCATAAAATCGATAATGGAAAATAAATTCACCCAGAATCTATTTTAAAAACAACTCGTTCACACTTCCAAATACTTTGTTGATAACAGATAAATCTTCTTTAACTTTTTTAATTGTTCAGGTAAACACTTAGAACTTATTTCAATCTTCCTTTATACTTTATGTTGACATAAACACAAAGTCAAACATGTGGTTACAACATAACCCAACTTAATTTACAGATTTTCAATCCGGAGTCAAGCATAGATTTGCGAAGTGCTTTTGATCGACTGAATTTGTTAAATTTGGCTCCAGCTTATATAGGTTTAGTGACTCATTTTCAAAATAATCGCAACGCGGAAGATATTTATGACGTCACAATTTTCACTCAGCTGTTTGATTTTCTCACAAATCTTAATTCTATAAACACAGAATTATAACTGGTAAAACAAGGATTAAAACAATATAACACACTTATGTCCTAAAATACATCGTAAAAAAGATATCAGACAAAAACGATTGACAATGAACAAATCTCATTATGACCTAATTACATACAAAATTCAATAAATCCAGGTTTATCCTTTACAAAATAGATACATAATTACACAATATAGCTAATACATATTAAATTTCCACAGTAACATCTTTACAATTTAAGAAAAACATAAATTGCGATCCGTTTCAACAATCGGATAAACCAAATGATGCATATACAAGTTCCGCCTTTGACATTAATTCAAATGAAGTCAATTTATAATCAAATTGTCCAGCATACAGTCCTCCAAGTGTTTGCATTAAAACAATGGTGAGAAAAATAGTATAAGAGTCAATAATTATCAAAACTGAAGCATAGCGACAAAATCGAAACCTTCAATAATAAAAATGCTCAGGATTATTATATAAGAGTGTAAAAGCTTATTGTGCTATATTAGTCATTACAAGATTGACCTAATTTATTTGTTTTTAGTTAACTGGCAGCCCGAAACTAAGTTAGTCTCTTGGAAAATAGAAAAATTCATCCTACGTTAAAGATCGTAGACTCTAGGTTTAAACAAGAAGATTACATCTTTCCTACAAATAAAAAAACATCCCAATATGCAACTTGCGTTGTATAAACATGTATTATCATAAAACAATCTAAATGATTGATATCCTTTTTTAAAAATCAAACCTTTTATTACATATGAATTGCGGTTATGTTTACATAAAATTCTATTCTTGATTCCTATTTTAAATATTGATGAGCCTAACTGTGAGTGTAGTGATGTACCCACGCCTCATCACGCCTCATCATCGAAGTTGATCAGTTATAATAGATTGAACACTTCCATAGCTGATACCCACTTCTGATAAAATTTCTTCCACGGTTAACCGGCGATCACGTTCAATAAGCTCTCGAACGGTACGGGTATTGTCATCTGTAAGGCTTGTCCTTGGGCGTCGATCATGACTTTCGTTTTCAACACGTTGTCGTCCACCCTTAAATTCTCTCGCCCACGTATACACACGATTCTGAGATAGTGTACTGTCCCCAAACTGCGCCTTCAAACGAGTTAAAATTTCTGACGGTTTAACGCCTTCATTGGTTAAAAACTTTATGATAATCCGTTGCGCAACAGACGAATGTACCGCTTGTTCGGCCATGGCTGTACTGACGACAAAGCCAAGAGCCAAGGATGTACGCGAACCCGGCCGGCTCCCCACTCCTCATAAACCAAACATCACTCCACACATCAGCTACCTCGGAACTGCATTGTAAGCGGAATAGCAAAATTACCGTTTATATTTGATTTACCCTCGTACTATTATGGTTATGTACTATATAACCTGTGGAAGCCAATTTTTATTTGTGTAATATTTAGGTATTTACGAAAACTAAATCGGGTTGATGAGATTACTATAATTCTAGTCATTGTTATTGATATTAGAAAGGAAAAGACAGAAATAGTGAGATGACCAAGCTGATTCAATTTCCGCAACCGCCTATCGTATTTGTATTATGTAATTTCCCTATGTACAATTCCTAATTTATTCACTGTGATATTAAGAAACATAACCATAGCAATCTTAACTGAATCCGCAATGTTCAATTTTAAATTATTCAGTACATTTATTACACTCTCTATAACAACCGCCATTACAAGGTAATCTGCTGTACAGTATTATATAAAGCTCACTGTCACTTAAACTAGCTATGGTTCGAATAATGGTAGAAAATTATCAATGCCGGGCTTGTTTGGGGCTGTAGGCTGAATATACAAAGTGGGCCCCGTCTTACTGTAAAAATGAAAAGTAACATGAATCTATTTGACGAACAAGATTAATCAATTTTTTTTATTTCACGCTTACACTACGGGGGAACCAACTGCTAAGGTTATCTGTCCCCCATCTAACATGCAACACGAATACACACACCCATAGTTGAGGTAGCGGAATTTTCCAATTGGAAAAATCCCGCCGCCCCAGTGGGATTCGAACCCACGACCCTTGGAACACAAGTGATGCACTGACACCACTCGTCTACCGCCGGCCCTAATCAAATTTTTATTATTATAATTTATATTTTGCATAAATACGTTACAATCGGTACATTTACAATAAGTATAGTAAGTTTTAAATCGAAATAGGTTATGTGAAAAAAACTTTTTCTAATAAATATGTACAAATATTATCAGAAGTAGTTAAATTCATTAAAACTTAAAAATTACTGAAACTTCAATGCGGGGCCCTTCGAATCTGGGGGCCCTAGGCTGAACCCTTTTCAGCCTAATGGAAATCCGATGAAAATTATTGTGTCAAAAAACTGGTTAAAAGTTTTCTCAAATGAGGTTAGTAATAATCCATTAACACCATTTAACATCCATTTTTAGCGAGAAATTATAGTTTGCAGAAAATACGTATAATATGAAAATTGTTTCTCTTTTAAATTATTTATTTAACAGTGCATTTATTGACAATTCTTTTGGTCAAATTTAGAAGTAAAGAGAGGTAATCAAAAAATTACAATTAATCATAATTTATTTCAATAGTTTCTATAGCTTAAAACACAATGTCATCCTACGGTTTTTATCTTCTTTTCAGGAAAGGTAATTTTTTATAATTATTGTTGAGTGTTTTGCAATAAGGATTCCTGTGTTGTAAGTAATATTGAAAAATATAAACATTTAAAATGTGAATTTTAAAATATTTAATCTTATGGGGGCCCCCTGAGGCAGGGGCCCGGGGCGGACCGCCCCTTCCGCCCCCTGTTGCTACGCCACTGCCCATAGAATAAGATTACACAAATTTTTGTGTCCAAAACCTAAATAAAGGCTATTTTTCATACTTTCGGAAAACTATTACAAATCGCAGCAATATTCGTTTTTAAATGCCCAGATCTTCTACAACAAAGGTCTACTTATTAACATTTATGACTCAAATGTACTCTAGAACTTACTTGACAACATTACATTAAAATATTTAAGTTCAAAGACTTCTCAACAATGGAAACTACAAATTCATTATCAAAATACCACAAATCGTTGGGTCTGAAGAAAATTTCCTAATTTTCAGCAATAAAAACAGCAGGTAAAGTGATAAATACCTGTGTACATCTTCACAACCATACCCTTAATTTGTTTCAGATGAAAACAAGCCTTGTAATGACTTTAATATCCATTTATAAGCTAATTTCAAACAACGATAGAAAATCGTCAACCAATTTAGAAAAATTATTAAATTTAAAGGAAGGATCATTTTAAGATTTATCCCTTTTCCACTGAGTGTGTTATAGTGTTTCTTAATCATAATTAAAACATATTTACCTAAATTTCTATATAAAAAACATATTTCTCTGAAATCCCCTTACAAATTAGGTAACCCAAAAATCATAGATGTAATTATAGATACCTAAAGCATGTCATATCATGACAATACATACTTTAATATTAAGACAAATGGACACAGTTGTGATATTAATGTGTGAAGATCATCTGACGTCAGTACTTTACAAACCGTGTTTGGTCGAAACAACACAAGGCAACAAAACAGACAGGCTTTTTAAAATATTTACAAAAAACATAGAAATGCCCAATACGTTATCTTTAAATGTTAAATTCTGAGAAATTTGTGCCAGAGAACCTAAAAAGCCAAATAAATCCGATAATTTTCCTGTATTTGCTTTGGGCCGATAAGGATTCACATTTCGGTTCCGGTATGACACCGAACATGGGTTTCTGCGGGTTTGAAGCTACGGTTATGATTGTGCCCCTGGTTATTAGTACAAAAAGCATTAATTGCGTATGAGTATAACTAATATCGTTGTGAACATTAAGAACCTCATCAGTAAAAACAGAAAACAAGCACTCACTGCACATAAATCACCGTATCGGGCTGTTATGTTTCTTTTTGTTAAAAAATGCTTCATTTAAATTTTGTAGATTTATATTTCTTAATTAAACCTATTAAATAAAAGATTGAGAAATTAAGCGATATTCTTCTTCATACCATATTTCGCTTTTTTACTAACCAGGTGAGTCTCAAAAAAATTCCATTTTTAAAAGAGCTTTGATCCACAAAAGTTTGGGTTCTCCTGCGATAGAACCCTGAATGTTATATACGCTATTACCAATTAATGTCCAATAAATCCAGTAATGCACAACATGTTTATTGCCGGGCAGAAAGTATTATAATACTTACTTATCCCAATTACTTTTGCCTAGAAATTATAGAAGATTGCATTTTCCCCACCAATTTAGCTATTTTCTTTGGTAATTCCGGAATGCGTTCAAAAAGAAAAGTCTCTTATCCGACATAGTCAATATTGAATATTTTTAATACAAAATAACGAACTGAATCAGCGAGAACAAAAAAATCCACTATAGTGGAGTTCTTCTCGAAGAAACTAAGAAGTTTTGAACAACTTTCATAACAGCAAGCGATCCATTACATAGTAGTACAAATTAGTAATACAACTAGATCAATTTATCGACTCGGTTTATGCTGATATTCTTTTTTCTTAACGCTATCTCTAAGGTATATGCAGTGTCTCCGAAATGATACAATAAGAGGTATAATAGAGAAAAAAACTTTAAATACACTCTTTATATTCCGAAAGTAGTTTTTTTTAATTAGAAACTAGTTTTGAGCATAGTAATATATCTTAGAAATGAGTGTATGACATTGTGTATTCGTAATAAATAACTCACCAAAGCTGTAAAGGTGCACTCCAGAAAGTAATTTATACAACAACAACAACAAAATCTCAAATACAACTGTTAAAAAGTTAATAAAAGAAAATAAATAATTAACGCTAGTAAATGCCCACACTAAAGGTAAAATACATTTAGTTGTAGGTTGATTTTAAAAATTTATATATATGGAACAAATTTCCAATAAAACAAAAACAATTCTTCAAATATGAAAATTGAATTCAAAAAAGTTTTGATTTATCATAATTCATACTCTTTTACATCAATCCAGAGACACACTGTATATGGTTGATTTTACAATATTTAATTTGTATAGTTACTTCATCAAATCTAACTTTCATAAACAAAATTTTATCAGCGAATCCCTTGTATTTGCATAACTTGATGTCAACAACTGTGTTCAAACCCTTAAATGAAGTAAAATACAACTCATGCTTCGAACTAACGCTGTTTTGTCAAACTCCTAAGCTTCAGTGAAGCATATCCTTACGAATGGGTTTCATTATGCAGTTTACGTTAAATTCTACGCATGTGAACAGCTGCGTACAACTCCTTGTCACACTTTATTCATAAAGTTAAAATAAATCTTATATGCTTAGGTAAATTTATTATTGATCCTTGCAATCACGTTTGTTAAGATTTTTAAAGCCTTTTTTACAAATCTTCTATATGTATATATATCGTTGTAATTGTATTGTTGCCATACCGATATAGTGCCTTGTATGTTTTTAAACCCAATTCTAAAGTTTTATTGTATAATTGTCTTTTTGTCTATTTAAACATATTGTGATGATATTTGATCATACTCAGTGCCGACCTTTGGGGGGTGCGAGGTCGGGCGCAGCCCGAGGGCGCTAGGCTGTTTGGGGCGCCGAAATTAGTAAAATCATTAAAATCATTAGATAACAGTAACTTTTTAAAGTTAATAAGGGCGCTCTGAAGGACCCTGCCCGAGGCCGCTAAGACTGACACTGATCATACTAGGGGGAATTAATCTCACGATAATATTTAATAGGCAGATTTTATGCAATTCTATAACTACCCGATTTAATGGTTGCATAACATCACTTTTAAAATAATAAGTTGTGGCAAAGATTTTCACAATGAAAATAAATTTGGATAATTAAGACTAACATTAACACAAAAACTCTTTAAGCAGATATAGGATATGTGGGAATCCAGATTTTCATAGAAAATACCATAGATAATTTTTCTCATAACAAATGATTTGGGGATCATTTATGCATTCTTTCAACTTTATCAAGTTTAGTTCAATTTTAATGTTACACATTATCTGGAACAGACAAAATATGTTGTATTAAAGGTGTATGCGATGTATAGCAACTTACCTATTGAGATATAATTGTTACATATAATTCCTGTTAACGAGATATTCTAATTTTGCAGTCTTTTGAATTTCCAAAATTTTAAAGCTGCTTGCTAAGTTATTTTAGTGGAAATAAGTAGAGCAACATTATAACAACATTTTGTTGAATTGAATTGATACACATTTTAATGTAAAGATTGGATCTTGTTGATGGAATCACATAAAAACAGATTTGACAAGCTGCGCCTTTTTAACTTCCAATTAAATGATGCAATTTGGCTTGTATGTCAAAGTTTTTGGCATCTAAGAACATTTAGATAGTTTTATTACTAATTAAATTTTTAGTTTTTGTTGAAAGGAATGTGTAAATATGTGTTTTTATGAAAAAAAGCCATTATTAGTTATAAGAAAATGTTCTTTCGTCCACATTAAAATTAAGGGTATTTTGCTGTTTTCAACCTAAGTGTTGTGTATGGTACACATGTTAAGTATCAGAAGCAAACTGTTAGTATACTATTGTTTGTATTTAGGTTATTTGAAATAACATAGATACAAGCAATTGAAGTAACTTATTGCAACAAACGGAATTATTTCGAATTGAATAATTTTATAATTCCTCAACTTGCGTTCCGTTTAATGCAAATGTTATCAAGGTTACACTTGTCTATGCAGTGGCTACCAACGCGACTAGACCACCTGTAAGAAGCATCGCATGCGAAGCGCTAGTTATATGATAATGTATGCATATCATTAAAAGTAATTTATTCATTTATACAGTATGCATCTCATTAGAAGTAGTATTTCATTTATGCAGTATGCATTTATATTTGCATCTTATTATGAATTTATATATTCATTTCATTATACGTAATATATTCATTTATACAGTAAGGCTTCCGCAATATTAATGAGGATACAGTATATAAACAGCTTGCTTCAATCCTAATATTCAGTCATAAAAATGACTCCAACGAAACAACATCTTGAAGCAAGCTGGTAAGTGACTTTTATTATTTATTGAGGGGAACTAGAATCTGATGCCCAGGGGCATTAATTACCTGTTTCCACTCTGCTTAGTTTTAGGGGTCTAAAATCTGATGCTCAAGGGCATTGATTACCTGACTCCCTAATGTACTTAGTTTGTAGTTTATTTAGGGGCCTAGAATCTGATGCCTAGGGGCATTGATTACCTGGTTCCTTAAGGCTTAGTTGTAGAACTTAGTGATAGTACAGGGTGGTTCTGATTACCCTCATGTTTATGTTACTGTTAGGAGGACCTAACCGTCCTCATGCTTATGTTTGTAACCTATTGTATTTTGACTTATTGTTTAGTATATAATTAATTGTGGTCTGTGTTTTACTTTCTATTTCTACCTGTGACTATGGCCCTCAGTCATGAAACCCCACGTGACATTATTTCAATTGTCTGAACAGACTACTCGGCGCCATTATAGCATTATTTTTTCTGCAGTCAGTTCATATATACTATGCTACAATATACAACATTCTGGCAAAACAAGTTATTAAGAATGAATGGGGCATCTTTTATGTACGACCTTGGGATTGATAAGTACCCACGTACTGAAATAACACCCCATTACATGGCCATTTCATCGTAGCGCTTAAAGCAAGTACACTTGTGCGTTTATTAAATGTACTGCCATTGAAACTGAAGCGGTTAATTTGCCAGTCGATTCCTGCGTTCTAATTTATACATCAAAGACAAGCATATTTGGGAAAGATTTCCTAAAAATTTTAGACCCCTCTCGCTCCCCATCCTGAGTTAGTAACTTTCAACAAGCAACAGAACATTCTTTAGACAATTAAACAAAAACTAAATGGTATCCAGGTTTTTCTTGCACAAATGGGGAGTTTTATGTGTAATTCAATATAATTTGACTTGTGATAAGTAAATTGAGGGACCTCAGCTGCCACTGTAGGCAATAAAAGCGGTATCTAGAAATGCATCTTCTATGGTAGCGTAAAAGCTTGAAATAGTACTGTCCGACAAATTCTCTGTAGTCAAATATGTTGAATTCTTAAAGTAGAATAGTTAGTTGTATAAGGTGTTAGTGTTTTTCGCCGCTGGAAGTATAAATCCAATACTATGAAACTTACTCCGCAGGTGTATTGACGCGTAGATTTGTTTAAACTGAATACTTGCATAGATATTTATGACTACTCAAAACAACTACAAATAGTAAAATTTGTGAGTGCAATGACAGGTAATTCTTCTAGCTATTAGCAAAGTGATTGTTAAAGTTCAAACCAATTTTTTAAATAATACTTGCTGGACTGAATGGTTGGAGTTATAAATGACTTAAGACTTGTCTACAAACAATTAACACTAAACAAAAAAAATTTTGCCCTAACAGAGAGAAAAAAAGAATTTTATGATGGGAGAATTTGTATGCGGCTGCTATGTCTTTCGTTAACTTACAAAGGGTATTTTTAGAGAAAAGTGATTATAGGATTAAGTAATTAAAGTGATATTAGAGAACCAATTTATGAGTCTTTCTAGCTTCCTAAGTAAAATTACTACTCGACATTCCCACAAATAAAAAAATTGTCAAGTCTCAGAAATTCTAACTATAACCCATGCTGAAGGGGTTAGTTTAATGGGAACATTCCGTATTTATTCTAACCACTTAGGAATGGCATATTAAAGCAAAATGTAAGTAATCTTTCACAGCAACATTATCTTACATCTGCTAAACTTATGTCTCTCTTGTTTATAAAATAAAATTCTAATTTGTTATATTGTTATGATATTGATTCTATCATAAATCAGATCAAATCTAAGCGGAAATTTAATTTTAATTGTCGTTATTGAACTACCTACAAAGCAGTTCAAACACTGGTAAAGAACGGTATTTTGGTGAGCATTTGTTAGTTGAGATAAACGCGATGCGCCAGTTTTTCGTCATTTACACCACAGTTTGACGTATCTTTCGTATATTTATGTATTAGAGGCTACATCGATTAAATTTAACTGTAGTTACATCCTTGCCATGTATTTTACGTTTAGCAATTATGGTTGACCTAATTTATAAAAGCATCTTTTTTGTGAGCGGTCTCTACATGAATTACGTAATAGAGTGGATTGGAAAACCACGGCTTTGTGGCTCGACAAACGATTAACGCTAGAGTTGTGGTTTATCCTACATTATTAATGGACTAACATATTAAACTTCCGTGTATTTCTCGATTAGTAGTCTTTGCAGGTAGCTGAATAAGTACTTGAAAATTAACCAAAACTTATTATTGATCTAAGAAAACAAAAGATAAACGTGTATATTAAGTACAGCTTGTGCGAAAATGCTTTAATAAATATGCAAGCATACATTTATGTAAAGACTAGGTCTATTTAGCTATGAAATTGTTATATTTTAAAATGAAAAAGTAAACCATAAAATGTTGCCAGTATTTTAAGCCAAGAGACAGACTTGATAACATTTATTCAATCTTTTATCTTTATGATAAAATATTAATTTTGGGTGAAATTCCGGAATCAATAGCGGAAACAATTTATAAAACCAAAAAAGATTATTAAACAATTATAAAGAACAGAGAACCATATAGAATAAAGTAATAAATAATTCTGTGCGCTGTTACTTTACCGAGTTGTCTTCTTCTCTATGTGTAAATTAAATAAAGTGGTCGATAAATGTTTACAAGATTACGTTCACATAATTCCTACATGCTCTTTTTTTATAATTACGAATAATAAATTACACCGAACAGAAAAGGTTGCATTTGTCGTTTATAAGTTGTTGCTTATATTTGCATCACTCCTGTTTACTTCACAATTTCTGTTCTAAATTTTATGTATACGTTAAATATAATTTTAATTCTACCAACAACATAATCAACATCTTTGCTTCTTCTTTGGCGATGCTGGTATGTTCGCTCATTTTTTGTTTTCGTGTTTAAAACAACAAAACCGAGAACTGAACTTATCTGTGTCAGAATGTAACGAGTTAAAATTCGAGATCCATTTTAATAGATTCTCCAAAATATACCGATGAAAAACAAGCCTGCAATAGCCTTTGAAATATCAGATTTCACAATAAGCAACAAGCCTTGGATGTTCTAAATATCAATCGAATATTCTAGAAGGATTTTTCCTATTACGGTAAATGTGTCATTTTGGTGCTTGATGGGGTGCTATACATGTCCCTCTCTTAGTTTAAATAAATAGAGATAGTTTTGCATCCCTAAGTAGTTAGAGTAAGTCAGAGAGAAAGGGTCAGTCAAAGACAGGGGCCAAAAAAACGCACGGAAGCCTTGGATAATTCACCACGCGAGGTTCTGTTACGGCAGGGCCGTAGCCAGAAATTTATTTCCGGGGGGGGAGGTTTCTGGGGGAATTTATTTTTATAAGGAAGCAGAATAGAAAAATAATTTTATTTTGTTGTTCTTTTATTAGTATTAAGTTTAGTTTCCGGGGGGGGGGTCAAATCTTAGTTAATAATCAACGGTTATAAATTTATCATCGATACCAATGATCCGAAGTTCTACATTTATAGGTGTGAGGTATTTTGTACCTAAAGTTAAGTGAATAAAAAAGGCATTGTTGTGTGGTGTTATTTGTGGTTTATTGGACTATAAAACCTACCGTTTTATTAAGGATTAGCTGATGGAGTGTATACTATAGTAAGTTTGTAAATAAAATCAATTTGTATCATTTCTGTGAAAACCTTTTGCTAGTAAAGCAAGCATGCTCTTCTAAGGATACTTAAATTAGAACATAGAATTATCAAGATTGTTTTCGGTATTGTCTTTTTAGACAACAGATATGTTTTTATCAGCGAATAAATGAGAATTTAAACTATATCTTATTGTGATAATGCTGGCTCAATCATTTGTGGAAGTTATTTATTCACATTAACCTGCTTTAACGTCAAACTGACTAATTGTGATTCATTTAATTTAATTAATTTTGATCAATCTAATCGGAGTCTTTTTTACTTGTGGGTTCGATTATGATATAATGACTTTCAAGTGAATGGCGCCCATATTCCTTATTATTTCTAAAACCTTATTTTTTTAAATCTATGAGCTTAAGGGCCTATACCAGGTATTTACGCAAACTAAATCCGCTCAGAGGGCACTAGCATAGAAAAACATTCATTTAATATAAGCCCCACTTCCACAGGTAAACCAAGGGTTGAATTATTATTTTTACCTGCATGTATTCATTCGTCTTTTCCCAGAATTTACAGCTCCGTAAGCTTTACAAAATAACTAGAGATATTTAAATATTTTTATGCATTTAGAGAAATATATTTATATAAATACGAATAATAACCTCGGTAAAGAACATTTGGTGTAATAATAAGTAATAATATTAATAAAACTAAGTAATAATAAATAAATAGAAGTTTATTGTTTCTAAAAGTAACTTAAAAATATCATGGATACATATGGTAATTAATACCGTTAGATGATCAGGGATTATGAATACCGCTGTAAGAGAAATAAAGGCATACGTTCAGCTGTTGTATTGGGAAATTCTGCTACATAATGATTAAAAAAATAGTTTCATAAAATAAAGAATCCTACATTTAGTAACTGTAAAATAATATTATTTAAGCTAGAGACAATTAATAGAAAACTATAGGTAATGTTTTTAAAATAAAAATTTATTTGACATAGGATATGTATTTATGACAATAACTTAAAATTAAAAGAAATAAGACTAAAACTTAAAATACGTTGAGACAAGATTTTTGAACAAAATTGTTTTATTCAAAAGAACTTAATTTAATTAATACATGGGCATTGGGCAGTAGAAATGGAAAGACTGAAAAAAAGACGATTGGAAAAATGTTTCGGCAATTAAAAATCTTTCGCAAACCTAATGGGAAGAACAAATTTAAAATAAATAAGTATTTTAGTTCGAACAACTAGAAAAAAGAAAAAGAATAACTGAAACACAATTAACTAATTATTGATTTAGAATTAAAAAGGAAAAAGATTAACTTTGAATTTTTCTTTTTCTTATTTCTAGTTTTGCTTGATGCGCCTGATCCCTATATAGAGTTTCGCGAATAGCTTTCCCCTTTGGTATTCGGGGATCTATTATTTCTGGAACCATACAGTCTATATAAAATTGTTTTAATTTGGGCAACATCTTGCTCTCTCAAAAATCGGTGTTTTGTTGTATGCGTATTTCCACATGAAAATCATTGTCTGCATACAAAACGAAATCGAAGAAATCGCGCTATGTGATGTGCAATTGGCCTTGTATTTGGTAAAAGTAATTGTGGTTACACTTTAGGCTAAAAACAAAGAAAATTAGAATCATGTTATGTATGAAATTCAGTTTAAAAGTACTTGACACAGCCATCACTGGTTTGAAAACACCTCAATATAATTTTTGTTGGAATGGATAATCCTGACATATGTACAGGCCGCACTTATCTACCTTTCGGCCTGTTATTTCTTCATATCTGGCAATGGCATTTGGTTCATTTATCCGACCATAAAGAATGTGTTTGTTCTTGCTGAGGTCTGCCGGGTACAAAAATGGCTTTCACAATGCTTGCACTCAAAGTATGAGGCAGCAATTTGCATACTTTGCCAAAATTAGAGGTCGTGAGTCGGTTTTTCCGGGCGTCATGCCAAAAGGCGGTATTGTGTTGACCACGTGTACGTTTTTCTGTTTCGTGTAGAAAACTGATTGGTGCAAGAGTCTTTTAGGTTTTTTACATATGCCGCACATCTATCGTCCAAATTTTCTATTTTTGCTTCGTCGGCTTCTGTTCCATAGTCCTTGTCAGGTTGACAACTGTGCCCTTTTTCATTTTTACGTTTTGCTTGCTTCCTAATTTTCATCATTTGTTTTTGTCGGTGACCGAAAACCTTTGCCATTACAACCCCAGGTTGTTTAGCGGCAGTTTTACGCCATGCACTCAAATGCCAATTAGGTCCGCTTGTGTGGCATAGTGCTGCAGCATACATTCTTGTTCCAAAAGATACCCTCCATGTCTACTCGTTTGCCACCAGTACACTTGGCCGCCACAGCATACAGTCTTCAATCAAATAGACAAAATTGTATTATAAACTTTCAGGCTACTTTTATAGTTACTTTTCTGCTTGGTTTGTAGTTTCGTTGTAGGCTAATCGGTCACTTTTTTGTATTAGCGGATCCAGAATCTTTTTTATTTCCGTTAGAAGACCGCAATTTTCTAGTGTGTGTACAACATTCTCTTCATTTGCTGCATCGTCTTTTCTGCGACGAAATCTTAGACTGAAAATGCAACAGAATGTAATAAATGCTATTTTTAAAACGCACTTAAACACTACCTGCAATCTTCATGTGCGCCAAAAATGTGGTATGGTGCATTCGATAGTTCTTCCCTTAATTTTGCTGCATTGCGCCGTTTTCTTCAAAAACGCTTTTTACAGCAGTTCTGACTCCCTTCACAAGGCGCTCAATGGGTGAAATACCATTACTTCTTCAACAATCGACGATCCTTTATATCAAATGATTTATTCGCTGCAAGTTTGTATAATTTATCATTGACTCCACGTGTCATGTGATTAGCACACTCAATTTTGACGACATGCCGTCCATAAGAAACTTTTTCTTTTATTCTCGCATAGACACTGGAGTCACCATCCCCTAAAAAATGTTAAATTAAAGAAAGTGGTTGTCAGAATCCAAATCTGGAAATAAATAAGAAAAATACATTTCTTTTCGTATATAAAGCTTACCGATCACATAGTTGTAAACTAAACCATGGTGCTGAATGATGTTGGAAAACGCTTGGACAATGATGTCTTGCTCCATTGCGGTAGAAGAACCAGTAAAGTTCAATACACATTCGTGAGATTTTGTTTTTACACCTCGTTTTTGATAACAAGATCACATAGAACAGAACTTGTTTCGAATACCCAGAAATAGCCTTTTTTCGAGTGGGCTCCTATTATGCTGACCTAAATAATGAAAGTTAATATGTAGCAAACACAATTTAATTGTATCTATGCATGCACTTACAACTCCTGAGGGAGCATTGTACCCATGACGGTAGCTTCTTTTAGACCACGCTCCATCTACAATTACTCTTATATATGATAATTTCTGACCAGCAATTTCTACTATTTGATTATTATTTATCGCATGTTCCTTTTCAATCTCACCTGCTTCTTTCATTTTCTCATTCAATTCCTCCACCCAAACCTACAATAAAATCTGTAAGTGAACGAATGTTAATAATGTAATTAGTTTAAAACAAACCTTTTATACATCTGATGTCACTTTCGCAAAAGTTTTCTCATTCATGAATGGAACGTCGATGATAGCAAAAAATTCTTCGCATTGCTTCTGACCAACTCCAATACTCAAGGCACCCCATGTAACTTCTTTATTAATATTTTTCTTCATGTTGAGGGGGTTCGGAAGTTATGATTTTTATTTGTTCACAATTGTCACAATAAAATCTTAGTGAAAAGTAAAGACTCTGCCGTGTCTCACCCACTGGACGAAACTTGCCCATTGTGCAATAGTCCGAATGATTCATTATTTTTTCATATTCTTGCAATAAATGACCCACATTCACAACTCGTCTGCCCTTTATGACATCTGATATTTTCGGCAATTGTTCAGTGGATTCTTCGATATCCAGGGGAGGAAAGATCTTTACGGGCCTTTCTTCGTCATTAGGAGCAACAATTCTACACAAACAATTTATATTATTATATACTAACTCAGTGTGGCCAGGGCCGGATTTAGAGTTGATAAGGCCCTAAGCTATTTGAGATATGGGGCCCTTTAGTATGGGACGTTCCGGACGTGGGACAAATAATGCCGCAGTATATTTAAGTATATATGACAATTGTTCACTCGGACAATTTTTTTTTGGGAGCCCCCAAGAAAGTGGGGGCCCTAAGCTATAGCTTGTGCAGCTTATACGTAAATCCTGCACTGAGTGTGGCGCATAAATATGTAACTTACTCATTATTTGAATCATTCAATGATTGTAATAGAATGGAAGATGTAACATCTCTTACATAAATGTTATCGGCTGATGGCAATTTTTAGTGATGTTACAGTTGATGTCCAAAGGTGAGACGTTTAGTATTTTGAGTTAGAGTGAGTAAAAAGCGTTTAGCAGCGTTTGTTACAATTGACGCCTGATGGGGAGGCTTCATTTTGTTTGTTGCAACTAGTTAGGGGAGCCAATATTTGAGAAATTGTGTTTTTATATGTTATTCGCCTATGTAACAAAACTGATAATACACCCTGTATGCAGTATGTACATATTGTAATGATCTTTGAGAATATAATAAGAACGTGCTGTTCACTTCTCATTATCTTCGCTTATGCTATTTAAGATTTTATTTTGTTTTAATCATGATCTCAGGGTCTTATAAATCTATATGTGGTTTTATTCTATCTATTCTTGGGACTTCTAGTTTTGAATGAGTTCTGAACTGGGTTCTTTGATTAACTCATTTTTTTTATTTAATTAACGGTTTTATACGTAAGCATCGCTACTAGTTTTGTTTTAATAAGATTTTTATTATATGAAAGTTTATATGACAGTTTAAAAATATTTGTCAAACTTGACAGATGAATTTACTTAACCTATACAATTCTAGGAATAAATACTGCAACGTTCTTTTTAAATAATAACAAAATGCTGTTTAAATCATCTATTAATAAAGAGAAAACATTCACACTTAACACACACTAATTCAATCTTAACTAATTTACAAAACACAATTATAAACTAACTATTAACTATTATTTATATTCAACCACAATATTTATTTCGTACACACTTAGATATTTATCTATTACCACTTGTGACTACTAACACGTCTGATTGCTCGCGGTTCACTAATTGAATTCCCTTCGGCGCCAGCCGGCTTTTATATACCGTACATTCTTCTAGAAAATACTGTAGATTCTTCTAGAAGGTCTATTAATTTTTCGCGCCGTCGATGACGCACGCGGGTGAGTCACACGCATTCTCGAACATTCGACGGTGAAGTTCAAAGGGCTGACCGCGCTCATTACAGTATGCTGTATTGTATAAAAAATAAACCTTTTTCGGCTAAGTGCCATTCGCAAACTTCTTTAACAGCAGAATTACAATTTTTCATTTTTTATACATTTTTCACCCTGCAATATTTTAATTAAGACACACATTTTTAATTCTGTTAAAAATGATAAAGATGATAAGTGGAAAAATTAAATGTAATTATTTCAGATTACATTAGATACACAACCATCCAACTATGAATGTATATCATTTTGTTGAGTTCATATAAAGTTGCCTTTTTACTTTTTGTATGTATTTTCTTTTTGTTTCAGGTTACCTACAAGCTGTTCTTTTTATACTGGAAAAAGGGATCAATTATTAAAATGCACAAATGGTTAGACAAATACTTTTGGGATACCAATATAGCAGGAAAAGCTACGGAAGAATATTTAAATAAATCTTACGAGATGTTTTTACTTTTCATTGGGAGTCATAGTAGTATGATTTTTCTAGTTTATACATGGTTTTGTTGTTTTCCGCTAGTCATATACCCTCCTGAAATCCGAACCCTTCCCCTGCAACTTTCCTTGCCATTTGATTCAAATCCCAGTCCTCTTCACGAATTTCTTTATCTCGTTTTAATAGCAAGTGGAACTGGAAATATCCTTATCATTATAGGGTTTGATTTTTTATTTTTGTACTTTTGTCAACATCTCATTGTGCAGTTTAAATTGCTACAAAACGTATTGCCCGATTTTGCAAATGCTCCTAATAATTTGAATGATGTGGATGTTTTAAGAAGTGATGAAATTCAGGAAACATTCGTAAAGCGGTTAAATAGTTACATACGCCATCATGCGATGTTGCTTGAGTAAATAATTAGTTGGATTTTATAATTATACAAGCATATTTATGAAAGCCATTTTTTAGGTTTGGTACGGAGATTAAGTCATTTGCTTCAATTGCTATTACAATCCAAGTAATAGTTACGATGTTATCATTGATTACATTGGGATTTGGTATAACTAAGGTATATAATAATACTCTGATGCTATAGGGCGGATAGATATATAAAGTCTCCAACAATGCCATTGTGTGAGCAGTGGTGATAGAAACAAGTTCTAACCAGCAAACGGTAATTTCGAGTATCTCGTCTTAGTATGCAAGGTTTCATGTTCTTGTGCATTATCAGTGAGTAATAGTGTCATTTACCATGAGTTCGATTTCTGAGATGCGTACCAAGCAACGATCCGTAATTTTTAACACTGGAAGGTTGCGTGCCCATCGAAATCTACAGGCGTTTGAAAGCTGTTTATGGCAACGATTGTATAGATGTGAAGAATGATCGCCAGTGGGTTCGTCTTGCAAAACTCTGTCCTAGAGATAAAATGAAGGTTTTTGACAAAAACTATCAGTATCAGTGACCCACCAAGAGAATCAAAGACAAGTGAATGCACTGATTCAAGGAAATCGCCGGATTACGGAAAAACAAATTGCTCGGCAATTAGGCATTCGCCAGGAAAGGGTCCAGTATATCGTTCAGACGTTGAAGTACAGAAAAACTAGCGCCAGATGTGTTCCGCGATAATTAACGGATGTCATAAAAGAACAAAGGAAAAACATTTGTCAAGAACTTCTTAACCAGTGTCGACGTGAAGGACATGATTTTCTCATGAACATATCCACCGGGGACGAATCGTGGGTTTATCACTATGACCCCGAAAACAAGCGGCAGTCAATGCAATGTCGTCTTCGTGATTTTCCACGTGTACCATAATTCAAAAGACTTCCATCGGCGCAGAAAGTCATGCTCACCATTTTCTGGGATGCAAAGGGAGTCATTCATACCGAATATTTGCAGAAGGGATCAATGATTAATTCAATAAGATAATGATTAATTCAATAATTACCTTTGATAATGACAGAATAGCTGTCGAAACAATATTGTCAGGTTGTATTTTAATAAAACTGTGAAACTTTTAATAATCTTTATTTATTTCATGATTATGGAGTTCCACAAAATAAGGCTGGAAACAATAAACAAAATTCAATAAGATATTGCAAAACTTCATGACCACTAAAGAATCGTATCCGTAGAGTAAGGCCAAAAAAAACTTTTTTCCTGTACCACTGCAACGCCAGACTGCATTGCAGCAACGAAATGATGAGCCTGAAATTCATAATTGTTTGACACCCTCCCGTTAGGATTTGGCACCTTCAGATTTCTGGTTGTTCCCTAAGTTGAAGGAGGTATTGAAAGGACAACATTTCTCATCAGACACTGAAGTGCGGGCTGCTGTTCGCAATTGGATCAACAGTAAACAAGAAAGCTTTTTCATGTACGGAATGAAGAAATCGATTCAGCGTTTGGAGAAATGTGGTGCACTAAATAGTGATTATGTGAAAAAATAATTATGTACATTGGTAGTACAATAAATTTACTTCATTTTGAGACTGGTTTCATTATTTTGTCGTTTCTTACTCTTATTTTATAGAGTTGGAGACCTTATATATGAATCCGACATCAATCCTAAAATTAGTAGAACAGCAGTACTAGACTTAGGTGTATTAGGCACTTTTCTCAGATATAATTATAGGAAATAAGATACAGAGTAATATCAGATAATTAAAAATGACTTTTCACTTTATTACTAACGAGAGATACATATGCTTTAGTCTTTTGACATACAGGTAACATTCACATAATGGTTATTTATCTTACTAGTAGGATAAAGGCATTATTAACATACGATTGCGGTGAGTTCGATAATCGGGTAAGAGCATGAATATGTTAGTTAATAGGCTTTATCACACGTGTTAAAACACAACATTTTATCTACGACTGCCCGTAATTAAAGAAAACTATTGTTGAAACAGTTTTTTGAGATCATCATAAAATTTCTTATTTAAAATCAGAGCAGCATAAAATTCAAGCCATAGCAACCAGGCCATTTGTATGTCAACAACATTGCAAATATTGCAGTTTTTGTAATTTCCCTTTGTTTTGTGATTAGAACGAGCGAATCTGAAAGTCTTCCGTCGGACATAGAAGAATCTGCAACGAACGTAGTTTCGTCACTGTTACCAGAAAAATCAAGAAGGAAGTATGAACAAGCTTATGGATGTCTAAGCAAATGATGCATTGAGCGGAAAATCAAAAATGAAGCGAATGAAAAGATGCTGGTATGCAAAAATCTTGTTTTTCATGTTTGTAAATAATTGTTTTCAACTTTTATTAATTCGGAAATGATAGGGTTTTGGTCATAAATTAGGTTAAAAAAGTGAGCTTGAATGAGTATAGCAGTGTATTGTCGCAGAGGAACAACAGCTTTTTCTGATCATTCCGGGGCGTTTTTTCTGAATTGCTACTTTCAGTTTATCCAAAAGTGCTGTGTAATATTGCCCAGTAACCGTTTTCCATCTTTTTATCTACGATAATACAAAAAGTAGCCACTTTTTATATTGATCTTCGTGTAAAAAGTTAAAGTTTATTGATCTAGTGTTATAAAATTTTTATTGCACGCTAATATCAACAAGAGGTGTATGATAAAGTAATGATTTAGGAATATTTTACACTGGTTGCTAAGCAACTTAACACATAAAAATCTAATCACGCTAATATATGTATGTACACATGACATGTAAGTCACAAATTTAAAAAAGCTTTAGTAAAGCGTTATAATCGTAGATAAAACGTTGTAAGATATACGTGTAAAAAGTCTCTTCATTACACTCACATCGTTTAAGACACTCGCTCGTACCTTGCTCGTGCGTTAAACCGTTCACGCAATAAAGAATGACCTTTTACAATTATATCTTAAATATATAAAAGAATTAATCAGTAAAATTGCATTGGCATTCCAAAATACTGATGGTTAACATCTCTTGTTGAGCATCTCTTATGAAGAAGTAATTAATATTTCACATAATGAATTGGGTTTAAAAACCTTCTGAAAGATGGGTGCAGCATTTTGCTCAATCCTGAGCAGCAACGCATTCGAATACGAACTTCAGCCAATTGTTTGGAAGTATTTAAGAGCAATGTAACGAATCTTTGAACAGATAATTTATGACCATGGATGAAAGCCAAATTCGCCTTTACATACCAGAAACTAAAATCAATCAAAGCACTGAATTGGACACGGTGAATCGTTTCCGAAGAAACCCCACTCAATTAGCTGGAAAGGTTCTAGCTAATTGAGTGGGTTTTCTTCGGAAACGATTCACCGTGTCCAATTCAGTGCTTTGATTGATTTTAGTTTCTGGTATGTAAAGGCGAATTTGGCTTTCATCCATGGTCATAAATTATCTGTTCAAAGATTCGTTACATTGCTCTTAAATACTTCCAAACAATTGGCTGAAGTTCGTGTTCGAATGCGTTGCTGCTCAGGATTGAGCAAAATGCTGCACCCATCTTTCAGAAGGTTTTTAAACCCAATTCATTATGTGAAATATTAATTACTTCTTCATAAGAGATGCTCAAGGCTTCTTTAATCTCAAGCACCTTTATTCAGCGATCTGTCAATAGCATGTTATGGACTTTATCCAAAATCTCGAAACTTAAAAACTCAAGATGGAAAATGAAAATGAAGGTAACAAATCTCTAAGAAAAACATCTAACCTGGATTTGAAAAACTTGATTAAAACAACTCAACATAACACACAAAGTGGTTTGCTCTGAATGTTTGTTAAATAAAAAAACTGTGCGACAGATCGATTCGATACCAACAGCCAATTTAATGAAAGAGTTGCTAACCCAACCACATAAAAATATTAGTAGGTATTAGACCACTTGAGGCAGACAGTTCTAGGGACCCTAGATTTTCAGTCTCTCTCTCTCTCTTTCTCTCTAATCTGGTGACTTTTTGTCTGTCTCCTTCTAGGTGGTTAAGTATGGAATCTGTATTACCGACATTCTGTATTATCGGCATTTGGTTCGTCACTTGGCTAAATGGTAGCGTCGTTGCTAGGGAAAAACAGATGGCGCCGGTGTCGTTTTACGTCAAACCTGGGGTCTTTTTATGTCGATCTCTCTCTAATCTGGGGACTTTTTATGTCGATCTCTCTCTAATCTAGGCATTCTTGTCTTGAAGTACGGAATCTGTATTACCGGTCTTGTATATTACCGCCATTTGGTTCGGCGCTCGACTAAATGGTGTTAGTGTTGCTAGGAAAAACAGAGGGCGCTAGTGTTTAATTATTTCCTTCACGCTCTAACCGATTACGGTCGTTCTGCTAGTTGTTAATAGAAGGCGTCATGAAGGGATCTGTATTACCGGCAGACTGTGTACTGATACTAGAGGCCGTCATGAAGAAATCTGTATTTCCGGTATGTAGAGAGGTCGCGTAAAAAAAGAGAACTGTATTAGAGAAGAAAACCCTTCAATTAGAGTCTGCGGCCATTTTATATCACAGCATGTGGCGCTAAATTTGAATATGTACTGAATCTGTCAATTTTAAATTTGTCATTTTTGCATCTGTCATTTTAAATTTGTCAATTTTGCAGCTGTCATTTATACGTCTGTCAATTTTTAATCTGTCATTTTTGCATCTGTCAATTTAAATCTGTCAATTTTGCATCTGTCATTTTTGCATCTATCATTTTAAAACTGTCATTTTAAATCTGTCATTTTAAATCTGTCAATTTTGTATCTGTCATTTATGCATCTGTCAATTTTGAATCTGTCATTTGGAATTTGTCATTCTTGAAGTCGCCATAATGCATTTCCCTGCCCTTGAATTTTATATTTCACATCTGACTAACCACGTGATCAAGACCGATGTATTCTAATGAAACTTTCTACCCAACGAGATCAAGAATTTAAAGAAACCAACAATCGTCAATTATATCAACGAGTTTTGCAAGCTCGACTAACAGATATATCTGTCAGTTACTACCCTTCGTGAAAGGCTTCCTAATCTCAAGTTGGTTGGAAATTACGTTAATAAATACAGGCTCTTAAATCACGTTCAGGGATCTGATATGTATAACACTAATATGTATTATTATCACCTACTGAA
Source organism: Agrypnus murinus (assembly GCA_929113105.1). Taxonomy (NCBI): domain Eukaryota; kingdom Metazoa; phylum Arthropoda; class Insecta; order Coleoptera; family Elateridae; genus Agrypnus; species Agrypnus murinus. The sequence continues at coordinate 112,350,443 of OV816024.1, forward strand.
TTAACTATTCAAAAAGAGAAAAAAAAACTAGTTATAATGCAGAAAATATATATAGACTTACCATTTACGCATTGTATGACTTTTAAATTAAAACGGGTAACAACATCTTAACCACCTCACCTCACCAAGAAGGAATATACACTAATCATCTTTTAAATTTTAAAACCGGTCATTATTAACACAACTATACGATATAACGTACCGCGATAAACTGAACTCAAATATCTGGGCCTCGACGACAACAAAAAGGGAAACAAACTCCTGAGGCTATGCCTGCATTCTTTTAAAAAAGCATGATTTGACCTGTAAATAACTAGAACTTCTGCGGTTTTATACCTGCTTCGAACCCCAAAACAGGTAATTTTAATGGTTCTTTCTGAAAAAAATTCTCCCTTTTAACGTAATTGTTCCAATGCTTTGCCGTCGTCAATATAATCTTTTCAAACTTCTTTAAAGGATTTTACTGTAATCAATATCATCTTAAAACTCTGTCTGCCTGAGAAAACCTTTTTAAACAACAAGAATGTACAGTTTACCTAAAGAATCGTTTCTCGAATTTGGAAAGAATGTGTGAAACACATCTCTGTAAATTATAAATTTATATTACATTTTTATTTACAAACTTTGCCTAGGTCGATTCCTGCCCCCAATTTAAAAGCTAAATTATTACCTATTTTAAATTTTAATACTTTACTTTAAAATTCTCTATTAGATACAAGCATATATTCTTTATTAGTTACTTATATTTTATTACTTTGTTAGTTATATATTTATTAATTATCTAACTTTTATGTTATTGCAATAAGCAATACATAAGAATCTTTTTACCTAAGCACACCCTTAAAAGGGATCCGTATCGAGTGCTAAAAACGCAGGTAAAATTATTTTAAAAAATTTCACATTTCTCCTTTGTTAAAAACTTACTATTATAAGTAACTAATATTCCGTTACGCTTTTGTAAATAATTATTTTAAGAGAACTCTTTTTACAAATAGGTTTATCAGAACGCCATTTAAAATGTATATAAATAATCTAAAGACGGACGGACGGTGTTATGCATTGAGCGTAATACAATTTAATTTAACTCTATGTTTTATCTTATTATTATTCCTGTGTAGGCAGTTTAATAAATATTCAAGTAAATATAGATCGTGACAAATATATACATATAATTATATATAATATTAAATGTTAACTTATACTATGTCGCTATCTAATATTGATTCGTACCTTGTTGTGTTTGAACTGTAAATTCGTTCATTAAATTAAACTGCAGATTAAATGCAGAATCTTTTAAATGTAGGTATATTATATTTCAAGAACGGTGTTATTTAAAATAAAATTGACGATGCTGTTGAAACAGCTTTCCCCACCCCTAAGATATATTGCATGATGTCTATTAGGATATAAATATATTTTATGACTAGTTCATGGGATGCATACCTGATTAGCAGAGACGAGAATTAAAATCTGATAAAAAATAAATGTAAAATAATGCAATGGCTCTCCAAAGCAACGATTCATTTATAAATGAAATAAACACATGTAAATAATAATTTAAATGTGAAATTTTACACACTCCTAATGTTGTTTTGTAAATCCAGTGGCAAATATCAAGAAATTGAAGAATTTAGATAGTCGTCCAAACAATTTTATATGTTGATGTTCATTTAGTTTATAAAGAAACCGGATGACTTCCCAGGTGTTCCAATGCCGCACATGTTCGTTTTAAATTTCTCATTATCAACTACACCATACAATAAAATTAAGATAGTGGTGTGGAGCTTGTATATAACATCTTCTTCATGTATGAATCTATCACAAAATGGAGTAATATTGACTGATAAAATTATTGTGATGATTGTGGGTTGAATTATTTTTTATATAACACTTTTATTCCATCTAAACCACATAAAGAAACATTACTAGACAAGATTATTGGAACGCAGATGATCCGACGTATTGCACAGGCTTATCAGCAAATCTTTCTCGTCTCTGGTGATTAGTAATCTAAATTTGATATAAAGACCTGCTATAGAATAAATTTAGTTATTATTTTGTTTGTTAAACTGCGTCCTGTGTAAAAACTTTATAATCCTAATCTATGCGTTCGTTTTGCAGTAAAATGCAGATCACAATACCGATGAAATATGTATAAAACATTTATAATGTTGAAAATGCAGGATTATTTTAATTGGTGGTGGTCGATGGTAGTGGGTGGTGGTGGGTGGTAGTGGCTACACAGAACTCTTTTTTTTAATAGAAGTATTTTTATGCAAAAGATGTTCCAGTTATTCTATAGATTAAATGTTAAAAATTAAACTGATTTAGGTCTCTGAGAGACGGTTTCTAACTGAAGTGATATTTTCTAAAATTTAAATTTATTTTTAATCTAGCTGTCAATTGATTCGATGGCTAATCTATCATTATCAAAGATGATACTTATAAACTTATGTTGACTTTTTATATTGTATTTATTATCTGTTGTACACGGAGCTGTATTATATTTCTATTAAAGTCACTATTATAGTAATTGGGGATGATATAATTCAAAACTACCTATCCATTTAAATATTAACATACATGAAGATGTCGCCCATTAAATCAGATGTTGTAACACTATAATAGCATTATCAAAAAGTGTCTTATTTTGGATGCTGTCTTAAAATTGTATGATATCTTCATTCCGTCTAAATAACATATGCCTACAGGTTATTAACCCTTTATCCTTTTTCGATAACAATCAAGGATATCAAGGCCATACTAATTGAACGCTAACATAATATGCTCTGCAGGTCAACCCTGGGGTTACACATCCTTAGGCTAGAAACAGTCTTGAAACAAAAATGGCAGAGTCCGCCCTGTTAGACAAGAAATCAGAGTATGGGCGTGATAAATAAAACATATAAAGTTATTTTACAAACATTTATTTAGTATACACAGAATAATACAAGTATATAGATCATAAGTTGTTTTCTATGACTACTGTAGTTCTACGGATCTCTGAGTCGTCGTTGTATGCCCTCGCAGAAATACTAATAAGTATAAAGTCCGTGGAATGACTCGTTGACCATGTAACCTTTCTTAATTCTTCGTTACTTTCATAGTTGGCACGATAATCATCCGGCTGCGTAGTTGCGGTCATATCTTCTGTACCGACTATGTCAGTATTTGCTTCCGTTCCTATCCTCACAACAACTGCGTTATGGTGTACTTTTTTCAAATGCCTTTTTAAGCTGTCAGTGTGTGAATAAGTTTTGACACAACTAGAACACCGGACTTTGATTGATTCATGGACGCTTTTAATATGCCTTTTTAAGCTGTCAATGCTTGAAAAACATTTGAAGCAGTTAGAACACCGGACTTTGATTGATTCGTGGACTCCTTTCATATGTCTTTTTAAGCGGTCACGACGTGAAAAAGTTTTCAAACAGCTAGAGCATTGGATTCTGTTTATTTTGTGAACGGCTCTCTTGTGTATCTTGTAGGCATCAGAGTTTAAAAAAGTTTTGACACAGCTAGAACACTGGATTCTGTCTGATTAGTGCATGGTTTTTAGGTGTCTCTTGCAGGTGAATGGCCTCGCGAAAGACTTGAAGCAAACCGGCCACTGTATGTTGCAACCCCTTCGACCAGAGTCGACTAATGAAGGAATAGGAACCCGTCTATTTATACTGATCGACCTGCGCAATCGTTTGTTCTCGGCTATAATCGTAAGCGCTCGGAGCAATATGTACGCGCGAGAATGAATCGTAGGTTATATCCTAAGTGTATGTAACCCGGAACCGATGTCCGTACAATTTAAATTATCAAACTTACCATATAAACATGAATATTTACTACATTTGCTTTAATTCTTGTTCCCTACCTACCTACCTACCTACCGTAAACAATATGACATATCTGCGTCTAAATACAGTCAACGAAAGTACTAGAGGAACTTAATACCTTAGATCATGGCTGTTTCTGAATGTATCATTTTGTTTTCTTAATAACTTTTGCATGACAATAGCTTAGGTGGTCACCCTTGTCGTCCACCCTTCATTGTTAGGACACGTGATTTTAGGTTAGTCTTACATATGCATACAATAAACCTACCTGGAATAAGTAGATGTAGGTACAATTAAAATCAATAAGTTTAAAGATATTTATTTACAACGTATAGGGCCTTTTCAACAATATTGAGTGTTAGTTGTTTTTATCGGAAATAGTTAATAAAGTATATAGCTTTGTAGTACGTGTGATGGCTATTAGCTGTACTCTTGTCAGTTATCATTAAAAGAATCTGCAGTTATAGAAAGTTCACTTATAACTATCTTTCATGGGTTACGATATTGATTTTAAGATAATTTAGTTATTTTTGATGCTGTACCCTTGTTAATTAATTTGCTTGAGAAAACAGTACCGATTTTTGCTTGTTGGTTTTGATTTTCAAGACACGGTTGCCTCAACAATAGCTTGTGTTGCTACTAATACTGCTATTTTTGGATTTTAGTTGCGTTTGTATAGTATTGCATTTATATCTATAATGGAAGAGTCATTTCAAATTAATCATTTGCTTAAGGATGAAGTTGACTATGAGTTAAAAATAAGAGGTGTGACTTCTAATAGGTCCATTAGTGACAAAACAAAAATTTTAGGCCGACTTCTTGCTAGAGAGGTAACGAAACCAGATGCTATAGTTGATTTATCGCAATATAATGTTCCTTTTCCTGACGAATGTATTCAAGTACAAGCTACTTTGACTTCTATTTCTTCATCAATCAATGATTTTGAAGGTGATGAATCAGATTCTGTTTTTAAGAGATTAAAATCTCGTCTAGTTCATGTTTCTCGCAGTATAAAAAGAATTGTTCTTAACAATGATTCGGAAAAACCTTTGTCAGAAAAAAATTAACTTTTCGCTACTGCTCTTAAGTTAGAATCTGAATTACATGAAAAAGCCTGCCAAGGTAAAAACTCTAATGATAATAATTTAAACGAATCATTTCAGAACCATGCTCCAGTTATTAACGTACCTACACCAGTGGTTACTTGTATAGTTAAACCCTGCCCTATTTCTGAATGGCCAGTGAAATTTAATGGCGATTCAAAAAATGTATTTAATTTTCTTGAACGCGTGACAGAATTGGCTTTATCACGTAAAGTATCCGATGCAGATTTATTTAATTCTTGTGTGGAGTTGTTTACAGGTGATGCCTTTATCTGGTATCGAAGTATTAAAACGACAGTCTCAGACTGGCAATCTCTCGTTGATAAATTGAAATCTGATTTTCTGCCTGCCCATTTCGATGACCATATCTGGGAAGAAATAAAAGCTAGAAAGCAAAAGAAATCTGAGTCGGTGGTAATTTTTATTGCTCAGATGGAAAACTTCTTTCAACGTCTGTCTCGACCCCCTATCGAATTAACTAAGGTAAAATTGATTAAAAAGAATTTATTACCAGAATTTATCAGTCATCTTGCTTTGGATGAAGTCGAAACTGTAGTACATTTATCTAAACTATGTCGTAAGATTGAAGAAGCTTTATATTTGGAAGCAAAAGTTTCGTGCAACATTGAAGTTTTAGAAATACAAGCAAAAGCCAATAAAAACAGAACTGCCAATATTCCTAACGATGCCGATAAGAATAAATATTTCCCTTCTGGTAGCAAATTTGTTAAATCAAATTTTAATGACCAAGGGTTATCACAGTTTATTTCAAACTCTCATTATTCTAGAAATAAGTTCAAGAATAGTATCTGTCTTTATGCTGGAACTGCAGATTACCTAAAAATACTTTTAGTTCATGCAGTTTAAAAAGAAAGGTTTTCTGCTACCGTTGTGGTTTTCCTGAGGTAAAAGTAAGTAATTGTCCTAAATGTTCAAAAAACGTATAAGGAGGGAGTATGTGAATACCTCACATGCTCAGTATAAAAATAAAGTTTTAAAATCTTCGCATATTTCTAGTAAAGACTTAAATTTCTCAATTAATTCTAGGTGTACAGAGAAAGATAACTGGTCTGACTGGTTAAATACAGTCAAAGACTTTTATAAACATAATTCCTATCAAGCTAACACAGCTTTTATTAAAAATAGCTTAGATAACAGACCATATATCACTGTTAAGTTGTTAGACCGCGAGATTTCAGGTTTAGTAGACTCTGGCTGTACCACCACTATTGTTGCTTCAGCAGGTATTCCTATTTTGCAAGAATTAAGTATTAAAATTCACCCTATATTTGACAAAACTGTGGCAATCGCAGACAAAAGTACTAAAAAGGTAATTGGTGTTGTAGATTTACCTTTAGTTGTTGATAATACACTCCAAATAATTAAAGCTCTTGTTGTTCCTGAATTTCCCCATACTTTCATTTTTGGTAGTGACTTTACAGATCAGTTTCAATTATTGGTAAATTATAAAAACAAGACCTGGTGTGTGCAATGCGATGATTTCAATAGACAATATAACTTATCAGATGCTAATTCTCCCTCACCAGACAATTTTCTTTGTTCTATTGATGACTTATCGGAAAACAATAAGTTAGCTGCGCAGGAGGTTATACGATCTTTTGAAGAAATTTCTAGCGAAGATAAAAGTTTAGGTCGAACTAATAATATTATGATGCATATTGACACAGGCGACGCTATTCCTTTTCGTAAACGTCCATATGTTATGTCACCGTATATTTTGAAAATTTTAAATAATGAGTTAGACGACATGTTGCGACTAGGTGTCATTGAGCCTTGTAATAGCCCTTGGTGCTCACCTGTTCTTTTAGTTAAGAAGAAAAACGAAGAATATCGTTTTTGTTTTGATGGCAGAACTTTAAATGAGATTACAGTTCATGATAGCTATCCAATGCCAAACATTGATAGAATTTTATCAATGCTACATGGCGCTAATTTCATTTCTAGCATAGATCTACGAAAGAGTTTCTGGCAAATTCCGCTATCAAAAGAATCCAAAGACAAGACAGCATCTAGTGTCATTGAACGAGGGCAATTTCGTTTCGTCACTATGCCATTTGGACTTCGTAACTCTGCCCAATTACAACAAAGGTTAGTTGATGCTATCTTTGGGCCCAAATTCGAACCAAATATTTTCTGTTATTTGGATGATATTATTATTTGTTCCGCTACGTTTGAAGAACACGTCCACTTACTTTGCTAGGTTAGAGAACGTCCTAAAGACGCTAATCTTACTATTAATTTAACAAAATGTGAATTCTTTAAGAAATCTTTAAAATTCTTGGGATTTATTGTTGGTTCAAGTTCAATTAGAACAGATCCAGATAAAGTTACAGCTATGCTTAATTATCCTAGACCTACAACCACTACCGAAGTTAAAAGATTTATTGGTATGTGTAGCTGGTATAGACGTTTTATTAAAGATTTTTCTTCGTTAGTTTCTCTAATAAATGATTTATTAAAGGGTAGTAAAAGAAAAAATCAAAACATAGATTGGACTACTGATGCCGAATCTTCATTTGTTAAAATCAAACAACTTCTAGTAACTGCTCCTATACTGATGCAGCCAGACTTTTCTCAGCCTTTCATTATCGAAACAGATGCCAGCAATACTGGTTCAGGTGGCGTTTTAGTGCAGAAAATTGACGGCGAAAAAAGGATTATTTTAAATGCAAAAAGTATTGCTTTTTCAGAAAAAGTCAAAACCAATTTTGTTTTTTTTAAACGCCTTGATTCCAAGTTTTTAATAAGAGAAACTTAGGCAACCAAACAAACAAAATGTTACAACCTGTAGGCATATGTTAATTAGACGGAATGAAGATATCATACAATTTTAAGACAGCATCCAAAGTAAGATTCTTTTTGATAATTCTATTATAGTGTTACAACATCTGATTTAATGGGCGACATCTTCATGTATGTTAATATTTAAATGGATAGGTAGTTTTGAATTATATCATCCCCAATTACTATAATAGTGACTTTAATAGAAATAGAATACAGCTCCGTGTACAACAGATAATAAATACAATATAAAAAGTCAACATTAGTTTATAAGTATCATCTTTGATAATGATAGATTAGCTATCGAATCAACTGACAGCTAGATTAAAAATAAATTTAAATTTTAGAAAATATCACTTCAGTTAGAAACCGTCTCTCAGAGACCTAAATCAGTTTAATTTTTAACATTTAATCTATAGAATAACTGGAACATCTTTTGCATAAAAATATTTCTATTAAAAAAAGAGTTCTGTGCATTTTCAACATTATAAATTTTTTATATATATTTCATCGGTATTGTGATCTGCATTTTACTGGAAAACGAACGCATAGATTAGGATTATAAAGCTTTTACACAGGACGCAGTTTAACAAACAAAATAATAACTAAATTTATTCTATAGCAGGTCTTTATATCTAATTTAAATTACTAATCACCAGAGACGAGAAAGATTTGCTGATAAGCTTGTGCAATACGTAGGATCATCTGCGTTCCAATAATCTTGTCTAGTAATGTTTCTTTATGTGGTTTAGATGGAATAAAAGTGTTATATAAAAAATAATTCAACTCACAATCATCACAATAATTTTATCAGTCAATATTACTCCATTTTGTGATAGATTCATACATGAAGAAGATGTTATATACAAGCTCCACGCCACTATCTTAATTTTATTGTATGGTGTAGTTGATAATGAGAAATTTAAAACAAACATGTGCGGCATTGGAACACCTGGGAAGTCATCCGGTTTCTTTATAAACTAAATGAACATCAACATATAAAATTGTTTGGACGACTATCTAAATTCTTCACATTTCTTGATATTTGCCACTTGATTTACAAAACAACATTAGGAGTGTCTAAATTTCACATTTAAATTATTATTTACATGTGTTTATTCCATTTATAAATGAATAGTTTCTTTGGACACCCATTGCATTATTTTACATTTATTTCTTTATCAGATTTTAATTCTCGTCTCTGTTAATCACGTATGCATCCCATGAACTAGTCATAAAATATATTTATATCCTAATAGACATCATGCAATATATCTTAGGGGTGGGGAAAGCTGTTTCAACAGCATCGTTAATTTTAGGAACACGGTTCTTGAAATATAATATACCTACATTTAAAAGATTCTGCATTTAATCTGCAGTTTAATTTAATGAACGAAGTTACAGTTCAAACACAAGAAGGTACGAATCAATATTAGATAGCGACATAGTATATGTTAACATTTAATATTATATATAATTATATGTATATATTTGTCACGATCTATATTTACTTGAATATTTATTAAACTGCCTACACAGGAATAATAATAAGATAAAACATAGAGTTAAATTAAATTGTATTACGGTCAATGCATAACACCGTCCGTCCGTAGTTTGTATAGATTATTTATATACATTTTAAATGGCGTTCTGATAAACCTATTTGTAAAAAGAGTTCTCTTAAAATAATTATTTACAAAAGCGTAACGGAATATTATTTACTTATAATAGTAAGTTTTTAACAAAGGAGAAATGTAAAATTTTTTAAAAGAATTTTACCTGTGTTTTTAGCACTCGATACGGATCCCTTTTAAGGGTGTGCTTAGGTAAAAAGATTCTTATGTATTGCTTATTGCAATAACATAAAAGTTAGATAATTAATAAATATATAACTAACAAAGTAATAAAATATAAGTAACTAATAAAGAATATATGCTTGAGAATTTTAAAGTAAAGTATTAAAATTTAAAATAAGTAATAATTTATCTTTTAAATTGGGGACAGGAATCGACCTAGGCAAAGTTTGTAAATAAAAATGTAATATAAATTTATAACTTACAGAGATGTGTTTCAAACATTCTTTCCAAATTCGAGAAACGATTCTTTAGGTAAACTGTACATTCTTGTTGTTTAAAAAGGTTTTCTCAGGTAGACAGAGTTTTAAGATGATATTGATTACAGTAAAATCCTTTAAAGAAGTTTGAAAATATTATATTGACGATGGCAAAGCATTGGAACAATTACGTTAAAAGGGAGAATTTTTTACAGAAAGAACCATTAAAATTACCTGTTTTGGGGTTCGAAGCAGGTATAAAACCGCAAAAGTTCTAGTTATTTACAGGTCAAATCATGCTTTTTTAAAAGAATGCAGGCATAGCCTCAGGAGTTTGTTTCCCTTTTTGTTGTCGTCGAGGCCCAGATATTTGAGTTCAGTTTATCGCGGTACGTTATATCGTATAGTTGTGTTAATAATGACCGGTTTTAAAATTTAAAAGATGATTAGTGTATATTTCTTCTTGGTGAGGTGAGGTGGTTAAGATGTTGTTACCCGTTTTAATTTAAAAGTAATACAATGCGTAAATGGTAAGTCTATATATATTTTCTGCATTAGAACTAGTTTCTTTTCTCTTTTTAATTAGTTAATTCAGTAGGTGATAATAATACATATTAGTGTTATACATATCAGATCCCTGAATATGATTCAAGAGCCTGTATTTATTAACGTAATTCCAACCAACTTGAGATTAGAAAGCCTTTCACGAAGGGTAGTAACTGACATAGATATATCGGTTAGTCGAGCTTGCAAAACTCGTTGATATAATTGACGATTGTTGGTTTCTTTAAATTCTTGATCTCGTTGGGTAGAAAGTTTCATTAGAATACATCGGTCTTGATCACGTGGTTAGTCAGATGTGAAATATAAAATTCAAGGGCAGGGAAATGCATTATGGCGACTTCAAGAATGACAAATTCAAAATGACAGATTCAAAATTGACAGATGCATAAATGACAGATACAAAATTGACAGATTTTAAAATGACAGATACAAAATTGACAGATTTTAAAATGACAGATGCAAAATTGACAGATTTAAAATAACAGATTTAAATTGACAGATTTAAAATGACAGCTTTAAAATGGCAGATGCAAAAATGACAGATACAAAATTGACAGATTTAAATTGACAGATGCAAAATTGACAGATTTAAATTGACAGATGCAAAAATGAGAGATTAAAAATTGACAGACGTATAAATGACAGCTGCAAAATTGACAGATTTAAAATGACAGATGTAAAAATGTCAGATTAAAAATTGACAGACATATAAATGACAGCTGCAAAATTCACAGATTTAAAATGACAGATGCAAAAATGACAAATTTAAAATTGACAGATTCAGTACAGATTCAAATTTAGCGCCACATGCTGTGATATATAATGGCTGCAGACTCTAATTGAAGGGTCTTCTCTAATACAGTTCTCTTTTTTTACGCGACCTCTCTACATACCGGTAATACAGATTTCTTCATGACGGCCTCTAGTAGCAGTACACAGTCTGCCGGTAATACAGATCCCTTCATGACGCCTTCTATTAACAACTAGCAGAACGACTGTAATCGGTTAGAGCGTGAAGGAAATAATTAAACACTAGCGCCCTCTGTTTTTCCTAGCAACACTAACACCATTTAGCCGAGCGCCGAACCAAATGCCGGTAATATACAAGGCCGGCAATACAGATTCCGTACTTCGAGACAAAAACCCCTAGATTAGAGAGAGATCGGCATAAAAAGTTCCCAGATTAGAGAGAGATCGACATAAAAAGACCCCAGATTTGACGTAAAACGACACCGGCGCCATCTGTTTTCCCCTAGCAACGACGCTACCATTTAGCCAAGTGACGAACCAAATGCCGATAATACAGAATGTCGGTAATACAGATTCCGTACTTAACCACCTAGAGAGAGACAGACAAGAAGTCACCGGATTAGAAAGAGACAGAAAATCTAGGGTCCCTAGAACTGTCTGCCTCAAGTGGACTTATACCTACTAATATTTAGTGAAAAGTAATCCCCTAGTGGTGATTCCTAAAACTGTTCGATCTGTCCTAGTAACTTATATTTGAGATAAAAGCCTTAAAAACGTTTAGGTTTTGGATGTTGCAAAATCCAAACGATGTGTTTTCCCCTTCTTCAGCAACCTTATTTTAGATAATGAAGATTAGGGCAGGTACTATCCTAAAAAATGTAATAGAATGGAAATGACTGATTATTTAAGATTTGTTACTATTAAATGAAAAATAAGAAAAAATATGTTTTGTTATCACAACTCAAAACTGAACGAGGTCTATCAATAATTTAACGTACAGTAGAAGTAGAAAAAGGCAATGGTGTGATAATTGCATGCTTGCTAGATCACTTATTCTTTGGTAAGTATCAAATCAATAACAAATCCTATAGAATACATAGTAATAGTTTCTACAAGTTTCGGTAATTTTTTCGTCTGAAACGCTATTGGCTCTTATCAAATCTTTTCACTACCTTTTTTATTTTTATCTTAAATTTTATCTATGAAAGACTAATGAGAACTCTGTTTTTCTTAGACAAGTCCATTCAAATATGCACGGCATTATCTTTACTTTTCCTTTTTACAGCGCGCAAGTTTCTACTTTCTTCTAATTTTATATGAACAATAATTTTTGTACGATTTTCTTCACAATCTAGTATCAGATTTTATAATACAATCATTGCAGTTCACTGATAAAATCGCTGCTGTTTGAAAACTATTCGACACATCAATACTGAACTGTCAAATATCTAAAGATCATAATGTCGACAACTACACAGTAAAAACTGATCACAAAGTCGAAAGATTCGAAATGGCTGCCATTAACATATCTTTCTATTAAATATACTAACAAAGCGGCAGTGTTCACCCAGGTCATTAATAGCACTAAGGTCACGCAGTCTATGATTTTAATTGCGAGTATTATCCCTGTCGGTTTGGTATAGGGGAAGTTCGGGCAGCCCCGGACATTTAAATGAAATACCAAAAATTCAACGTTTATTGTCATATTTAAAATTTACTTTGGAATTTCTTCTAACATTTTAGTACAAAAAAATAGAAACATCTCTTAGTCATTTAAGCAATAGTACTAATACGATAATTTTATTGATTGATTTTTGACAATGGAAAAGATGGCGGGTAGCCCTGGACATACTTATTAAACGTTTTTATCCTTGCAAATGACACCATAGTAATAATTATTTGATAGATCAATGTTAACGCAGGCTTTGTGACCCTGAGAGATTCAGTCTTCTTCAAATGTATCCCTGCAAATGATACATTCGGTTTCTTGATCACGATATTCATGAGAAAAACTTTGACTATTAGAAAATATGTTAATATCTTAGTATTCTGTGCTTTTTGTGAACTTTTTGTTAAATTTAAAGCTATGAAAAATGTCCGAGGGTACCAGACTAACTTACGTCCGGGGCTACCCGGTTACTTAAATGCTATGTTTCTATTAATAGTACTTAATTTATGAACAGAACCAAATAATACTATTTTAGTCGTAAAATACATGTCATGACCAAAACGTCAGTCAATAAATTAAGTTAAACTACATACGTTTTCTATGTGATAACCTTTTATGAAGTGTGATTGGAGTGGACACAAAATAGTTGACTGGAACAAAACCTACTGTGATATACTATTATTTCATCGGCCACAGCAATACTGAATTATATATTGTTTGTAGACCATATGGGACACATCACGATTTAACATTGTGTTGATTTTCTTTAGTAATGGCTTAGTAATTTGATTGTCCGGGAATACCCTCCATTCGGGACTACTACCCGCAATTCCCCTATTGTTTGTTAAGTATATTGTAACTGTTGGCAATGTTTTGATCAGTATTCTGAGTCGTATTCTATCACAGCGATAGTTCTAAATTACTTTTGATTTTACTAATAACTGTATTTCCAGGGAGACTTAAACTTTACTCATTTGCAAATGATGTTACTATTTAATTGTATGCTCGTCGAAATAACACTTTACTGCGTATATGGGTCCGAACTAGAACATGAGGTAACCTTAAATCGATCATTATAATATGCACCAAAGTACAATCCATTTGATAACATTTACAGAGTGAGGCTGTTTGTCAGGCAGTATGTGAATCAAACTGGTACCTGCTACGACCTCGTTTTAGAAAGAACATACTCTTTTTACAAATGAATGCGCAAAAAGAAATTCAAATATCGGCCGCTGGAACTGTAATTATAAATAATATAACTTTAATACAGGTAAATATAATAAAGAGCAAAATCAATTATTATAAAATAATGTTGATATATTATTTTTTAGATTCTTCGATCAATATTCTCTGCGATAACCTTACTTCAGACGCTCGATCAAGATTAATAGATATTCTTAATTAAAGCGGACATTCTTGGTGTTTCATAAATTCGACGGTTTTGCATTTTTACGTTTTTTGTAGCAATAACTATCAGGTAGAGCACGCACTGTAAACAAAAGAATGCTAAAACAATTTATGAATTGATTAGGTATATCGCCCTATTAAAAAATAGTCAGTTGACGTATTTGTATGTAGCTATTGGCACTAGCTACTAACTAATAATAATCTGTGCACGTAGAATGGATACAAATAACGAATAAAAAAATAAAACAGCCTTTGTGATAGTTATGAAATAAATAAAGATTAGTAAAAGTTTCACAGTTTTATTAAAATATAACCTGACAATATTGTTTCGACAGCTATGCTGTCATTATCAAAGGTAATCTATATATATCTATATACAGTGCGCGTCTAAAGTCCGTTCCCCCCCTACTAATTTTTGAACCACCTGGTATATCGCAACGAAATTTGGAGGGCTTAAACAGGAGATAAGAACCTAATTTTTTATGGAAAAACGACAGCTAAAAGTTTCAAAATGGCGGCTGAGCGCCCTCTCGAATTACTTTTTTAAATAGAACACCCTGTATATTATTCCGTTTTCGAAATCTGCTCATAATTCTTAACATTTTTCTCTAATACACTTTACTTCTAAATTTAATTGATTTCGAAATATTAACGTTTGAAAAGTGACATTCCGGTTTAAAATGAAGTATGGATTTTGCGAGGGATTTTGGTCACTTCCGGTAAAACATTTTTCTAACTAAATTTTATTTAGCTAACAGTTAAGTTTGACAGTAAACAAGATGTAAGATACCCCAACAACGATTTTTGTTTTCAATGCAAACTTGATTGATAGCAGAATTCGTGTCTTTGTTGGATTTGAAATTAATTAAAATGTCGCTTTTCAAACGTTAATATTTGAAAATCAATTAAATTTAGAAGTAAAGTGTATTAGAGAAAAATGTTAAGAATTATGAGCAGATTTCGAAAACGGAATAATATACAGGGTGTTCTATTTAAAAAAGTAATTCAAGAGAGCGCTCAGCCGCCATTTTGAAACTTTTAGTGGTCATTTTTCCATAAAAAATTAGGTCCTTATCTCCTGTTTAAGCCCTCCAAACTTCGTTGCGATATACCAGGTCGTACAAAAATTAGTAGGGGGAGAACGGACTTTAGACGCGCACTGTATATAAAAGGGAAAGATTGTCTGTCTGTCTGTCTGTATATATGTATGTATGTATGCGATTTTCTCCGCAACCACTGGACCGATTTGGATGAAATTGGTATCATTGGAAAGGTCTTGGCCCAGAATAGAAAATAAGACCAAATTGGACTCTGATCGGCCATCGTGGTCCGAAATAACAGCGAAAACCCCATATATGGAAGTTAAAAATGGGTACTGAGATTGATGTGACAAGAAAATATATATAGATCTTGCACAGCAAGCTAGCTGCTGCCGGGAGCGGAAAGTAAAAACATGTAATTTCAATAAAGCGCAGCAGAGCGCGCCGGGTATTTGCTAGTATAATTGTAAACAAACACGTCGCTAAGGTAGATACAAAATAGGTTGAATTGAAGAAATTTTGCTTTAAGCTCTCTGCTTGACTAGAATGTGGCCATAAAAATGCGATATATTTTGTTAAAACGAATTTATTAGAATGCTTTAAGAAAATTCACTTTATTGCGTTCATCTTTTTATAATACATATAATAAGCAGAAATATTTTTAAATACGTGACTGGAAAGGAATACGATCACGTGAAAACAGTTTTATTTACACGCATGATAATTTTATTTTAACAATATAATATAAATATGGAAATATTGTAAAGTTATACCTTGTTTTTAAATTTAAAACGATGCAAAATAGATATCCACAAAATTGAGCTCCTAACATGGTATTGTAATTAAAATTGAATTCTATTTAAAGAAACAAAAGGAGCATCGTAAACCTTATGGAATTTTACGACGCCTTTATATTTTTACAACTTATTGGCTTATATATTTTTAAAGCACGGTGTTTACTATTTTTTGTCTAGTTTTCTGTTTATGAAACTGATTGTGTTATAAACCATAATCCAATAAGCATACCAATATACCAAGCATACCAACTACTTTCACAGCCGCCAGCGTTATCAGGTTTTAGTGTTTATAAAATGATTTGCGATTTTAATAAAATAACGTTTGATTTTCTTAAACGCCTATTTGTGACGATATAAGTTTTATGAAAAGTAGAATTAATATGAAGAGAACGTAAAATGCTTATCTACCTGATTATCTACTACTTATAAAATATTTTCATTACTACAGGTATTACACATTTTTATTCTTTATAAAAATCAATTTTTAAGTAAGTCAGGGTCGGTACTTACGCTATCTGCGATAGTTACTTTTTTTACTACTACGACATAATGCTACGAAGGTCGTGTCTTTGGTTTCAGTACAATTCAGAAGCTTACTAACGCTAATGCCATGTAATACCCTTATCCAGCCTTATTGTAGTTCCAGCAGTAGTGTAAGATTGTGGTTTCTAGAAAAGCATAGATGTTACCATTTATTTGACGTCACCGATTTCAAAATACAGATATCATAGTTTTTGCCATATAGATGGTCTACGTGAATTTCTTGTTTATTCAGTCCTATCTAGAGTCAGTATATCTAAGTAAAAAATACAATAATGATAACTAGATAATTTTAACTCGCAAGAGTATACTCCGTTTAGCGAAGGGGTCAGGTCATCATCGTGATACATAAGAATAATTTAGGAATTGCTTACGTGCTTGCCACCTTCTCTACGGTAACGGACTCTATGACCTGCATCTATGCAAATAATTGAGTGATCTAAAAAAACTAAATAATGGGTGTCAAGAAATAATAAAAAGGGATTTTAACTTTTTGAAATGAGATGGAAATTCATTAAAAAAATAATTATTTGAATGTAATACAAGAGCAGAAGAGAAACGCTAGTTGTGGAAGAAGAGGAGTAAAAGCAGCTGTAAAAAGAAAGAAGAATAAAAGGTCAAAAAGTATGATTGAGAACCAACAGTAATAGCCGAAGTAGTATAGGTTTTAACCTGGACATTTTAGGTGTAAAGCGGATTTTGGTATATAGTGAAACAAAGCTTTTTTCGCCAAGGTAAAACAACAAAAATAACTATAAAAGCTATAAAAAGTTATGAAAATACATCATACTTACTGTAACTGAAAACTCAAAAATATCTGCCACAGCTTGAGATTTAAACTCTCTCTTTACAAATTAATTAATCAAGTCGTAGGTATTGGTTCCACAGCTGTATAAATTGTGAAAAAGGAATAGATAAGGGTTCAACACAAATAAAAACTTAAAAGGGCGCCATCTGGTTCTGAGCTTAGTTAATGATGTATTAACCATTCAAAGATGTTAATTGAATAAGCATTAAAATTTATTAAATTCATTAACCAGAAAATGAATAGAATATTTAGTTAAAACAAAATTTTGTTTACTTAAAATTGTTGAAGAAATGAACTTAAGCATTCATAACCAATATGGTTCCGTTTTGTAGATCCATCAGTTTGAATTAATAACATTTATTAGCAGGAAAATAATAACACAACTTTGCATAAATAAAAGTAAAACACACATCGTATATTTATTACAAGTCCAACCTAAATTTATTAGGTTATAATTATACCAAAATTAATCAATAAAAATTCACCTAGAACTCTTCATTAAATTATGAAAATAACTCAAAAAGATTTGATTAAATCGACCACAAATAATGTTCAAAAGCATTAACACAAATATTAAAATTTATATTGACTGGTCTTTTTCTGGACAAAAATTTATACACAAATATCTAAATGAGATTAGACAAATTAAATCAATTCGACAGTATCAATACAAATGATTTGTAATTACATTAAAGTTTAAAGCTTTTTAACAACTGACGAGAGTTCTATTGATAATAGAATTTAATGAGCAAAAATTTATAATGAACTTCTAATAATTGAGAAACAATAACAAAAATGACTGCAAATTCAAGCAAGAAATTTACCTAAATGAATAACACTAAAAACAATAGTCACAATACCTTTTATTTTTGGTAAATCACAAACCAAAATCAACGATAAACTGCATAAAATTTGACGATAACGTCACAGCAAATGGAAACTGGAATATTGGGATTTTTCTTTCATACATTAAAGATGTACGAGATAACCCTCGTAGAAACTGGATATGGCGAATTATAATTTGCAAATTCACCCCAAACGGCAGTAACAAAATGCAACCAAAGAGTTCCATAAAAGATTTGGCTATTAGTTTTGATAACCATTTTATAATTTCATTGTTTTCAATAAAACAATACACATAACCATTAATTCTGAACTGAATTTAGAAGGCACACAGCACGAATTATTATTTAACCGAAATTTCGATTACAGAGAAAGCGTCTATAATTATTAACTTATTTCTGTACAATAATTATTTAGACGAGAGTACGGTACTGTAGACTGTCGTAACTTATTACACAGTAATAAGGGAAACTGAATTTCCCACTTTTCTGAAGCACAGACGTCCGCGAAAATATTTAACGGAATAACTAACTTTTGTTAATCACGAATTATTGGTTAATTTCCGAACACTTATTTAAACGATAACTATTACATGTTGATTTTAATTAAATGCACCGACCATCCGAAAGTCGGTAATTGTTCAAACAATATGAAAAACTGAATTTAGAGTTTTCTTTCAAACTCCATTTTACTACAACAAAATGGCATTTTTAACACAAGATCGAACGTACGCTCGATCAGAGACAGGCCTCGTCTCTACATCATCTCGCGTTTATATTAGCTCTGCTCAACGTTGCTCCGCGTATTAACATCTGTTTTTAGGCGGCAAGGGTGCTTGTTGCTTGCCCTACTATAGGATTCACGACCTTACGTGTAAAAAGCAGCACCCCAATCTTTCGCGCATAAAACACACGTGTGAGCTAAAACACGCTGGCTGTAGACGATATTCATACACTGCATTGACTTAAAATTTAAAACGCAAATAACAGACAAAGGAAAGTGTATGTAGAATCGTATACACTCAAAATGTTTACCAAAATATTTCTATAAATAAGATGACTAAGCGCTTCTCATGATTTCTTTTCAAGGTTTCTTTTTGAAGAAATTGATATTATTATAAAATGCCAGGCAGCAAAATACGAAAAACGACATCAATATGACGTTACATTATTTCATTATAGCAAATACGAACCAATCTTTTCTTAAAAGGTGCCTTTTATTTAAGATGTTTATTTGATGACAGGCTAGTTTAAATTAAGCGAGGTCCACAGGACCGAACTTAGGATTTTTAACAAGAATTAATACCAAATTCTATATACTAAATGCCGGTGGAAAATGTACCCGTTACACTCGCCCACTCGTCAAAGAAAAAGAAAAAAACAATAAAAAAAGAAAAGCTATGAAGCCCGTCTTATCTTTATACTCGAAACTAACGAAATGCCAAAGGCCTAAGAAGATACCAAACTAGTATCAAAACCAAAGCACACCAAAAGTGCCTAACGCCCAAATCTATAAGACCACAAGTGTCTAAACATTCAAAAACGTAGTCAACACTACCCATTCGTCACCTCATTCACTCAAGATACCTATACAAAATAAGTGTATACCAAACGATATACCAAAAGTGAAATTCAAGCTCAATACTTGAACGAAATGACGTAAACCATAACTGAAAGGTTATGGAAACGGTAATACCGTTTATTAATAATAATAAACGGTATAGAGTTACTAAAACTCCTTTTCAAATTCTAACATAATATAGGTTGCCTATAACTAAAATTCAAACGATATGGAGTTACTAAAACTACTATTAAATTCAAACCCAAGATAGGTTAGTCATAACTAAACCTCTCCCAATTACACTCCTCAGGTTATATAGAAACCTCATCTTATTCTTAATGAAAAGTCATCAGACTGTACTACAAGCTAAAAAGTTAAGGTTAATAAACCTTTTCATATAACGCAATAACTGCAAGCTAAAGAATCAAGGTTAATAAACCTCTTCGGAATTAAATATTTACAAGTGGATACATTAAGGTTAACAAACCCTTATTGTATTTACCAATGAAACACTAGATAATCCCGACCAACGATTGGGCGACTTAAAGTTACTAGAACCCTTTCAAATAGTCTCCAAAGTATATTGGGTTGTAGCTATCTACTGAAAGAAATAAGGTTAATAAACCTATTCATAATAATTGAAGTCCGTTAACTTCAACGAAGGACAATATAGCTGAAGGTTGAAAACCTTTTCAAAGAGCTTACTGACTGTAACTATAAAATAGATGGTTAAAGGTTAATAACCCTTTCCGTATTATCTGGCTCAAAAATTGTATCAGCCTCTCCAAAACATTATGTCACCAGACAAAAGAAGCTCACACTAACGACCAAAAGCTATCCAATTGTACAAATTGTATCAGTTCTACTGAAACGGAGAAAGAAGGAAGCACATTAGTGCTTTGTTCTAAAAAGAACAGATTCCAACATTGCTAGTTCGTCCCTTAGAACGACAGTAAAATAGAGCGCAACATGCACTAAAACGCAAGACGTTACAAACAACTGTAACACAAAAATCCCATTAAAAGGATACGGTAGTGGGTCAAAATCCCTCAAAAAGGTACGGTAGTGGGTCAAAATTTCACAAAAAGGTAGGAACCTCCCAAAAGATGACAGAAACGACAAAACAGAACGACGGGTACCCAGAAAGGGAATGATCTGCCCTTAAAAGGACACACTGATACGGTGATCTATACAAATTAAAAGATCGGGTACCTCATAACTGCACAGAGCAAAAGATCTCACAAAGAGCATGGTTCCCAAAAAGAACCGACAGATTGGTTGGTCAATATAGACCATTAGGACAAAAAGTCCTCAAAGAAGGTAGTCTAAGGATGGTAACGGAAAGAACTACCTGAGCTTTACCAGACTTTTACTGGAACCCGACGTCGGTGAAGGAATTTCTAGAGCGCCTCCCACCGCGCTATAATAGACAAGGTCTAAAACAGAAGTTCTATAGAAATATAAATTTCTATAAGGGGGGAAACAGTTCCAAAAAAAAACATCAAATTTAAATTGGTCAACGAAGTGACCTGAAGGACCAGAAGTCCTTAGGGAGAAAAGTGGCCAAAAGATGGTAGGAAAAGGACCACAAATGCTTTACCGGACTCTTACCGGAACCCGTCATCGGTGAAGGAATTTCTAGAGCGCCTCCCACCGCGCTATAATAGACAAAGTCTAAACAAAAAGTTGGAGAAATATAAGTTTCTCAAGAGGGAAAGAATATTTCGTAAAAGAAACATACAAATTTGAATTGGTCAACAAAGTGACTCGAAGGACCAGAAGTCCTTAGCGGAGGAGTGGTCAAAGGATGGTAGGAAGGACCACAGATGCTTTACCGGACTCTTACCGGAACCCGTCATCGATGAAGGAATTTCTAGAGCGCCTCCCACCGCGCTATAATAGACAAAGTCTAAAACAAAAGAAGTCAAAACCCGAAGGCTTGTTCTGAAAAGAACACGACCTCAAAACTCGATACGATAACACAAAGCTGAACACCATAAGATCACTAAGACCTTCACAATTTCTCAAATATCATACAAATTCCAACACAGGAACACTCATACTGGATTGTCACAGCAAACTGTAACGAAACTGAACGGTACATACGAAGCACCATATACTTCAAAAAGCAAAACGGTAATGACGGTGATCAAAATCACCAAACGGTACGGAACAGAGACCATAATGCCTCCAAAAACACAGTACTAAGCGGCACTGCAAAACGGTACAATACGATATTGCCTGAACGGCACGGAACGATAAATGGCACATGCCAACGATACGATAATAAGACAAAAACTGTCTCCTAAAGTGCAATACGGTACGAAACTGTACTACAAAACGATACTGTAAAGGGACCAAACAGATCGCCCAAGAAAACGCAGTACGATACGAGACGGTACTGCAAACTGTATCACCAAAACCTCACACTTCAAAATGGTTCAAAACCACAAGACCTAAAAGATCTCAAACAGATTTACAATTTAGCTTTTAGAAAAAGCTCATGGAAGTTCAACGAACTTAAAATGCACAAGGACTCAAGATCCCAACAGATTATTATGTTTCTGAATATTCAAAATGAAGTAATAACTTCACACAAATTTCTAAATAGACAGAACTGTCAAAATCGGTAAATATATACTGGACACAATCGGGAAAAAATTGTCTTACACCCTGCGTGCGTTCCGACCAACCTACCAAGAAACACCCAAGGGATAAAAGAATATCCCCTGTACACGCTTCACTCAATCACACTCCCACACAAGAATTCCACGAAGATATTCAATCACTCAAAAAGAAGAGGGCACTCAACAAATCACGCCATCATTGTTTTATGTAACTCCCACAACTAAAAGAATGAAAGAAATTCAACAGTACCTGTCAGAACCATGAAAGAATTAACGCCACAAAAGGGATTAATTAATATTATTTAAAGATAAAACTTATTTAACAATAAGCATGACCCAAATGGTAGTTTATACTGTAAATGTTTAATTTTTAGTTTGGTAGCGAGCAAGCTCCCCTATCATCTCATTCAAAAATCCATTCATCTGCCTATGGCCACAGTCATAGAACATACGGCAACTTACATCATCAAACATTCCCAATCATCAAAGTTAGGATCCTTCAAACACATACACGAACATACCCGCCGACACAAAACCATAAGTAGCCAAAAGTATTTTGAAAAATATCATCATCATAAAATATCTCAAAGAAAATTTTAAGGTTACTCATCCAAAAGTAAAACACATTACTGAAACCCAAAAAGAAAATTTTAAATTACTACTAACCATAATCGTAATCAAATTACTAAAATTCGAAAACGCAAAACCAAAAAAAATTTGTCTAACATATCTGTAACCTAATTTAAACAAGGAGAATCTTTACACCTTAATAAAGTTTCAAACGAACCAAACGCTCGATAATTTCTAATAAACTCAGCTGTAATATTTATTCAAATTCTAAAATAATTTTTCTCCATTAATTATTATTTACTGACAACAAAATATAATTTTGGAAATACAAACCGGCGATACTATCCAATAGTATTACTAAAAAAATTTCAACATCAAAATTTTATTCACGAAAGAGAAAGAAACTCCCTGTACTTCAAACTTTCTGTAATTTAAATAACCTTTACTTATTATCGATAATTATTAAAACTTTCAAACAAACCTGAAACTTTACACAACTGTAAATTTTAACAAAGAAAAAAAATTCTTATCAATTCGGAAAAACTCATAATGGTTTTCTAACTACAGAAAACGTGAAATCTATAACTCGAAAAAATTTCAAAGCCATTTATCTATAATCTGAAATATCCTAATGATACCAAAATTAATTCTGAAATCGTTGTCATTCTTTTTAACTAAACGAAATCGCTAAATTCAAACAAACGATACGATACGATACGGTACGGTACGATACGATACGATACGATACGATACGATAAATTTTCAAGTATCGAAAGTTTTATCTGAAAAACTCCTAACATATTTTCACACGGTAACATACTGTAATTAACTTTACTCAGTTACCTTCAACGAAACACATTACGGTACAAAGCTATTCGACGGTAGCTATAAATAAATCTCAAAAATAAACACCTTCCGACCGTTAACGCAAATGCCTTCTAAATACAAAGCCTATAAAAACTGTATCACAAAATTTTAAACAGTTCGCCAAATCCTCAAAAACTTTATCGATAATTAAAAATAATTCTGTAATCTGAACTACCAATACTTTGAATTTTAACTCATTGCATAATTTAACAACAAACTATATGACTGTAATTGAAGCTTCCAGTTTCCTCACAAAAAATCTGATAATATTGTTGATTCCAAAAAGGAATCTTTATCTGGATACATAATACAAAATCACCTGAAATCTTAAACCAATATTCAACCAATATCTCAAACATTTTCTTAACTGTGGAAACAATATTTTATTCAGGCCACACGTTGGCATAGCCAATGAAACAAAAGTTTTATTTGCCATTATAAAACAACAAAAATAACTATAAAAGCTATAAAAAGTTATGAAAATACATCATACTTACTGTAACTGAAAACTCAAAAATATCTGCCACAGCTTGAGATTTAAACTCTCTCTTTACAAATTAATTAATCAAGTCGTAGGTATTGGTTCCACAGCTGTATAAATTGTGAAAAAGGAATAGATAAGGGTTCAACACAAATAAAAACTTAAAAGGGCGCCATCTGGTTCTGAGCTTAGTTAATGATGTATTAACCATTCAAAGATGTTAATTGAATAAGCATTAAAATTTATTAAATTCATTAACCAGAAAATGAATAGAATATTTAGTTAAAACAAAATTTTGTTTTACTTAAAATTGTTGAAGAAATGAACTTAAGCATTCATAACCAATAATATGGTTCCGTTTTGTAGATCCATCAGTTTGAATTAATAACATTTATTAGCAGGAAAATAATAATAACACAACTTTGCATAAATAAAAGTAAAACACACATCGTATATTTATTACAAGTCCAACCTAAATTTATTAGGTTATAATTATACCAAAATTAATCAATAAAAATTCACCTAGAACTCTTCATTAAATTATGAAAATAACTCAAAAAGATTTGATTAAATCGACCACAAATAATGTTCAAAAGCATTAACACAAATATTAAAATTTATATTGACTGGTCTTTTTCTGGACAAAAATTTATACACAAATATCTAAATGAGATTAGACAAATTAAATCAATTCGACAGTATCAATACAAATGATTTGTAATTACATTAAAGTTTAAAGTTTTTTAACAACTGACGAGAGTTCTATTGATAATAGAATTTAATGAGCAAAAATTTATAATGAACTTCTAATAATTGAGAAACAATAACAAAAATGACTGCAAATTCAAGCAAGAAATTTACCTAAATGAATAACACTAAAAACAATAGTCACAATACCTTTTATTTTTGGTAAATCACAAACCAAAATCAACGATAAACTGCATAAAATTTGACGACAACGTCACAGCAAATGGAAACTGGAATATTGGAATTTTTCTTTCATACATTAAAGATGTACGAGATAACCCTCGTAGAAACTGGATATGGCGAATTATAATTTGCAAATTCACCCCAAACGGCAGTAACAAAATGCAACCAAAGAGTTCCATAAAAGATTTGGCTATTAGTTTTGATAACCATTTTATAATTTCATTGTTTTCAATAAAACAATACACATAACCATTAATTCTGAACTGAATTTAGAAGGCACACAGCACGAATTATTATTTAACCGCAATTTCGATTACAGAGAAAGCGTCTATAATTATTAACTTATTTCTGTACAATAATTATTTAGACGAGAGTACGGTACTGTAGACTGGCGTAACTTATTACACAGTAATAAGGGAAACTGAATTTCCCACTTTTCTGAAGCACAGACGTCCGCGAAAATATTTAACGGAATAACTAACTTTTGTTAACCACGAATTATTGGTTAATTTCCGAACACTTATTTAAACGATAACTATTACATGTTGATTTTAATTAAATGCACCGACCATCCGAAAGTCGGTAATTGTTCAAACAATATGAAAAACTGAATTTAGAGTTTTCTTTCAAACTCCATTTTACTACAACAAAATGGCATTTTTAACACAAGATCGAACGTACGCTCTCGGCGTGCGATTTTGGAAGACAGGCCTCGTCTCTACATCATCTCGTGCTTATATTAGCTCTGCTCAACGTTGCTCCGCGTATTAACATCTGTATTTAGGCGGCAAGGGTGCTTGTTGCTTGCCCTACTATAGGATTCACGACCTTACGTGTAAAAAGCAGCACCCCAATCTTTCGCGCGTAAAACACACGTGTGAGCTAAAACACGCTGGCTGTAGACGATATTCATACACTGCATTGACTTAAAATTTAAAACGCAAATAACAGACAAAGGAAAGTGTATGTAGAATCGTATACACTCAAAATGTTTACCAAAATATTTCTATAAATGAGATGACTAAGCGCTTCTCATGATTTCTTTTCAAGGTTTCTTTTTGAAGAAATTGATATTATTATAAAATGCTAGGCAGCAAAATACGAAAAACGACATCAATATGACGTTACATTATTTCATTATAGCAAATACGAACCAATCCTTTCTTAAAAGGTGCCTTTTATTTAAGATGTTTATTTGATGACAGGCTAGTTTAAATTAAGCGAGGTCCACAGGACCGAACTTAGGATTTTTAACAAGAATTAATACCAAATTCTATATACTAAATGCCGGTGGAAAATGTACCCGTTACAATAGGTAGTGCTTGATGTCCTTTATAACATATTGTAGTGATCGGAGCCCAAGGGAGATACATAGGAGTAGTAATAAAGTGATAAAATGTCGACTCTTCCTAATTATTTATTGCTATTTAATCTAATAGATAATATTTATGGATGGTGATCATCAAAGTTGGGTTATTATTATCCAAGATGAATAATTAGAGGAAACTTGCACTTACCTCTAACTTTTGCCTCTAGTTAAGCTTATAATTGTTGATTAGCATTGGCTTACTAATTTTTTTATGACCTACGTTGTGTTCGTAAAAGAAATACCTACGTTGCGTTTAGGAAAAACAAGATATACCTACGTTGTGTCTAGTTCTTAAATGCACCAAAGAGTTATTTGTTTTGTTTCAAGTTTGCTTATGGTGGAGTTTGTCTTCAAACTCGTAAGTAATGGTTGAATTCAGGTAACTGAGATTCAGGTAACTCAAATTCGTATTCGAAGTGTACCACACACAGGTTTGGAGTTAATTGGAATGAAACACTGAATTTTCACAACAGAAATGTACAAGATTTATTTAACAATCACCACGAGGACAGTGTTACAAAAATATTTACAGTTTATTTACAATGTCGCCCCTATTTTTAGGAGTCTTGAAAACAAACAATTTCATTTTCTGACTTTACTTTGAGTTATTGAAAAGTTTGGCTGAAAGAAAAAAACTGAAAAGAAAACCTAATAAAACACTGAAGGGTTCTGGTCAAAATTATTGCGCCCTGATCAAGTTACTAAATAATGATCAATTATTTCGGCTAAGTCCGATCTTTCGAATTAACACTTTCCTATCTTTATCTGTTCACCTTGTGATTATGGTTATTTCCTTTATGAGATTTACTTGATTTTATTCTTTATCTTATTTTTTTCATCATTAACTTTCGTAAGAGCTGATCCGATACTGGTAAAATCTTAAGTGATAATTTCTTTATATTTTTTTTCGTGAGCTATGCACGTATTGGTTAAGCCATGATTGTAATTGGTACTTTAATACTTTAAGGTTACGTTATTTAGATTGAATTTTTTCTCATGCTAGTAAGGATGAAATTGATCGAAAAATAAATGAACCAAGAATTTACGTTTAGAAGATGGTTATTATTTAACTGTTGATATTTTCTTTGCTTGGTGGTAAACTCGGCCAAATCTGATATAATTTTCTGTTTTTGATTTAATACTTAATTGATTGAAACTTGTTGGAAATTTATCAGATATGTTGAGTTTGGTGGAAGGATAGGTAAACTAGGAAAAGTTCGTGTCGTGTTACAATTTTACTCTTAAGCCAGGATTGCTGAACCAAAAGCCGAAACGAGAGAATTTACATTCGAATCAAAATAAATGTTAAGGTTAATAATGTTTACATGCCAGTTAAGTTAGTCTAACTCAAATGTAAATAAATTTTGAGGTTTCCTATATGGAAACTAGATTTGAACGGATGAGTGCCGGGCTCCAAGTAAAATCACAGCACTATCGTACTTTTGAGGAAATTTGGTAAAATATTTTATAAGCTAAATGATGCGCGATGTGACAATTCGCAAACCCGGATAGCTAAGGTGGGTTTTCACACACTTACACTATCTGTTTCTTCAGATCAATGTGATTTGTAATAATTGTACATAATATAAATCCCCCGTTGGTTCCAAGTAGTAAATTTTTGTTTTGTTTTTTTGTTTTGTTTGTTTTGGTTTTACTTAGTTGGAACTTACAGGTGTGCGTGTGTGTAAAGTGTATGATCAGAGAGGGCTGCTCAAAATCACCTGAGAGCGATCTTTCCGCATTAGGAAAATCGGTCTAGTTACGCCTAAGTAAGAAAGGAGTAACCCAAAGGGTTAGAAGGTTAGACGGTGTACTTGGAGGTTGTAAGATAGTAGAACTTCAGAGATGTTTATTTATCAAAATTGCTCTACTCACTCTCGTTGAGATTTGGTACTAAAGGGTTGAACTGGTGATAAATTAAAACAATAAATTATAGAATTCCAATTACGTCCCTTTACAAAGAATCTTGTATAATGAATGGCTGGACTTTAACTTGAAAATTAAATTTAAAGAAAAGTAATTTGAAACAGTTTTCATTTTCGGACCAGTCTTAGACTTTCGAAATCTTTAGTTATCACAAGGTAAATAGATTTATGATTTAGAATTGACTCACGTTTCGTTGGCGACCAGATTGGTCTCCGCGGTGATGATTAATCCAAAATTGGTTTACGCTGCTGGTTCGCTGGCTGTTGCTTACGCTGGTCGTTCAAAATAATCCTTTGAATTTTTCACTAATTCACAATAATGCCCTAACTAATATTTAAGTTTGAAACTTAACGGAATTGCACTAATTTTAATTTTACACTAAACGATCACGTTACTAATAAAACTACCCGATAAGCTTAAGTAATTCTATTACTTAAAGTTTTCCTGACTTGAAACTAAACCCCTAAACACGCGAAATTTAGCTCGCACAATTTACAACTTTCCGTTAAATAACTTTCCTAAAATAAAATCGACTAAAAATTTAATTAAATTAATTTGTAAAATTAATTAAGATTTGTATAACGAATAGACGAAAAAAAATCTCGAAAGATATTTGCACCGATTCAGTAGTCAAAAGCGACTATCTACTTCCTGCGGCGAGGGTGCCTTTTATAACCTTTTTGGTTTGGGTGGTTGACACTTTAGTCTGTTGTTAACAAAACTGAACCTTTTTTGTATAGGCGTTAATGACCAAAGTCCCTTCTCCTATCATTACCCCAAATTGAATTTTTTTAAACGAATTTGGAATATGGATTGGCGTGTTTCATTAAAATATGATTAGTCAAAATTATATGATTGTTATTTAAGAAAAACGGAATTTGTATCTAGATTGTCTTTTGTTTGAATAACAATTTGTTGTCGGTTTTAAGTATTCAAGTAAATTGTGTTCCGAGAAAACTCTTGAGAGGTTGTTAAATTGACTGTGACCCTTATTTGAACAATGACTTTCCGAAATTTCCCCTTTTTTCCGCAACTAGCTTAAGTTAAGTCAGTTTCTTTTTCATTTCTCCCGGTCTTGTCTAGAGGGGGTTGACGGTCTATTTAGTGGCTGAAACGCGGCGTCTTTCTTTAATAACAATCGTAATCAATCATGTAACAAATACAAACATGTACAAAATGGTAATTCAATATTACGAAATGATATCTTACAACATTACTCATGTGCTTTGAAACGAGACATTTAACAATGACACTTCAAAATTAAATTATTGACTTCTGGTATTACAATTTTTAATTCCCTTTTGAAGATTCATAACATAGAATGAACTCTATCTAAAATTAGTCTCTATTCTCGTCTTTTTCAATTATTTACTTATAGTCAAGTTTGGTTTGTTAACTGCCCAATGGATATGTATGTTCGGCCATTCCTTTGTTATTAGAAAGGCCCATATGTAAAACACACGTGTACCGTGTCGAATCAGGCATTTCCAAACTGCATTAGAACTCACGTCCCGACAAAGATTTTCGACGAGGCCTGCACCAAATTCTCGGACCCGCTGTCATCATAAGTCTTCGCGTTTAGCCCGACTTCTGGAAAATCTCCTAACGGTATCACATAACACGTTGGTCGCCTGAAATCGGCTGTCGATATAGGAAAGAAATAGTAATATTTAAGACTGCTTGCGCGTTTTTAGTTACGCCCCTCGATTTCTGAAAGATAATATAATTTTTAGAAAAAATGCAAATTTCCGACTTACTACAATATCAAAAGTCTCCACGCGTAGGACGCGCGTGGGATATCGAAAAAACTACCCTCAAGCTCACATTTTAGGAAAAAAAGCGTAGTTCGCGAACTAATTGAGATAGCTATGTCATTTTTATCTTAAAATATGCAGAATATTATACCACATCAGATGCAATTATCATATATTTCATTATAAGAATATCACCGCAAGAGGGAGGGAAAAATGGCTCAATTTTGCAACTAAGAAATGAATTACATGAAAATTTATTGCAATAACTTTTTAATGAGGTTCGTGACCAAAAACCCGAATCCGACGTGCTCCTCTAACTAGTCGGCGCACTCTGTTCGTATGAAGTATGTTGAATTTAATATGAAAATAATTTTTTTTGTTTTGTATTTTTGAATTTTTCTGAAATCTGTGTTCATGCCAGTTATAGCATGAAAAAAAAGGAGTAAGTTCTTCATATCTCAGAATAACAATTTCTGTTGCAAACCAGCACGAGCAACAAGGATTGGTAACAAATCAGTATATGTTCCCACAATACAGACAGGATATTCATCGACAGCAGTATTAATAGCTGTTAGCACTGTAATCGTATCAGCATCATCAATAGCCTAAGTTACACGATTTCAGAAGATTTTAGTTTTTCCGAAAGAAACAGAATTAATCGAGTTTTGTTCCTCGAATTCGCCAAAAATTGTGTTTGTGAAGATGATACAACCAGATTAAGTTCAAAAATTACATCGACAGATCGAGCTTTTGCATCTCTTTTCTGTAGTTCTTGATATTTTGTGCTACTAGTTTCATAGCCATCAAGAACTACTGTGCTCTGTCGGCTGTAGTTTGTCAAAACATAACTTACGTAAGCAGAACAGATTTGATCAAACGTGACTGGCCTTTGCCATATAACCTTGTGTAATAAATAACCACCATCAGTAACAAATCTAGTTCCATTAGGGACAGAATCATTACAAGGTATTTGCTTTGATATAAAATTTTGCAAGGCGGATTTTACAGTTTTTCTCATAGATATGACATGCTTTGGGACGAGCTCAAAAGACAGATACTCTTCAAATTCAGAGGCAGATTGTAAAATACATGTCAGCCGAACAAAGAGTTGATGGGTATTAACTGGAATATATCTTTGACTCTAACAGTTACTAGCTATGAGAGCAAGATGGCGAATTTTCACAGATCTCTTCAACTTAACATCTGCAAAGGAATGTACAACCATTCCAGATATAGCGGATTCAGCTATTGATCGGGCGTCATCACAATTAACATTATTGTTTGCAACCAGAGTCATCCTTATAAGTTATTTATGTGTAAATATGAAATTTAAATTTTGTATAGTATAGTTAAGTTATCTGAGTAAATTCCCATGTGATTCATTTTGTGTCGCAGAATTTAGCTATTTTTTCCCTTCCTCTTTCGTTGATATTCTTATAGTTAAACATATGAAACTTGCATCTGATTTGGTATAATATTCTACATATTTTAAGATAAAAATGAGAATAGTTATATCAATTAAATCGCGAACTACGATTTTTTTCCTAAATACGGAGCTGACACATATAATGTTCGAGTAAAAACGATACTGGTATGCTAACCGTGAAGTGCATGATGCGTTATTCTTATCTTAAACTATAAAATTCATAACTCGTAATCTAGACAACATATTGACGAAAAAAAAATTATTACTTAGTAAATTCCCATGTGATTCATTTTGTGTCGCAGAATTTAGCTATTTTTTCCCTTCCTCTTTCGTTGATATTCTTATAGTTAAATATATGAAACTTGCATCTGATTTGGTATAATATTCTGCATATTTTAAGATAAAAATGAGAATAGTTATATCAATTAAATCGCGAACTACGATTTTTTTCCTAAATTGCGAGCTGACACCTATAATGTTCGAGTAAAAACCTATACTGGTATGCTAACCGTGAAGTGCATGATGCGTTATTCTTATCTTAAACTATAAAATTCATAAATCGTAATCTAGACAACAGATTGACTTGATTCCTTCACTAAAAATAATTATGAACCTTTCTGAACATATCTTCCGCGATATGTATACCAAAATTCCTAATAGAACGAGCTTTAGTAGCGGACTACTTTTCTCACTACTCAAAATTTACGTTCAATAATAATTTATTTATTTTCGCATTTGTTATGCATTTGTTATATATGGCGACCGACAACGTGGGACATTTGTGGTAGATATAACCTTTTGTGGTTTATATAATCTTTTGAAAAATAGTAGGTTATAGTAGCTTTTAATAGATTATTTGGCTTTTGAGATTATTTAGTTTTTGTAGGTTATTTTGCTTATAGTAATAGTTAGCTTATTACGATTATATTAAATTATTAGGCTTATAATAGCATAATTGTAAGGCATATTAGGGCATACGGTAGCAAATTATTAATTTAACATAATATTAGGAAATTAGCATATTACAGCTAATACTAGGATATTTAAAAGGTATTGAGAAGATTTTTAGTGGTTAATGTATGACGTCAGTTAAAAATATATATTCTGCGAAGGAAAGTAATTTAGTATTGAAAAAGAGGTGTATAGATAAAGAATTAATAGTTTCTGAGAAACAGAAAGTTTTAACGATTTCCATAATGGAGGGGAACGGTGAAGAAGGCAAAACAACAGAACCTACACTTTCGAAAATTATGGAACTATTAATGAATCAAACTGAAGAAAGAAAAAAAGAAAGGGAACAAGATAAAGAGGAACGTAATAAAGAAATGAAAGAATTTAGTAATAAATTAGACAAACAATCTGTGGAATTGAATACAAAATTTGACAAACAGTCTGAAGAAATAAAAATTGTATCGGAGACAATAAAACAAGAACTAAAAGATAATACTGAGACGATTAAAAAAAAGATAGAAGCGTTAAAGGTAGACAATGAAAAAAAGTTTATAGAATTAGAACAAAAACATGAATCCGTTTTACAAGATATAACTAAAGTTAAAGGAATTCAAGATACGCATCTAGTATATTTTAAAAATAAGATAGGTGAAGTTCAAGGAAATTGTATTCAAAGATCCGAATGTATAGAAGCGGATTTAAAACAAATTACTGTTCAGGTGAATGAATTAAAAAGTGTCCATACTGAATCAGGTTTAGGACAACCTTCATGCGTACCTATTGTGTTACCGTCTTTGAGCGAACAAAATATTACTAAATTTTATGGGGATAAAAGAATGCATCCTAAGACTTTTATAAAGAATATAAAATCGTATTTGGGTAATGTGAAAATAAGTCTAAAACAATCATATAATTTCGATTATGAATTATCAATTATTCGTGGACTGATGAAAGGAGAAGCAGAAAAATGGTTTTCAATAAATGAAAATAAATTCTTCCATTTTGAAGATTTTGAAAGATCATTTTTGGCGCAATATTGGGGTTTATCAGAACAAGAAAAAGTCGTAGAAAATTTAACATTTGGAAGATTTAACCCTCTTCAAGGGACTACCAGGGAAAATTATGCCTTGAATAAAATGTTTATGATTAACCAATTGGACAATCCGATAGAAGAGGCGGTTGTAATTAAACAATTAGCTAAACATTTTGATAGGCCTATTTTGGAGAAAGTATACACTGATGATGTAAAAGATTTTGAGCGATTTTTACAAATACTAAAAAATTTTGATGTATTAGATAGTCTTAAAAGAGAATCAACGAGGCCTGGTCTGAGAAATGTGAATTTTACACAGTCTAACTCTAGTTTTTCATATAGAAATAGGGATAATTATCGGGGAAATGTTAGAAATCCAGTTAGTGATAATAGATTTGATGAACGGGATGAGTATAGAAAATTTCAAAAACATGATAAAATAGAGCAGGAGCACGGAAGGGATGATAGATACGGTAGGAATAGTAAGGAGGGTAATTGTAGTAAATATAATACGGAGCGTGAGGTATCACGTAACATGCCTAGTCATTTATATAGTCCTACAAAGGAAAAATTTGTAAGTTTTAAAGAAAAGGAATCGCAACACGATGAAGAAAATTTTTAATTGCTTGTACCACTACTCAACACAATCAGGTAGAACCACAAGAATATTTTCATTTTTCTAAGGGTGGTGGTACAGAATCAAAAGATAAAAAACTAATTATAAATTCAATAAAATTAGGAAAGATAGATGTAGTAAATAATACCAATAAGGAAATTTTAAAGGAGGAAATAGTGATTGACAAATTAGAATGTAGAAAAAAATCTAAGAAGGAGGCTGTTGTAGTTAAACATATTAATAATATAGAAGTGAAATTAGCAAACAAAAAGAAAGTGAAAAATTTAAGGGAATTAGGAAAGGTAGATTATAATAGAAAATGTAACAAAAAGGTTGTTATAGGAAAAAAATGTAGGAATAAGAAAGTAAAGTTGAAATACAAAGAAAAGAAAAACAAACGTAATAAAATCATGATTAGTAATTTAAAAATTGAAAAGAAAAATAAAAAGTTCAATAGAGGAAAGGGGAAAGATATGAGGATTGTAAATAAACCCTGGAAAAGACAAATATTACCAATTAGTAATTTTCATCTAAAGAACTATAAAAGCAGAAGAAAGAAATAAAGATCTTTGTAGAATATTATTGTAATTAGAATTTACATAACCAATTTGTGACAAGAAACCCAGATATGACGTAATTTAAAATGATTCAGACTTAATAACTGATTTGACTTTATATAATAAACAGGCTTATGGAATTTTATACTCAATTAGGACTTATGTATTATGTTATTAAAAATGAAAGAGGGAAAGTGTATGAATAAATTGAAAATTAAAATATAGATGAAAAATGTTTATGAAATGTTTATAGGGGAAAATGGGGATTAGGAAATGATATTAAAATAAAATTATAAAGATTAATGAATAATAAGAAGATATAAGTTTATAAGGTGAATAGTGATGAATTTGATTATGATAAGTATAAATCTTATGAAAATGAAAATAAAAGTAGGATTGTCTAGATGAAATGGAAACTATGATTGAAATATATTATTATATGATAAGCAAAAAGATTAGTAAATTTATAAAGAGCGATTATTAATAAAAATGACGTAGGAAATAGAATGATTATGATACATTGAAAAAGGATTATGAAATAATTAGATGAATAGGATGGAGATGAGATTGGGATGGATTGATAAGATGTAATTATTGTAAATATTGTAGATAGTTTAGTTAGCAGATTTAGAATAGGGCAAGTTTATTGGGATAAAAGATTAAAATACAAAAAGATTTTTGGTGTTTAAAAATATAAAATTATTTATTTGTATAACTTATATTGTTAGTATTGCTGTTTTAACTTATTTGTGTTTAAAAGTAAAATTGCATATTTCAATTTTATTTGAAACAGGAGGGGATAAATGCTGTGGATGGTAGTTTCAAAATTTTGGAAAATTTTGAAAATTTTGTGAAAATCTAAAATCTTTGCTAAATACTAACACTTTTGAAATATTTTTATCAACTTTTCCAGTTAAAAATAAATTTGAGGTATTTTATGGTGTGTCATTGATTTTGAAATCAATGTGTATACTTTTTAATAAGGTTAAATAATACATATTTCTTTATTTAGTATCAAATAGCTTACTCACTGATTACTTAAGTGTACGTAACATCCAGTTGTTCGCAAGTTTTTATTATGATGTAATTCAATTATGTATACTTTCAAATGAGTAATATTAACGGGTTATGTGATTCTTTAAGGTTTTTGTTAATGTAAATAGATCGTTATTATTGCGTAAAAGTATTGTGTAATTAATCTGTAATAGATGTGTCACTTTTATAAAGAATATTAATCTGCTATTATGTATTATTTGAGTGTACAGTTTGTATTAGATGATAAGGTGACGTCAAATTGTGTAATATAATTATGTAAATAGTCAATAGTATATAAGCTTAGAAAATAATAATTTTAGGACACTTCCTGACATAAAGCGACGCAGTAAAGTCGTGTAAGAGAATATAGTAAATATGTAAATAGACACTTACTGTTAAACGACGAAAGAGTATAGACACTTACTGATAGAAAGCGACGGTGTAAAGTCGTGTAAGATAAAAGACACTTACTGTTAAACGACGAAAGAGTAAAGATATTATAGTAAATTAAGCGACAAAGTAAAGTCGTGGCTGATAATATTGTAAAAATTTAAATAGTCTAGAATTAAATAGACAAGTTAAGTTAGTTGGTGATTTGAATACGGCGAAAGTGTAAAAAGTATAAATTGTAAAAGTGTATATGATTATAAAGAACCACCTTTAAGATAATTTACTTGCTAAATAAGCAAGATAATAAATTTTCGATTAAAACCATCAATCGCTGTTTTATTTAATTTAACACAAAAAGCAAATACAAGTATCTTATGAAAAAGGGAAATTGAACCCGCAGTTAATAAACAAAAGTGAGTTCCAAAGTCAAGTGTGTGGATGATATTATATGGAAAATCCATGCAAAAGGAAGAAAGTCAACCCTGAATTGGAAGCCAGCCCTGTGTCAACATAAAGTGATCTACTCTGCCAATGGTTTGGGAAAGAGGACATCTATACTAAAAGGAAAAAAGAAGTATTATAAAAAAGGTAGGAAGTTATTTCCTTTTTGTATTGGCATTTGCTGAAGAAAAGACTATCGTTTGTAAAGTGTAGTAAAGTGATTTGAACAATTTAGTAATAGTTAAAATTAATTAAGATTTCAATTTTAAAAGTGATTTTAAATTTCAATTTGTATATTTTTTTTATACCACAAGAATCCACATTCACCCTGAGATGAGTCTTTATTAAATTTAATTTTGATATGTTAAGTTATTTAACTGGCGCCCAACTCTCTTACGTAAACTTGAGTTAGTCAAGAACTAACGTAACATTAATTTTATATAACCATTGCATTATTAAATCTATTAAAAGGTATTTTCAAATCATATTAGAATTTATAAAAGAGGGAAGTTGAAAAGCATTTCCAAAGTTCACAGTCATTTTAAAAAATCAATTTAATTATAAAGTAATTATCTACGATCGAACGGCAATTATTCACAGTTTCAAAATATTTAATAAAATTTTTAAAAATAATTTATTATTTTTAATTAACCAATATCACTGCATTTATATATGCAGATGATTTTAAGGACACTTACTGTTAAACGACGAAAGAGTAAAGACTTACTGATAGAAAGCGACGGAGTAAAGTCGTGTAAGATAAGAGACACTTACTGTTAAACGACGAAAGAGTAAAGATATTATAGTAAATCAAGCGACAAAGTAAATTCGTGGCTGATAATATTGTAAAAATTTAAATAGTCTAGAATTAAATAGACAAGTTAAGTTAGTTGGTGATTTGAATACGGCGAAGGTGTAATAAGTATAAATTGTAAAAGTGTATATGATTATAAAGAACCACCTTTAAGATAAATTACTTGCTCAAGTTAGGCAAGATAATAAATTAACGTTAAAACCATAAACGGGTGTTTTATTTAATTAAACACAAAAACAACTATAAGTATCTTACGAAAAAGGGAAATGAACCCGCAGTTAATAAACAAAAGTGAGTTCCAAAGTCAAGTGTGTGGATGATATTATATGGAAAATCCATGCAAAAGGAAGAAAGTCAACCCTGAATTGGAAACCAGCCCTGGGTCAACATAAAGTGATCTACTCTGCCTATGGTTTGGGAAAGAGGACATCTATACTAAAAGAAAAAAAAAGAAGTATTATAAAAAGGTAGGAAGTTATTTCCTTTTTGTATTGGCATTTGCTGAAGAAAAGACTATCGTTTGTAAAGTGTAGTAAAGTGATTTGAACAATTTAGTAATAGTTAAAATTAATTAAGATTTCAATTTTAAAAGTGATTTCAAACTTCAATTTGTATATTTTTAATACCACAAGAAACCACATTCACCCTGAGATGAGTCTTTATTAAATATAATTCTGTTAATTTAAGTTATTTAACTGGCGCCCAACTCTCTTACGTAAACTTGAGTTAATCAAGAACTAACGTAACATAAATTTTATATAACCATTGCATTATTAAATCTATTAGAAGGTAATTTCAAATCATATTAGAATTTATAAAAGAGGGAAGTTGAGAAGCGTTTCCAAAGTTCACAGTCATTTTAAAAAATCAATTTAATTATAAAGTAATTATCTACGATCGAACGGCAATTATTCACAGTTTCAAAATATATAATAAAATTTTTAAAAATAATTTATTATTTTTAATTAACAAATATCACTGCATATTATTATATGGCGCTGTCAACGCGGGGCATTTGTTAATGTCGGGCAAAATACTATATTTTTTTTTAAATTAGATATTACAGCATTTATATATTATAATACTAACTTATATTGTTAGTATTGCTGTTTTAACTTATTTGTGTTTAAAAGTAAAATTGCATTTTCAATTTTATTTGAAACAGGAGGGGATAAATGCTGTGGATGGTAGTTTCAAAATTTTGGAAAATTTTGTGAAAATCTAAAATCTTTGCTAAATACTAACACTTTTGAAATATTTTTATCAACTTTTCCAGTTAAAAATAATTTTAAGTTATTTAATGGTGTGTCATTGATTATACAATCAATGTGTATACTTTTTAATAAGGTTAAATAATACATGTTTCTTTATTTATTATCAAACAGCTTACTCACCGATTACTTAAGTTATACGTAACATCCAGTTGTTCGCAAGTTTTTGTTATGATGTAATTCAATTATGTATAATTTCAAATGTGTATATCGACGGGTTATGTGATTCTTTAAGGTTTTGTTTATGTAAATAGATCGTTGTTATTGCGTAAAAGTATTGTATAATAATCTGTAATAGATGTGTCACTTTTATAAAAAAATATTAATCTGCTATTATGTATCATATGAGTGTACAGTTTGTACTAGTTTGTAAGGTGACGTCAAATTGTGTAATATAATTATGTAAATAGTCAATAGTATATAAGCTTAGAAAATAATAATTTTAGGGGACTTCACTAAATAAAGCGACGAAGTAAAGTCGTATTAAAAACTATAGTAAAATGTAAAGACACTTACTGTTAAACAACGAAAGAGTAAAGACACTTACTGAAATAAAGCGACGAAGTAAAGTCGTATTAAAAACTATAGTAAAATGTAAAGACACTTACTGTTAAACGACGAAAGAGTAAAGACACTTACTGATAGAAAGCGACGGTGTAAAGTCGTGTAAGATAAAAAAAACTTACTGTTAAACGACGAGAGAGTAAAGATATTATAGTAAATCAAGCGACAAAGTAAAGTCGTGGCTGATAATATTGTAAAAATTTAAATAGTCTAGAATTAAATAGACAAGTTAAGTTAGTTGGTGATTTGAATACGGCGAAGGTGTAATAAGTATAAATTGTAAAAGTGTATATGATTATAAAGAACCACCTTTAAGATAAATTACTTGCTAAAGTTAGGCAAGATAATAAATTAACGTTAAAACCATAAACGGGTGTTTTATTTAATTAAACACAAAAACAACTATAAGTATCTTACGAAAAAGGGAAATTGAACCCGCAGTTAATAAACAAAAGTGAGTTACCAAAATCAAGTTTTGGATGATATTATATGGGAAATCCATGCAAAAGGAAGAAAGTCAACCGGAATTGGAGACCAGCCCTGGGTCAACATAAAGTGATCTACTCTGCCAATGGTTTGGGAAAGAGGACATCTATAGTAAAAAGGAAGAAGAAATATTATAAAAAGGTAGGAAGTTATTTCCTTTTTGTATTGGCATTTGCTGAAGAAAAGACTATCGTTTGTAAAGTGTAGTAAAGTGATTTGAACAATTTAGTAATAGTTAAAATTAATTAAGATTTCAATTTTAAAAGTGATTTCAAACTTCAATTTGTATATTTTTAATACCACAAGAAACCACATTCACCCTGAGATGAGTCTTTATTAAATATAATTCTGTTAATTTAAGTTATTTAACTGGCGCCCAACTCTCTTACGTAAACTTGAGTTAATCAAGAACTAACGTAACATTAATTTTATATAACCATTGCATTATTAAATCTATTAAAAGGTAATTTCAAATCATATTAGAATTTATAAAAGAGGGAAGTTGAGAAGCGTTTCCAAAGTTCACAGGCATTTTTAAATCAATTTATTATAAAGTAATTATCTACGATCGAACGGCAATTATTCAGTTTCAAAATATATAATAAAATTTTTAAAAATAATTTATTATTTTTAATTAACAAATATCACTGCATATTATTATATGGCGCTGTCAACGCGGGGCATTTGTTAATGTCGGGCAAAATACTATATTTTTTTTTAAATGAGATATTACAGCATTTATATATAGGCCATATATAAATACTGTAATATTGGATAATTAAAAATAATAAATTTTTAAAAATTTTATTAAATATTTTGAAACTGAATAATTGTCGTTCGATCGTAGATAATTACTTTATAATTAAATTGATTTTTTTAAAATGACTGTGAACTTTGGAAATGCTTTTCAACTTCCCTCTTTTATAAATTCTAATATGATTTGAAAATACCTTTTAATAGATTTAATAATGCAATGGTTATATAAAATTAATGTTACGTTAGTTCTTGACTAACTCAAGTTTACGTAAGAGAGTTGGGCGCCAGTTAAATAACTTATCAAAATTAAATTTAATAAAGACTCATCTCAGGGTGAATGTGGTTTCTTGTGGTATTAAAAATATACAAATTGAAGTTTGAAATCACTTTTAAAATTGAAATCTTAATTAATTTTAACTATTACTAAATTGTTCAAATCACTTTACTACACTTTACAAACGATAGTCTTTTCTTCAGCAAATGCCAATACAAAAAGGAAAT
Organism: Agrypnus murinus; assembly: GCA_929113105.1. Lineage (NCBI taxonomy): Eukaryota > Metazoa > Arthropoda > Insecta > Coleoptera > Elateridae > Agrypnus > Agrypnus murinus. Next base: position 112,391,577 of record OV816024.1, read on the forward strand.
AACTTCCTACCTTTTTATAATACTTCTTTTTTTTTCTTTTAGTATAGATGTCCTCTTTCCCAAACCATTGGCAGAGTAGATCACTTTATGTTGACACAGGGCTGGCTTCCAATTCAGGGTTGACTTTCTTCCTTTTGCATGTATTTTCCATATAATATCTTCCACACACTTGACTTTGGAACTCACTTTTGTTTATTAACTGCGGGTTCAATTTCCCTTTTTCGTAAGATACTTATAGTTGTTTTTGTGTTTAATTAAAGAAAACACCCGTTTATGGTTTTAACGTTGATTTATTATCTTGCTTAACTTTAGCAAGTAATTTATCTTAAAGGTGGTTCTTTATAATCATATACACTTTTACAATTTATACTTTTTACACCTTTGCCGTATTCAAATCACCAACTAACTTAACTTGTCTATTTAATTCTAGACTATATAAATTTTTACAATATTATCAGCCACGACTTTACTTTGTCGCTTGATTTACTATAATATCTTTACTCTTTCGTCGTTTAACAGTAAGTATCTTTAACGTACACGACTTTACACCGTCGCTTTCTATCAGTAAGTGCCCTAAAACTATGATTTTCTAAGCTTATATACTATAGACTATTTACATAATTATATTACACAATTTGACGTCACCTTACAAACTAATACAAACTGTACACTCATATGATACATAATAGCAGATTAATATTCTTATAAAAATGACACATCTATTACAGATTATTATACAATACTTTTACGCAATAATAACGATCTATTTACATTAACAAACCTTAAAGAATCACATAACCCGTCGATATACACATTTGAAATTATACATAATTGAATTACATCACAACAAAAACTTTCGAACAACTGGATGTTACGTACACTTAAGTAATCGGTGAGTAAGCTATTTGATAATGAATAAAGAAACATGTATTATTTAACCTTATTAAAAAGTATACACATTGATTGTATAATCAATGACACATCATTAAATAACTTAAAATTATTTTTAACTGGAAAAGTTGATAAAAATATTTCAAAAGTGTTAGTATTTAACAAAGATTTTAGATTTTCACAAAATTTTCAAAATTTTCCAAAATTTTGAAACTACCATCCACAGCATTTATCCCCTCCTGTTTCAAATAAAATTGAAATATGCAATTTTACTTTTAAACACAATATAAGTTAAAACAACAACAATAACAATATAAGTTATACAAATGAATAATTTTATATTTTTAAACACCAAAAATCTTTTTGTATTTTAATCTTGTATCCCAATAAACTTGCCCTATTCTAAATCTGCTAACTAAACTATCTACAATATTTACAATAATTACATCTTATCAATCCATCCCAATCTCATCTCCATCCTATTCATCTAATTATTTCATAATCCTTTTTCAATGTATCATAATCATTCTATTTCCTACGTCAAATCATAGTTTCCATTTCATCTAGACAATCCTACTTTTATTTTCATTTTCATAAGATTTATACTTATCATAATCCAATTCATCACTATTCACCTTATAAACTTATATCTTCTTATTATTCATTAATCTTTATAATTTTATTTTAATATCATTTCCTAATCCCCATTTTCCCCTATAAACATTTCATAAACATTTTTCATCTATATTTTAATTTTCAATTTATTCATACACTTTCCCTCTTTCATTTTTAATAACATAATACATAAGTCCTAATTGAGTATAAAATTCCATAAGCCTGTTTATTATATAAAGTCAAATCAGTTATTAAGTCTGAATCATTTTAAATTACGTCATATCTGGGTTTCTTGTCACAAATTGGTTATGTAAATTCTAATTACAATAATATTCTACAAAGATCTTTATTTCTTTCTTCTGCTTTTATAGTTCTTTAGATGAAAATTACTAATTGGTAATATTTGTCTTTTCCAGGGTTTATTTACAATCCTCATATCTTTCCCCTTTCCTCTATTAAACTTTTTATTTTTCTTTTCATTGTATTTCAACTTTACTTTCTTATTCCTACATTTTTTTCCTATAACAACCTTTTTGTTACATTTTCTATTATAATCTACCTTTCCTAATTCCCTTAAATTTTTCACGTTCTTTTTGTTTGTTAATTTCACTTCTATATTATTAATATGTTTAACTACAACATCCTCCTTCTTAGATTTTTTTCTACATTCTAATTTGTCAATCACTATTTCCTCCTTTAAAATTTCCTTATTGGCATTATTTCCTACATCTATCTTTCCTAATTTTATTGAATTTATTACTAGTTTTTTATCTTTTGATTCTGTACCACCACCCTTGGGAAAATGAAAATATACTTGTGGTTGTATCTTATCGTGGTGAGTAGTGGTACAAGCAATTAAAAATTTTCTTCATCGTGTTGCGATTGCTTTTCCTTGAAACTTACAAATTTTTCCTTTGTAGGACTATATAAATGACTAGGCATGTTACGTGATACCTCTCGCTCCGTATTATATTTACTACAGTTACCCTCCTTACTATTCCTACCGTATCTATCATCCCTTCCGTGCTCCTGCTCTATTTTATCATGTTTCTCATATTTTCTATACTCATCCCGTTCATCACACCTATTATCACTAACTGGATTTCTAACATTTCCCCGATAGTTATCCCTATTTCTATATGAAAAACTAGAGTTAGACTGTGTAAAATTCACATTTCTCATACCAGGTCTTGTTGAATCTCTTTTGAGATTATCTAATACGTCAAAGTTTTTTAGTATTTGTAAAAATCGCTCAAACTCTTTTATATCGTCCGTATAGACCTTCTCGAGTATAGGTCTCTCAAAATGTTTAGCTAATTGTTTGATTACAACAGCCTCTTCTATCTGATTGTCTAATTGATTAATCATAAAAATTTTATTCAAGGCATAGTTTTCCCTTGTAGTACCTTGAAAAGGGTTAAACCTACCAAATGTTAAGTTTTCTACCACTTTTTCTTGTTCCGATAGACCCCAATACTGTGTCAAAAATAATCTTTCGAAATCTTCAAAATTAAGTATTTTGTTTTCATTTATTGAAAACCATTTTTCTGCTTCTCCTTTCATCAGTCCACGAATAATTGATAATTCGTAATCAAAATTATATGATTGTTTAAGACTTATCTTCACATTACCCAAATAAGATTTAGTATTCTTTATAAAGGTCTTGGGATGCATTCTCTTATCCCCATAAAATTTGGTAATATTTTGTTCACTCAAAGATGGTAACAAAATAGGTGCGAATGAAGGTTGTCCTAAACTTGATTCAGTATGGATACTTTTTAATTCATTAACCTGAACAGTAATTTGTTTTAAATCCTCTTCTATACATTCGGATCTTTGAATGCAATTTCCTTGAACTTCGCCTATCTTATTTTTAAAATATACTAGATGCGTATCTTGAATTCCTTTAACTTTAGTTATCTCTTGTAAAACGGATTCATGTTTTTGTTCTAATTCTATAAACTTTTTTTTCATTGTCTACTTTTAGCGCTTCTATCTCTTTCTTAATCGTCTCAGTATTATCTTTTAGTTCTTGTTTTATTGTCTCCGATACAATTTTTATTTCTTCTTTCATTTCTTTATCACGTTTCTCTTGATCTTTGGATTGTTTGTCTAATTTAGTTTTCATGTCTTCAGACTGTTTATCGAATCTAGCATCGAATTTAGCATTCATATCCTGCATAAGTGCTATAAGTTGTGATAGTTCAGATTGCGCTGGCTTGCCTTCTTCGCCGTTCCCCTCCATTACTGAACTGGTTAAAGCTTTCTGCTTCTCAGACACAACTAATTCTTTATCTGTATACTTCTTTTTTAATACTAAATTACTTTCCGCGGCAGAATATATATTTTTAACTGACGTCATACATTAACCACTAAAAATCTTTTCTATTTCTTTTAATTATGCTATTATAATCTAAACAAGCTAATATAATCCTAACAAGCTAACTATTACTATAAGCAAAATAACCTACAAAAACTAAATAATATCAAAAGTCAAATAATCTATTAAAAGCTACTATAAGCCTACTATTTTTCAAAAGATTATATAAACCACAAAAGGTTATATGTACCACAAATGGTATATGTACCACAAAAGTGCCATATATAAATGCAGTGATATTGGTTAATTAAAAATAAATATGATTTTAAAAAAAATTTATTATATATTTTGAAACTGTGAATAATTGCCGTTTGATCGTAGATAATTACTTTATAATAAATTGATTTTTAAAATGACTGAACTTTGGATATGCTTTTCAACTTCCCTCTTTTATAAATTCTAATATGATTTGAAAATACCTTTTAATAAATTTAATAATGCAATGGTTATATAAATTTAATGTTACGTTAGTTCTTGACTAACTCAAGTTTACGTAAGAGAGTTGGGCGCCAGTTAATAACTTAAATTAACAGAATTATATTTAATAAAGACTCATCTCAGGGTGAATGTGGATTCTTGTGGTATTAAAAAAAATATACAAATTGAAATTTAAAAACACTTTTAAAATTGAAATCTTAATTAATTTTTAACTATTACTAAATTGTTCAAATCACTTTACTACACTTCACAAACGATAGTCTTTCTTCAGCAAATGCCAATACAAAAAGGAAATAACTTCCTACCTTTTTATAATACTTCTTTTTTCCTTTTAGTATAGATGTCCTCTTTCCCAAACCATTGGCAGTGTAGATCACTTTATGTTGACCCAGGGCTGGCTTCCAATTCAGGGTTGACTTTCTTCCTTTTTGCATGGATTTTCCATATAATATCATCCACACACTTGATTTTGGAACTCACTTTTGTTTATTAACTGCGGGTACAATTTCCCTTTTTCGTAGAATGCTTATAGTTGTTTTTTTTTTGTTTATATTAAATAAAACACCCGTTTATGGTTTTAACGTTGATTTATTATCTTGCTTAACTTTAGCAAGTAATTTATCTTAAAGGTGGTTCTTTATAATCATATACACTTTTACAATTTATACTTTTTACACTTTCGCCGTATTCAAATCACCAACTAACTTAACTTGTCTATTTAATTCTAGACTATTTAAATTTTTACAATATTATCAGCCACGACTTTACTCTGTCGCTTTATATTGGTAAGTGTTCTTTTATCTTACACGACTTTACTCCGTCGCTTTCTATCAGTAAGTGTCTTTTATCTTACACGACTTTACACCGTCGCTTTCTATCAGTAAGTGTCTTTTATCTTACACGACTTTACACCGTCGCTTTCTATCAGTAAGTGTCCATTTACATATTTACTATATTCTCTTACACGACTTTACTGCGTCGCTTTATGTCAGGAAGTGTCTTTTATCTTACACGACTTTACACCGTCGCTTTCTATCAGTAAGTGTCTTTTATCTTACACGACTTTACACCGTCGCTTTCTATCAGTAAGTGTTCTATTTACATATTTACTATATTTCTTACACGACTTTACTGCGTCGCTTTATGTCAGGAAGTCTATTTACATTTTACTATAGTCTTTAATACGACTTTACTTCGTCGCTTTATTTAGTGAAGCCATATATAAATGCAGTGATATTGGTTAATTAAAAATAATAAATTATTTTTAAAAATTTTATTATATATTTTGAAACTGTGAATAATTGCCGTTCGATCGTAGATAATTACTTTATAATTAAATTGATTTTTTTAAATGACTGTGAACTTTGGAAATGCTTTTCAACTTCCCTCTTTTATAAATTCTAATATGATTTGAAAATACCTTTTAATAGATTTAATAATGCACTGGTTATATAAAATTAATGTTACGTTAGTTCTTGACTAACTCAAGTTTACGTAAGAGAGTTGGGCGCCAGTTAAATAACTTAAATTAACAGAATTATATTTAATAAAGACTCATCTCAGGGTGAATGTGGATTCTTGTGGTATTAAAAAAAATATACAAATTGAAATTTAAAAACACTTTTAAAAGTGAAATCTTAATTAATTTTTAACTATTACTAAATTGTTCAAATCACTTTACTACACTTCACAAACGATAGTCTTTTCTTCAGCAAATGCCAATACAAAAAGGAAATAACTTCCTACCTTTTTATAATATTTCTTCTTTCCTTTAACTATAGATGTCCTCTTTCCCAAACCATTGGCAGGGTAGATCACTTTATGTTGATCCAGGGCTGATCTCCAATTCCGGTTGACTTTCTTCCTTTTGCATGGATTTCCCATATAATTTCATCCAAAACTTGATTCTGGTAACTCACTTTTGTTTATTAATTGCGGGTACCAAATTTATATGCGATGAATTGGCATAAACAGAATAATTTTGATTTCTTTTGCCACCTCGGCTAGCAAAATAAAAATATATATAATGAATTTGGCTAATTAAAAATAAAATATTGTTTTTATATTCAAAATACATTCAAATAACGAATAATTGCTGTTAGCTTGTAAATAATTGATTTATAAATTTATTTTTAAAAAGACTGTGCTTTGGAAATGCTTTTCAACTTTCCTCATTTGTAAATTCTAATATGATTTGAAAATTACTTTTTAATAGTTTTAAATAATGCACTAGTTACATAACAATGTTACGTGAATTCTGACTAAATCAAGTTGACGTAATAGAGTTGGGCGCCAGTTAAATAACTTAAAATAACAGAATTAAATTTTATAAAAATAACTCATCTCAGGGTGAATGTGGATTCCTGTAGGTTTTAAAAATATACAAATTGAAATTGAAAACACTTTTTAAAATTGAAATCTTAATTAAGTTTAATTATTTAAGTTCAAATCACTTAATTACACCTCACAAACGATAGTCTTTTCTTCATCAGATACCAAAGGAAATAACTTCCTACCTTTTTATAAAGCGATGCTTCTTCCTTTTTCTATAGATGCCCTCTTTCCAAAACCAATTGGCAGAGCAAGTCACTTATGTTGTCTCAGTGCCGATTTCCAATTCCGGTTGACTTCCTCCCTTTTGCATGGCTTTCCCACATAACACCATCCACACTCTTGGTTTTGGTAACTCACTTTTGTTTTATTTTAACTGCGGGTATATATCCCTTTCTCGAAGAACTTGTATTTGCTTTTTGTGTTTAATTAAATAAAACACCGATTGATGGTTTTAATCGAAGATTTATTATCTTGCTTACTTAGCAAGTAAATTAACTTTAAAAGGTTCTTTATAAACGTATACACTTCTACAATTTATAACCTTTTTAATACTTTTGCCGTATTCAATTAACTTAACTATTTACATTGTACTGTATTTCTTACACGACTTTACTGCGTCGTTGTTTACCATGAAGTGTCTATTTACATTTTATTATTGTCTTTAACACGACTTTACTGCGTCGCTTTATTTTACTGACTCTCATAAAATTATAATTTTCTAAGCTTATATACAATTGACTATTTACATAATTATATTACACAATCTGACGTCACCTTACGAACTAATACAAACTGTACACTCATATAATACATAATAGCAGATTAATATTCTTTATAAAAGTGACACATCTATTACACATTATTACACAACATTTGCAATAACAATGAACTATTTACAAAAACAAAACCTTAAAGAATCACATAACCCGTCGATATACACATTTGAAATTATACATAATTGAATTACATCATAACAAAAACTTGCGAACAACTGGATGTTACGTACACTTAAGTAATCGGTGAGTAAGCTGTTTGATAATAAATAGAAACATGTATTATTTAACCTTATTAAAAAGTATACACATTGATTTCAAAATCAATGACACTCCATTAAATAACTTAAATTTATTTTTACCAGGAAAAGTTGATAAAAATATTTCAAAAGTGTTAGTTTTCAACGAAGATTTTAGAATTTTACAATAATTTTCAAAATTACCAAAATTTTGACACCAAAATCCACAGCATTTATCCCCTCCTGTTTGAAATAAAATTGTAAATGCAATTTTACTTTTAAACACAACAAATGTTAAAATACATTTATTTTTAAACACCAATTCATATTTTTGTATTTTTATATTTTATTCCCAATAAATTTCCTTAGTCTAATCTATCATAACAAGCTATCTACAAAATTTACAATAATAATTACATCTTATCCATCCTCGTCCCAATCCTATTCATCTAATTATTTCAGAATCCTATTTCTTCATATCATCAAGTTTTCATATTCATTTTCATTAATGAATGTCCTCTTAACTAATTTACTAATCTTTTCCTCATCAATATCAATAGTTCATCATAATTTTCAATATTATTCATTTCTAAAAATACTTCTAACCCTCTAACTTCTTCTAACCACAATTCTATTTTATTTTCATTTTTAATAAACATACTAATCATAATCAAATTCACCTTCATTTACTTCCTAATCTTTTATCTTCTCATTATTCATTAATCTTTCATTTTACTAAAAATCATCATTCATTATACTTCTGTATTCATATCATTATTTTCCTCTTCAATCATCATTTCATCATATAATTATCATAATTTAAACCCCATTTTCCCCTATTTTAATAAATATTTCAATTATCTTTCTTCAATCATATTTAAATTATTCCCTTCTTTATTTTCAATAACATAATACATAAACATACGTGCTAATCAGGTATAAAATTCCATAAGCCTGTTTATTATATAAAGTCACATCGGTTACATAAAGTCTAAATCAGTTTAATTTATCATACTTCGGTTTATTGTCTCTATTGGTTATATAATTCTAATTTAATATGAAATAAATAAAGATTATTAAAAGTTTCACAGTTTTATTAAAATATACCTGACAATATTGTTTCGACAGCTATGCTGTCATTATCAAAGGTAATATAATTATAAACAAACACGTCGCTAAGGTAGATACAAAATAGGTAACTAGATAAAATAATAATAATAATAAAAATTAATAATAAAAATCATAATTAAACATCTAATACTTCCAGTAACGGAGAATTACTGAGCTCAAGTTGTTCATTCATTAAAGGTACCCTGAGTTTGTGTTTGTATATCTCAAAGGCTTCTAAAATGTCTAATTTGCGTTTGTTATTACAAAAATGTAGGAATTTAATATTATTTTGAGGAGTCATTGTGTGATTTTGTTCTAAAAGGTGTTTGGCGTAATTCGATTTTTCAGGATGTTTATTTTTGTAATGACGTACGTGTTCTTTATATCTTATGTCAAAATTTCGAAGTGTTTGTCCAATATATACCGAACTACAAAAAGAACAATTTAAACGGTAAATGCCCGATTTCATGATATCATGTGTTCTGTCTTTAGCATTAAATAAGAATGAAAAAGTGTTAGTGTTGGTTTTAAATGTTATTTTATAATTGTTGGTTTTTCTTAGTATATGTGCAATTTTTTCTGATATTTTGCCAAAATATGGTATAGATATGTAATTTGTGTCTTCTGTTTGATTGTCAATGGGATATATTCTTTTGATAGCTAACCTATAATCTTTTTGTTTAATTAAAGTGTCAATCATGTTCGGATTATAATGATTTGCATGTGCTAGTTGTTTAATGGTTGATATCTCTTTGCTAAAATCTGATTTTGTTAGTGGAATAGTTAAATAGACATTTTAGAAGCCTTTGAGATATACAAACACAAACTCAGGGTACCTTTAATGAATGAACAACTTGAGCTCAGTAATTCTCCGTTACTGGAAGTATTAGATGTTTAATTATGATTTTTATTATTAATTTTTATTATTATTATTATTTTATCTAGTTACCTATTTTGTATCTACCTTAGCGACGTGTTTGTTTATAATTATATTACCTTTGATAATGACAGCATAGCTGTCGAAACAATATTGTCAGGTATATTTTAATAAAACTGTGAAACTTTTAATAATCTTTATTTATTTCATGATTATGGAGTTCCACAAAATAAGGCTGGAAACAATAAACTAATTTAATATAATTGTCCTAAAAAGATCTGTATTTCTTTCGTCTGCTTTTAAAATTTAATAGATGGAAATTACTAAATGGTAATATTTGTCTGTTACAAAATTTATCTGTTATTTTAATCTTTTTCCTACTGCCTGTAACAAACTTTCTATTTTTCTTTTTTCCCTTAAAATTACTTAACATAATTTTACTTCTGTTTTTCTTTAGTTTGTCTTTTAATTTCACCTTTTTATTCCTAATTCGTTTACCTATAATAACCTCTTTATCATCTCTTCTACTATAATCTACCTTGACAAAACTTCCCTTCTTTAAAATTTCAGCTTCATTAATATTACAATTTACATCTACTATTTCTAACTCATCTTCTATAGTTTTATCATCAGTATTCCCTACATCTACTTTTCCTAATTCTGTTGAATGTACTTCATCGTTATTAATTTGTTTAACTTCCTGATCTTTCTCATATTCTTTGCTAAATTCTAATTTGCTAATTATTGCCTCTTTTAGATTTATTATACTGCTTGTTATTTCATCCATTTTTATATTATTTCTTGATATCTCTTCAGATTGTTTGTCAAATTTAGTTTTCACATCTTCTTTCATTTCTTTCATGTCTTCTTTCATTTCTTTCATGTCTTCAGACTGTTTGTCAATTTTTTCTGTTTGGTTTATTATAAGTTGCATAAGTTGCGCAAGTGTAGGTTCTACTGTTTTTCCTTCTTCACCGTTCCCCTCCATTACTGAAATGGTTAAAGCTTTCTGCTTCTCAGACACTACTAATTCTTTATCTGTATACTTCTTTTTTAATACTAAATTACTTTCCGCGGCAGAATAAATATTTTTAACCGACGTCATACATTAATCACTAAACAAAATTTACTCTAATAATATTTAAATATACTAGTATGCCCTAATATGACTGCAAAATTCTAATCTAATACTAATAACCTAATAAAATCCAAATAAGATAAGAAAAACCAAATAAGTAATCAAAACCTATTATTAATCAAATGATTATCTAATCTACAAAAGCCCCACATTAATCAAATGCCCCACGTTGACAGCGACAAATTTATATGCGATGAATTGGCATAAACAGAATATATCCATATATAAATGCAGTGATATTGGTTAATTAAAAATAATAAATTATTTTTAAAAATTTTATTATATATTTTGAAACTGTGAATAATTGCCGTTCGATCGTAGATAATTACTTTATAATTAAATTGATTTTTTTTAAATGACTGTGAACTTTGGAAATGCTTTTCAACTTCCCTCTTTTATAAATTCTAATATGATTTGAAAATACCTTTTAATAGATTTAATAATGCAATGGTTATATAAAATTAATGTTACGTTAGTTCTTGATTAACTCAAGTTTACGTAAGAGAGTTGGGCGCCAGTTAAATAACTTAAATTAACAGAATTATATTTAATAAAGACTCATCTCAGGGTGAATGTGGATTCTTGTGGTATTAAAAAAAAATATACAAATTGAAATTTAAAAACACTTTTAAAAGTGAAATCTTAATTAATTTTTAACTATTACTAAATTGTTCAAATCACTTTACTACACTTCACAAACGATAGTCTTTTCTTCAGCAAATGCCAATACAAAAAGGAAATAACTTCCTACCTTTTTATAATATTTCTTCTTTCCTTTAACTATAGATGTCCTCTTTCCCAAACCATTGGCAGAGTAGATCACTTTATGTTGATCCAGGGCTGATCTCCAATTCCGGTTGACTTTCTTCCTTTTGCATGGATTTCCCATATAATTTCATCCAAAACTTGATTCTGGTAACTCACTTTTGTTTATTAATTGCGGGTACAATTTCCCTTTTTCGTAGGATACTTATAGTTGTTTTTGTGTTTAATGAAATAAAACACCCGTTTAAGGTTTTAACGTAGATTTATTATCTTGCTTAACTTTAGCAAGTAATTTATCTTAAAGGTGGTTCTTTATAATCATATACATTTTTACAATTTATACTTTTTACACCTTCGCCGTATTCAAATCACCAACTAACTTGTCTATTTAATTCTAGACTATTTAAATTTTTACAATATTATCAGCCACGACTTTACTTTGTCGCTTGATTTACTATAATATCTTTACTCTTTCGTCGTTTAACAGTAAGTGTCTATTTACATTTTACTATTGTCTTTTCACGACTTTACTCTGTCGCTTTCTATCAGTAAGTGTCATAAAATTATTATTTTCTAAGCTTATATACTATTGACTATTTACATAATTATATTACACAATTTGACGTCACCTTATCATCTAATACAATGACCACACTATTTACAACATATAATACATAATAGCAGATTAATACTCTTTATAAAAGTGACACATCTATTATACAACACTTTTACGCAATAATAACGATCTATTTACATTAACAAAACCTTAAAGAATCACATAACCCGTCGATAATGCTCATTTGAAATTATACATAATTGAATTACATCATAACAAAAACTTGCGAATAACTGGATGTTACGTACACTTAAGTAATCGGTGAGTAAGCTATTTGATAATAAATAAAGAAACATGTATTATTTAACCTTATTAAAAAGTATACACATTGATTGTATAATCAATGACACACCATAAAATACCTCAAATTTATTTTTAACTGGAAAAGTTGATAAAAATATTTCAAAAGTGTTAGTATTTAACAAAAATTTTAGATTTTCACAAAATTTTCAAAATTTTCCAAAATTTTGAAACTACCATCCACAGCATTTATTCCCTCCTGTTTCAAATAAAATTGACAAATGCAATTTTACTTTTAAACACAATAAATGTTAAATAACAAATGTTAAACTAGTTTTATTTTTAAACACCAATATTTTTTTGTATTTTAATATTTTATCCCCAATAAATTTCCTTAGTCTAATCTATCATAACAAGCTATCTACAATATTTACAATAATAATTACATCTTATCAATCCTCGTCCCAATCCTATTCATCTAATTATTTCAGAATCCTATTTCTTCATATCATCATGTTTTCATATTCCTTTTCATTAATAAACACTCTCTTAATAAATCTACTAAACTTTTCCTCATCAATATCATAGTTCATCATAATTTCAATTTAATTCATTTCTAAAAACGTCTAACCTTCTAACTTCTTCTAACCACAATCCTATTTCAATAATATATTTATCATAATCAAATTCATCCTCCTCATTCATCATTTCATCATATAATTATCATACTTTAAACCCCATTTTCCCCTATTTTAATAAATATTTCAATTATCTTTCTTCAATCATATTCAAACTATTCCCTTCTTTATTTTCAATAACAAATACATAAACATAAGTCCAAATTGGGTATAAAATTCCATAAGCCTGTTTATTATATAAAGTCATATCGGTTATTAAGTCTGAATCATTCTAAATTACGTCATATCTGGGTTTCTTGTCGCAAATGGTTATGTAAATTCTAATTACAATAATATTCCACAAAGATCTTTATTTCTTTCTTCTGCTTTTATAGTTCGTTAGATGAAAATTACTAATTGGTAAAATTTGTCTTTTCCAGGGTTTATTTCCAATCCTAATATTTTTCCCCTTTCCTCTATCAAACTTTTTATTTTTCTTTTCAATCTTTAAATTATTAATCATGATTTTATTACGCTTGTTTTTATTTTCTTTGTATTTTAACTTTACCTTTTTACTTCTAATTTTTTTACCTATAACAACCTTTTTCTTACCTTTTCTATTATAATCTACCTTTCCTAATTCCCTTAAATTTTTCACTTTCTTTTTGTTTGTTAATTTTTCTTCATCATTAATATGTTTAACTACAACAGCCTCCTTCTTAGATTTTTTTCTACATTCTAATTTGTCAATCACTATTTCCTCCTTTAAAATTTCCTTATTGGCATTATTTCCTACATCTATCTTTCCTAATTTTATTGAATTTATTACTAGTTTTTTATCTTTTGATTCTGTACCACCACCCTTGGGAAAATGAAAATATACTTGTGGTTGTATCTTATCGTGGTGAGTAGTGGTACAAGCAATTAAAAATTTTCTTCATCGTGTTGCGATTGCTTTTCCTTGAAACTTACAAATTTTTCCTTTGTAGGACTATATAAATGACTAGGCATGTTACGTGATACCTCTCGCTCCGTATTATATTTACTACAGTTACCCTCCTTACTATTCCTACCGTATCTATCATCCCTTCCGTGCTCCTGCTCTATTTTATCATGTTTCTCATATTTTCTATACTCATCCCGTTCATCACACCTATTATCACTAACTGGATTTCTAACATTTCCCCGATAGTTATCCCTATTTCTATATGAAAAACTAGAGTTAGACTGTGTAAAATTCACATTTCTCATACCAGGCCTCGTTGAATCTCTTTTAAGATTATCTAATACGTCAAAGTTTTTTAGTATTTGTAAAAATCGTTCAAACTCCTTTACATCATCAGTGTAAACCTTCTCCAAAATAGGCCTATCAAAATGTTTAGCTAATTGTTTAATAACAACCGCCTCTTCAATCTGATTGTCTAATTGATTAATCATAAAAAATTTATTTAAGGCATAATTTTCCCTTGTAGGATTTAGGTATTTATGTAAATAGTTCGTTATTATTGCGTAAAAGTATTGTGTAATTAATCTGTAATAGATGTGTCATTTTTATAAGAATATTAATCTGCTATTATGTATTATATGAGTGTACAGTTTGTATTAGTTTGTAAGGTGACGTCAAATTGTGTAATATAATTATGTAAATAGTCTATAGTATATAAGCATAGAAAATCATAATTTTATGGAGTTCCTGATAGAAAGCGACGCAGTAAAGTCGTGTAAGAAATATAGTAAATATGTAAATAATCACTTACTATTAAACGACGAAAGAGTAAAGATATTATAGTAAATCCAGTAAAGTCGTGGCTGATAATATTGTAAATAAATAGTTAAGTTGGTTGATGTATGGAATACGGCGAAAGTATTAAAAAGGTTGTAAATTGTAAAAGTGTATAAAGAACCACCTTTTAAAGTTATTTTACTTGCTAAGTAAGCAAGATAATAAATCTTCGATTAAAACCATCAATCGGTGTTTTATTTAATTAAACACAAAAAGCAAATACAAGTTCTTCGAGAAAGGGATATATACCCGCAGTTAATAAACAAAAGTGAGTTCCAAAATCAAGTGTGTGGATGATATTATATGGGAAATCCATGCAAAAGGAAGAAAGTCAACCCTGAATTGGAAACCAGCCCTGGGTCAACATAAAGTGATCTACTCTGCCAATGGTTTGGGAAAGAGGACATCTATAGTAAAGGGAAAGAAGAAATATATAAAAAAAAGGTAGGAAGTTATTTCCTTTTTTGTATTGGCATTTGCTGAAGAAAAGACTATCGTTTGTAAAGTGTAGTAAAGTGATATGAACAATTTAGTAATAGTTAAAAAATTAATTAAGATTTCAATTTTAAAAGTGTTTTTAAATTTCAATTTGTATAATTTTTTTTTAATACCACAAGAATCCACATTCACCCTGAGATGAGTCTTTATTAAATATAATTCTGTTAATTTAAGTTATTTAACTGGCGCCCAACTCTCTTACGTAAACTTGAGTTAGTCAAGAACTAACGTAACATTAATATTATATAACCATTGCATTATTAAATCTATTAAAAGGTATTTTCAAATCATATTAGAATTTATAAAAGAGGGAAGTTAAAAAGCATTTCCAAAGTTCACAATTAAATTAAAAATCAATTTACTTATAAAGTAATTATCTACGATCGAACGGCAATTATTCACAGTTTCAAAATATATAGTAAAATTTTTAAAATAATTTATTATTGTTAATTATCCAATATCACTGCATTAATATATAAATACTGTAATATTGGATAATTAAAAATAATAAATTTTTAAAAATTTTATTAAATATTTTGAAACTGAATAATTGTCGTTCGATCGTAGATAATTACTTTATAATTAAATTGATTTTTTTAAAATGACTGTGAACTTTGGAAATGCTTTTCAACTTCCCTCTTTTATAAATTCTAATATGATTTGAAAATACCTTTTAATAGATTTAATAATGCAATGGTTATATAAAATTAATGTTACGTTAGTTCTTGACTAACTCAAGTTTACGTAAGAGAGTTGGGCGCCAGTTAAATAACTTAACATATCAAAATTAAATTTAATAAAGACTCATCTCAGGGTGAATGTGGTTTCTTGTGGTATTAAAAATATACAAATTGAAGTTTGAAATCACTTTTAAAATTGAAATCTTAATTAATTTTAACTATTACTAAATTGTTCAAATCACTTTACTACACTTTACAAACGATAGTCTTTTCTTCAGCAAATGCCAATACAAAAAGGAAATAACTTCCTACCTTTTTATAATACTTCTTTTTTTTTCTTTTAGTATAGATGTCCTCTTTCCCAAACCATTGGCAGAGTAGATCACTTTATGTTGACACAGGGCTGGCTTCCAATTCAGGGTTGACTTTCTTCCTTTTGCATGTATTTTCCATATAATATCTTCCACACACTTGACTTTGGAACTCACTTTTGTTTATTAATTGCGGGTACAATTTCCCTTTTTCGTAAAATACTTATAGTTGTATTGTTGTATAGTTGTATTGTTGTATAGTTGTATAGTTGTATATTGTTTTTTGTGTTTAATAAAATAAAACACCAGTTTATGGTTTTAACGTTGATTTATTATCTTGCTTAACTTTAGCAAGTAATTTATCTTAAAGGTGGTTCTTATAATCATATACACTTTTACAATTTATACTTTTTACACCTTTGCCGTATTCAAATCACCAACTAACTTAACTTGTCTATTTAATTCTAGACTATATAAATTTTTACAATATTATCAGCCACGACTTTACTTTGTCGCTTAATTTACTATAATATCTTTACTCTTTCGTCGTTTAACAGTAAGTGTCTTTTATCTTACACGACTTTACACCGTCGCTTTCTATCAGTAAGTCCTATTTTACATTTTTACTATAGTCTTTAATACGACTTTACTTCGTCGCTTTATTTTGTGAAGTGCCTTAAAACTATGATTTTCTAAGCTTATATACTATTTGCTATTTACATAATTATATTACACAATTTGACGTCACCTTATGATCTAAAACAAACTGTACACTCATATAATACATAATAGCAAATTAATATTTTTTTATAAAAGTGACACATCTATTACACATTAATTACACAATACTTTTACGCAATAATAACGATCTATTTACATTAATAAAAACCTTTAAAAAATCACATAACCCGTCGATATACACATTTGGAATTATACATAATTGAATTACATCATAACTACATCATAATTACATCATACAGCATATAAATGCTGTAATATCTCATTTAAAAAAAAAATATAGTATTTTGCCCGACATTAACAAATGTCGGCTAACTTAATGTAACTAACTTAACTTGTCTATTAACTTAACTTAACTGCCATATATAAATGCTGTAATATTGGATAATTAAAAATAATAAATTATTTTTAATAATTTTATTATATATTTTGAAACTGTGAATAATTGCCGTTCGATCGTAGATAATTACTTTATAATTAAATTGATTTTTAAAATGACTGTGAACTTTGGAAATGCTTCTCAACTTCCCTCTTTTATAATATCTAATATGATTTGAAAATACCTTTTCATAGGTTTAATAATGCAATGGTTATATAAAATTAGTGTTACGTTAGTTCTTGACTAACTCAAGTTTACGTAAGAGAGTTGGGCGCCAGTTAATAACTTAAATTAACAGAATTATAATATAATACAGACTCATCTCAGGGTGAATGTGGTTTCTTGTGGTATAAAACAAATATACAAATTGAAATTTAAAATCACTTTTAAAATTGAAATCTTAATTAATTTTTAACTATTACTAAATTGTTCAAATCACTTTACTACACTTTTACAAACGGTAGTCTTTTCTTCAGCAAATGCCAATACAAAAAGGAAATAACTTCCTACCTTTTTATAATATTTCTTCTTTCCTTTTACTGTAGATATCCTCTTTCCCAAACCATTGGCAGAGCACTTTATGTTGACCCAGGGCTGGTCTCCAATTCCGGTTGACTTTCTTCCTTTTGCATGGGTTTTCCATATAATATCACCCACACACTTGATTTTGGAACTCACTTTTGTTTATTAACTGCGGGTACAATTTCCCTTTTTCGTAGGATACTTATAGTTGTTTTTGTGTTTATTTAAATAAAACACCCGTTTATGGTTTTAACGTTGATTTATTATCTTGCTTAACTTTAGCAAGTAATTTATCTTAAAGGTGGTTCTTTATAATCATATACACTTTTACAATTTATACTTTTTACACCTTTGCCGTATTCAAATCACCAACTAACTTAACTTGTCTATTTAATTCTAGACTATATAAATTTTTACAATATTATCAGCCACGACTTTACTTTGTCGCTTGATTTACTATAATATCTTTACTCTTTCGTCGTTTAACAGTAAGTATCTTTAACGTACACGACTTTACACCGTCGCTTTCTATCAGTAAGTGCCCTAAAACTATGATTTTCTAAGCTTATATACTATAGACTATTTACATAATTATATTACACAATTTGACGTCACCTTACAAACTAATACAAACTGTACACTCATATGATACATAATAGCAGATTAATATTCTTATAAAAGTGACACATCTATTATACATTAATTACACAATACTTTTACGCAATAATAACGATCTATTTACATTAACAAAAACCTTAAAGAATCACATAACCCGTCGATATACACATTTGGAATTATACATAATTGAATTACATCATAACAAACTTGCGAACAACTGGATGTTACGTATACTTAAGTAATCGGTGAGTAAGCTATTTGATAATAAATAAAGAAACATGTATTATTTAACCTTATTAAAAAGTATACACATTGATTGTATAATCAATGACACACCATTAAATAACTCAAATTTATTTTTAACTGGAAAAGTTGATAAAAATATTTCAAAAGTGTTAGTATTTAACAAAGATTTTATATTTTCACAAAATTTTCAAAATTTTCTAAAATTTTGAAACTACCATCCACAGCATTTATCCCCTCCTGTTTCAAATAAAATTGAAAAATGCAATTTTACTTTTAAACACAATATAAGTTAAAACAACCATAATAACAATATAAGTTATACAAATAATTAATTTTATATTTTTAAACACCAAAAATCTTTTTGTATTTTAAACTTTTATCCCAATAAACTTGCCCTATTCTAAATCTGCTAACTAAACTATTTACAATATATACAACAATATTTATATCTTATCAATCCTCATCTCCATCATATATTCATCTAATTATTTCATAATTCTTTTGCTTTGTATCGTCCTACTTTTATTTTCATTTTCATAAGATTTATACTTATCATAATCAAATTTACCACTATTCACCTTATAAACTTATATCTTCTTATTATTCATTAATCTTTCATTTATAATTTTATTTTAATATTTAATATCAAATATAATTCTGTTAATTTAAGTTATTTAACTGGCGCCCAACTCTCTTACGTAAACTTGAGTTAGTCAAGAACTAACGTAACATTAATTTTATATAACCATTGCATTATTAAATCTATTAAAAGGTATTTTCAAATCATATTAGAATTTATAAAAGAGGGAAGTTGAAAAGCATTTCCAAAGTTCACAGTCATTTAAAAAAATCAATTTAATTATAAAGTAATTATCTACGATCGAACGGCAATTATTCACAGTTTCAAAATATATAATAAAATTTTTAAAAATAATTTATTATTTTTAATTAACCAATATCACTGCATTTATATATGGCTGTATTTATATAATTTTATTGTTAGTAAAACAGTGACGTACTAAACAATTTATATTTATTGTGTTTAAAATTTGAATGTAATTTCTTCAATAATTTACGAAATAGTATGAGTTAAAGTTAAAAAATCATCAAAACTTTATTTCATGAAAAAAAGGGTAGCTTTTCGTTATCCCCAAGGAAGCAAGCGACCCACGCATCAAGACTTTTGATATGTTATAAAGGACATCAAGTACTACCTATGTATATACCAAAATGCAGCTTTACACCTAAAAGGAATTAGAACTCTTAAAGCAACTTAAAAGAAATAGATTTTCAAATGAGACTTTTTTATAACATAAAGTGATAAACTGTGAGTAAAAAAAAGGACACTTTAATGGGAATTGTTAATTAAAGTATCCTGCACTAATCTTATGGAAACTGCACCCCGGTTAAATTTGCTGAATTATTGATATGTTATAATTATCGACACCTAGATCAAAAGTTTTCATGGGCACAAAGTCCAAAAACCCATGGTTTACCCACCACAGGTGCTTAAAGTTGAGTGTTTTGAAATCATTCAAACTTTTGAAACTAGATAACTTAATTTGTTTATTAAAATTAGATTTTATTGTGACTTTTCTTATATCTCACAAACATTCTCATACATTTTTACTTGAGTGAGTACTTCAATTGTGTATTTCAATGTCAAATGATTCCGCCTATTTTACTCCACTATTGCAATGTTTAAATTCACTGTCGTTCGCAACAATGATGCGTCAGGATATCTCATATTAGGTTGACGGCGCGCATATCCAAGATACCACAAAATGCTTGCAACTGGTGCACATGTGATTACAAATGCTATAACTAAGTCTTATTAGTTAACTTGATTTGTTAATGTAATAATGTATGTAACATAAGTTTTGAGAAAATACTTTATTGTATATTTTACAAGAAATACATGATTGTACAAGCAGTGTGTTTTTGGTAAACGATAACATAGGAAATCCAATGGAATTTTATCATTTTCCTCCTAAATGTGTTCCCTTGCAAATGTAAGTAGAGATTTTGGTATCAATCGAAAGAAGAATTCAGTTTACGTCAAAAACATATTAAGCTTTATGAAAAAACCCAAAAATTATTTAGAAAAATACTTAAAAAGCTTATTGATTTATTACTTTTGGTAATAAGCTATAAACAGAAGTTCGAAGCTGTCCGCTGGTTGACCTAGCGGTTAATGAATCAGATTCGTAATCAGAAATCGCGGGTTCAAGCCCCATCCTCGTATACTTTTAGCAAATGTATAAACATTTTATTTTATTTTCCGGAGTAATTTACAGAATGACTTAATACATATTTCCGGCAAAAGATTTTCGAAACTCGTGCTAATGTGTTTGGTTTGTCTTTACTTTCAAACTGTTTATTTAATAATTTTTAACACACTTACGACGAAAAGTTTAGTTTTTAAATATCTTGTAAAGACTGCGAAGCGTCTTATATCGGACAAAGTGTTACAAACTTAGAAAACGTCTAACACAAACTCCATATTACACAAGGCACGAGCGTCTCGCGCCACGTGCTATCCCGCGTTAGTTTGACATTGCAGGATTTAACATCGCAAGATTTGTACCTAACCTATTTAAAAGTAAAGTTTCGTTTTCGTTTTATTTACTTTACAACATGGCTTTATGGAAAGTCGTTCCACTATAACTAATCTCGCATGTTTCACTCAGTCCACTGCAGAGATCATGGATAAAGGTAATCAGGTCGATGTCATCTACCTTGACTTCCAAAAAGCGTTTGATCAAATTGATCAACACATCTTATTAAATAAACTATTTCAATATGGCCTATCAGAGAATCTTATTAAATTTTTTGAATGTTATCTTATTAACCAGGAGCTCTTGTGTCAGATACTGCAGTAGGTATACCGTCACCTGGCCAGACCCCTTCCCTTCCTACTTTTAGCCACGCCTGCGGCTCTCTGATTGGCTATCCCCTCTCCTCTAGCTCCTCCCCTTGCTTCTGATTGGTCGACGCCATCTTGGATGACACGCCTACTATATTCAAATAACCCGCGATCTAATTAATATTCAAATGACCCGCGATCTAATTAATATTCAAATGAGGCGTGGTCTAATTAAATTAATTGATCTAATTAAATTAATTCACGGTATCATTTACATATCTCCTCTCTCATTTACATATATAATTTCTCATATGCATGCGCGAACATATCTGCCATTTTGTATCTGTCATTTTCAATTTGTCATCTAGGATTTCCCACCCTTAGATTCAAATTTTTTAGTACTACTACTGCCATCTATCGGTGACGTCATATGATCGGTATAGTAGATTTCTATGCACCTGTTGATAGGCAACCCGCTATATTTTTTATAAAAAACCAATGGAGCCAACAGGATTTGAACCGGGGACCGCTCGAATGGTAGTCAGCCAATGCATCCACTACACCAACGAGGTAATCTATTAAAAAACTGTAAAAGTTGTATTTATTAAATAGTTACGCGTCAGCGCTAATCTTATACGAACTAAAATTCATATTAAGCATAATTAATCTACGAGTATATGATTATTTCGACGAACAACGTTTTAAAATAACGCAAAGAAATCTTAATCCTAACAAAATAATAAGCGGACTTAAAATTCCTAGAGCTCGTAACAATGAATCATTACACTAGAATGTTAAATGCTGCGTAAAAATTTATATGGATGCTCGAATTAATCATTTCTCATACGCATGCTCGAATTAAATTAATTCACGGTATCATTGGCATATCTCATCTGTCATTTACATTTATCATTTCTCATATGGATGCTCGAATTAGATTAATTGCTGGTATCATTAGCATATCTCATATGTCATTTCTCATATGGATGCTCGAATTAAATTAATTCACGGTATCATTAGCATATCTCATTAACATTTATCATCTCTCATATGCATTCACGAATTAAATTAATTCACGGTATCATTAGCATATCTCATCTGTCATTTACATTTATCATTTCTCATATGGATGCTCGAATTAATCATTTCTCCTACGCATGCTCGAATTAAATTAATTCACGGTATCATTAGCATATCTTATCTCTCTCATTTCTCATATGCATGCTCGAATTAAATTAATTCACGGTATCATTAGCGTATCTCCTCTCTCATTTACATAACTGACATCTCATTCTGTACATCTCATTTTTTATATATTATTTGCCATCTCTCATCTCTCTCTCATAAATTTATTTTAAAATAAATCAGTCCTATTTGATATTTATCTTCAGGTCATCATGTAATTCTGCGAAAATAATTTAATATGAAACGTAATAATAAAAATTTATTTTCAACTATACAAAAGTAACTCTAAAGCTACTGTCAATCAACTGTCGGATTATCTATGGTACATTTGACCTGTTTAAATATACGGATAAACAATTAAAATACGGTAAAACAATTAGGGTCGTTATGATTTCATAAAATTTTATTTAAATGAAACGTTTAAGAATATAGAATACTGTAGAGCATTATTTTTAAAATTCAAAAACATTATCTATAGCTAAAACTGGTTAAGAAATAACTTTCAAACTAAATGTTTTTGCATGAAAATACGTACAAACTAATTAGCCAGGTTGTCTTCGACATTCTTTAAAACTGCTTTCAACCATAAATAAACAAACGTTCTTACGAATGACTGACTGAAAGGAATTTAGATTTTATAAATAATTTGTTAAGAGCTCATCATCTTAAAACCGGCATAAAGTATTGTTTTAAATGACAATTACTCACTCCTGCTCTATATAAACGTCATATATAAAATTAGAGATTATCTCTAGTTCATTATTATTATCTTAGCATCTTTTCATTTACAATTATCTAGTAAAAATGTATTGTTTAATACGACAGACAAAGGAATTTAGTGAGTTAGTCATAAAGAAACTTAAAACAACTATTATCAACACAGCTATCCAGAGTTTAACAGTGTATATTTAATTTAATCAGGTAAGTTATTATGATTTTATGTTTAACGATCTTTCCACTACTGTTTACCTGCTATATCTATAATATGTAAATGTTCTACATTTGTTTATGTAAACTAAGCATTTGAACTTTTAGATTACATCTCATTATCCTGTGTTCGAGGTCGATCATCAAAGTATAATTTCCTGCATCTTTGAAATCAATCATGTAAGTTGCTTTTATGTTAACGATGTTGTGTAAACTTATTTTGAAATTTATTATAGACTGACTGCAGTTTTCCAATCTGATAGAATGTCTGCTGAAATTATCAAGTTGACAGTGGTGATAGCGACGTCGCCGACAATCTCATTTTTATATATTATTTGTCAGCTCTCATCCCCCTCTCTCATAAATTTATTTTAAAATAAATCTTATGTTGTCATTCCTATTTGAGGATATCCATCGTTTGACTAATGTCTATTTATTAAAACAAATAAGTTATGAAATGAAGCAGGGAGTCTATTCAATGAACATTACCTAATACTTTTTCTGATTCTTCTTCTATCCTATAGATCTGCAGTTAGAAACACGGGCCAACGAACTCCATAGCTTAACCCCGAGATCACGGAGCTTGTCTTTTAAATTACTAACATCTAACTCTGAATGTCATACAGAGCTATCAACTAAATCATATACAGCTTTTGCTTAATTGCACGAATAACTCGTTCAACTATTGAAGTCTTAATCATGGAATACGTAGAGTAATGATTTATGTTGTGTTCATTCATTAACTTTAACTCGATATATGCGAATTCATATATGAGAGAAATGTTATATAAGTCAATACAGCTCTATAACTATCATTTATTGAGCTACACAAAGAGATTTATATCTACGCTAAACTAAAGATTAATAGAAGTAATGCATTCCTGATATCATAAGATAACGATAAAACACATGATTATTCTTAGACTAAGGCTTAATTTAGGTAGTCAAATTGTAGGTACATATCATGATGTGGTATCATACAATTATATTCTAGTAAGAACTGTAATAAAGTCACTGCTATAAATAACAACATTCTTTATCACGATCATCTATCATTATCAAATCATCTAATGTCATGCAGAGTTAGCAGTTAGCTCCTAAGTTCGTATATGCGAGAATCGGTATTATATAACACACACACACCAGTCTACATGCATTGTTCCAATATTGATAGGAACTTTCTAGAATCTATAAATTATTATAAATGTCTTAACAGAATAAAAAAAAGGGTGAAATGAATATAACTTATAGGATTTAATCAAACTAGAAAAATATCGATATATCCTACGTTGAGAAAACAATTATACTATGTAAGCATAGATACGCTACATATGATTGCGAGCCTGAGTATAAGCATAAACCCTATACTACAGATTTTTATCCTTTTTCATTATATGTACTACAGACGAAGTGAAAGAATAGGTACATTTAACATACGTATGCTACAATTATCTAATTTTCTAGTTTTCTAGACGTAATGTAATTTTGAACAGATTTTAACCCTTTTCGTTATATCTACTACCCTTGTAAGCGATTTCTACATATACGTTCTTATTGTTTATACACCATATAGATATTCGTAGCATCTAAAGTAAACTCTTATTTAAACGTTATTTTACAATATATCATACATTTCAACAGCTCGTATGATTATCCGTCTCTATCGTAACCCAGTATGTAAGGACATTATGTTAAATACTATCTCATACATGTAAATAAACATTTCTTTAAAGAGTTTGTTAGGTCACCTAATCTGTTATAATATTACTATGATATTAGATCTCGTCGATTACAGTTTTACCATTAGGACATACTTAGTAGGTTATACGTGCTAAGTAAAATAATAAACAGATATTTCGAGAATTTTATGCATTCTTGAGAGAACGGGGTATAATATTTAAAAAGGCTGTAGAAAACATATCAGCAGAGAAAGAGAATACATAAATACAGTATGTTTTGTATGATGAGTTGTCGTCAGTTTAAAAGAAATAAGTTCGTCGCCATATTTAAACGTTATTTTACAATACATCATACATTTTCAATAGCTTCTAAATACGCAGATATGTAATAATATACTATATACTCTTGTAGGTTATTCAACGTATCTATAGTAAACTCTTATGATTAATAATAATCTGTAACCATTTTCGATACCTTCGAAATATAAGTCTATAACATATGTTTGTAATACGTCTTTATAACTTTTGAAACACAGGGTAGTTACCTCTTGCAATATCTACAGTTATGAGAACCCTGAAGACTTAACCTGGAGAAATAAATCAGATAAATATTTTACTTTTTATTGAAACGATAACTTTGCGTACTAATATATGAAAATAATATAATGTATATCGCCTGATAAATAAATTGAAATTATTCTTATTCTTTTACAATAAAATGTGTTTTGAAAAAACACGATGAAACGTTATGTATATTAATGCAGGAGTACTGTTAACGCATTCATTATTTAGAGATTCACTTATAAGTACACTATCTATTTAACTGATTCAATAAAAATTTCGTTATTTTTAAAATTCCTAACGAGGGACCTACTGATAAGCGTTATATTATACCAGGTACGTATGATACTCTACTGTTGATTGCATACCTGATGAACGCAGTTGTACAAAGTAATATAGGATATACGTTACAGAGAAGTTTAATTTTCCGTGCAACAAATGACCTATATATATATTTTATGTATAAAGCTGACATTAACATATTTAGCGCATACCTGTTGAACATAGCTGTATAAAGTAATATTTAAAAGGCTTATATTTTAGAGATCGGATACAGTCGCATATATTCCTGTATATTACCTCTAAATTTTACGTTAACAATACATGCAGTCAGGTTTGGCGTAAATAACAATTAGGGATATCAAAGTCATACTAACTGAACGCTAACATAATATGCTCTACAGGTCAAACTTAATTAATTAACCCTGGGGTTATACATCCTTAGGTTAGAAACAGTCTTGAAACAAAAAACGGCTGAGTCCACCCTGTTAGACAAGAAATCAGAGTATGGGCGTGATAAATAAAACATATAAAGTTATTTTACAAACATTTATTTAGTATACATAACCTAATACAAGAATATAGATTATAAGTTGTTTTCTATGACGACTGTTGTAGTTCTACGGGTCTCTGAGTCGTCGTATGCCCTCGCAGCAATACTAATACGTATAAAGTCCGACGACTGACTCATTGGAACTGTACCGGTAGCCCTTTCCTTGTTCAACTCTTCGTTACTATCATAGTTGGTAAACGAGGAACCACATTCATCAATACCCAAATGCATGGTTGAAGTCACATCTTCTTCTTCTTCTTCTGTCTCATTGATATCAGCAGGTCCATTTGCTTCCTTTACCAGAGTTGTCTTTACAACATCTGCGTTATTATGTACGTTTTTTAAGTGCCTTTTATAGCTGTCGATGCGTGAAAGATATTTGAAGCAATTAGAACACCGGACTTTGATTGATTCGTGAACGCTTTTCGTATGTCTTTTTAAGTTGTCAGAGCGTGAAAAAGTTTTGACACAGCTAGAACACTGGATTCTGTTTGAATCGTGTATGGTTTTTACGTGTCTCTTGCAGGTGAATGGCCTCGCGAAAGACTTGAAGCAAACCGGACACTGTATATTGCAATCCTGTCGACCAGAGTCATTCTTCTTACATACGTCGTTAGCGTGCTGCTCCATTTCGACTAATGAAGGAACAGGAACACTACCCCAGCCTATTTATACTGATCGACCAGCTCAATCGGTTGTTCTCGGTTATAATCGTAAGCGCTCGGAGCAATATGTATGCTCGAGAATGAATCGTAGGTTCCATCCTAAGTGTATAACCCGGAACCGATGTCCGTACATTTTAAATTATCAAACTTACCATATAAACATGAATATTTACTACATTTGCTTTAATTCTTGTTCCCTCCCTACATACCTACCTACCGTAAACAATATGACATATCTGTGTCTAAATACAATGAACGAAAGTACTAGAGGAACTTAATACCTTAGATCACGGCTGTTTCTGGATACATGATTTCCTCTTACAATATCTATAGTTATGAGAACCTTGAAGACTTAACCTGGAGAAATAAAACATCGTCAGTTTAAAAGAAATAAGTTCGTCGCCATATTTAAACGTTATTTTACAATACATCATGCATTTTCAATAGCTTCGAAATACGCAGATGTGTAATAATATACTATATACTCTTGTAGGTTATTCAACGTATCTATAGTAAACTCTTATGATTAATAATAATCTGTAACCTTATTGTTTTTATTACATCACAGGTTAGAGCATACGAATATAATTTAGGTTAGATTAGGTTAGAGCCTACGAATACATTTTTAGGGCAGAACGTAGGGAGCAGAGTAAGTACAAAACAACATACTTTCATACAAAAACGTTTATTGATACGAGTAGTTTCGACGCTACTTAAAACATAATACATAACTTATATATATAATATCTATTAAAATAGTACATTTCGTATACACTAATAATAGTACTACATACCCTACTATAAAGTAAACATGGTAAGTATAACAGCAGTTTAAAAGAATAGATAGTCAATATAACTATATCTAATTATTTTATAAAATACTATGTTAACTAAGAGGTTATATACAGAATATATACGCCTGTATTCGACCTCTAGAGGGTTCATAAGACTAGACTAGACTAGACCAGACCAGACCAGACCAGACTAGACCAGACCAGACCAGACCAGACCAGACCATACCAGACCAGACCAGACCAGATCATACCAGACCAGACTAGACTAGAGTATAGATGATAGACTGTAAAATCATGAACAATTATACCACCTGTAATATAATAGAGCTTACTTGATATTTTAAAATTAGTGGCTGAATCTAATTATTACAGAAATTCAATTGTAGAAACTGAAGGTGTAATCTTTAAAAAATCTAAAGTTAGAAGTTTTTAGTAGTCAGGTTAGATTAATAGAGGGTGTTATAATCAAATCGTTTTAGAAACTATTTGTTTTGTAAGATTGGCGCCGTAAGGAAAAACAACATAGCTGTAGTCATGATTTTGAAATTGAGATAGCTCGGGACAAAACGATGAATACAAAGTTTAGAAGTTTATTTCAAAATTCTGTGATAAAAAACATTAATTCTTCTTTACTTTACTTTAAAACCCAAAATTGCATGATAAATCAATATAATATTAATTAAATTATATAAATTATTAAATTAAATTTTATAAATGATTAAATTAAATGAAGCAATCTAGGTTAGACCCCCAAAAATTATATTAAGGTTATAGATTTTAGACTCCGGTTGTTGCAAAGATTCAAGAATCTCTATTAAGATTAGTTCATAAAACAATTATTAGGTTAGAGCATGTAGCTACTTACAAAAAAAAATCTCTATTAAGATTAGTTCATAAAATATTTATTAGGTTAGACCATTGTAGCTACTTACAAAATCGTCATTAACATTCGAAAAACTTACATATAATACTAGTTGGGTTATAGTTTACGAATATATTTTAGGTTAGATTTAGGTCGCGCGCGATCTAAATCTAACCTAAAATATATTCGTAAACTTATACTTTGATGATAGACCTCGAACACAGGATAATGAGATGTAATCTAAAAGTTCAAATGCTTAGTTTACATAAACAAATGTAGAACATTTACATATTATAGATATAGCAGGTAAACAGTAGTGGAAAGATCGTTAAACATAAAATCATAATAACTTACCTGATTAAATTAAATATACACTGTTAAACTCTGGATAGCTGTGTTGATAATAGTTGTTTTAAGTTTCTTTATGACTAACTCACTAAATTCCTTTGTCTGTCGTATTAAACAATACATTTTTACTAGATAATTGTAAATGAAAAGATGCTAAGATAATAATAATGAACTAGAGATAATCTCTAATTTTATATATGACGTTTATATAGAGCAGGAGTGAGTAATTGTCATTTAAAACAATACTTTATGCCGGTTTTAAGATGATGAGCTCTTAACAAATTATTTATAAAATCTAAATTCCTTTCAGTCAGTCATTCGTAAGAACGTTTGTTTATTTATGGTTGAAAGCAGTTTTAAAGAATGTCGAAGACAACCTGGCTAATTAGTTTGTACGTATTTTCATGCAAAAACATTTAGTTTGAAAGTTATTTCTTAACCAGTTTTAGCTATAGATAATGTTTTTGAATTTTAAAAATAATGCTCTACAGTATTCTATATTCTTAAACGTTTCATTTAAATAAAATTTTATGAAATCATAACGACCCTAATTGTTTTACCGTATTTTAATTGTTTATCCGTATATTTAAACAGGTCAAATGTACCATAGATAATCCGACAGTTGATTGACAGTAGCTTTAGAGTTACTTTTGTATAGTTGAAAATAAATTTTTATTATTACGTTTCATATTAAATTATTTTCGCAGAATTACATGATGACCTGAAGATAAATATCAAATAGGACTGATTTATTTTAAAATAAATTTATGAGAGAGAGATGAGAGATGGCAAATAATATATAAAAAATGAGATGTACAGAATGAGATGTCAGTTATGTAAATGAGAGAGGAGATACGCTAATGATACCGTGAATTAATTTAATTTGAGCATGCATATGAGAAATGAGAGAGATAAGATATGCTAATGATACCGTGAATTAATTTAATTCGAGCATGCGTAGGAGAAATGATTAATTCGAGCATCCATATGAGAAATGATAAATGTAAATGACAGATGAGATATGCTAATGATACCGTGAATTAATTTAATTCGTGAATGCATATGAGAGATGATAAATGTTAATGAGATATGCTAATGATACCGTGAATTAATTTAATTCGAGCATCCATATGAGAAATGACATATGAGATATGCTAATGATACCATCAATTAATCTAATTCGAGCATCCATATGAGAAATGATAAATGTAAATGACAGATGAGATATGCCAATGATACCGTGAATTAATTTAATTCGAGCATGCGTATGAGAAATGATTAATTCGAGCATCCATATAAATTTTTACGCAGCATTTAACATTCTAGTGTAATGATTCATTGTTACGAGCTCTAGGAATTTTAAGTCCGCTTATTATTTTGTTAGGATTAAGATTTCTTTGCGTTATTTTAAAACGTTGTTCGTCGAAATAATCATATAGATTAATTATGCTTAATATGAATTTTAGTTCGTATAAGATTAGCGCTGACGCGTAACTATTTAATAAATACAACTTTTACAGTCTTTTAATAGATTACCTCGTTGGTGTAGTGGATGCATTGGCTGACTACCATTCGAGCGGTCCCCGGTTCAAATCCTGTTGGCTCCATTGGTTTTTTATAAAAAATATAGCGGGTTGCCTATCAACAGGTGCATAGAAATCTACTATACCGATCATATGACGTCACCGATAGATGGCAGTAGTAGTACTAAAAAATTTGAATCTAAGGGTGGGAAATCCTAGATGACAAATTAAAATGACAGATACAAAATGGCAGATATGTTCGCGCATGCATATGAGAAATTATATATGTAAATCAGAGAGGAGATATGTAAATGATACCGTGAATTAATTTAATTAGATCAATTAATTTAATTCGCGCATTTAATTCGCGCATTTAATTAGACCACGCCTCATTTGAATATTAATTAGATCGCGGGTCATTTGAATATTAATTAGATCGCGGGTTATTTGAATATAGTAGGCGTGTCATCCAAGATGGCGTCGACCAATCAGAAGCAAGGGGAGGAGCTAGAGGAGAGGGGATAGCCAATCAGAGAGCAGCAGGCGTGGCCAAAAGTAGGAAGGGAAGGGGTCTGGCCAGGTGACGGTATACCTACTTACTGCAACTTTATTTCCCGCGATTTTACTCCTACTTCGGGAATTCCTCAAGGTTCGAATCTTGGACCTTTACTTTTCTTACTTTTTATTAATGACATAGTAGATCAAATATCTTGCCACTGCCTTCTCTTTGCAGATGACATAAAATTGTATCGTGAAGTTAACAATTATAATGATGCCATGCAATTACAAAATAATCTTTACACGGTGTCGTAATAATAGACTTTCACTAAACATCACTAAATGTAAAACCATGTCTTTTACAAAAAAAAACTAAACGGGTATAGTTATATCTACACCGTCAATGACATTGCTATACAAAGAACGGATTTCTTTAAAGATTTAGGTATCATCTTTGATCCTAAGCTAGATTTCGCTGCACATATACATGACATTGTTAGTCGAGCTTTTAAAATGTATGGCTTTATCTACCGAAATTGTAAACACTTGTAGTAAACACTAAAATTTGTATTTCATATTTAGTCGAACCACTACTCTGTTTTTGTAATTTTTAAATTTAAGTGCCGTGCATGATTTATCAAATTTAAAATTATGGAAGAGATTATTTGCGAAGAATGTGATGTTACATTCTGAATATTTCAGAAATTATGCAGATTTGAGAAAACGAATGACCACTGTACATAAAGTGGAAATTGGGTATAATGAGTTTCAGTTTGAATCTTCTTCAGGTAAGCTCCTGGATTTGATAATAATAATAATAATAATATCATTTCTTACTCTTGAAGTACATGCATTGTGTTTTTATTCATTCATTCATGTGTCTCGGTGCATTTTTTCTGTGGAGACAGCCAGAGCTACCTAGCGCTGGATGACCCAAACCCTATTGAACTACGCGATGTAAAAGAGAGAGGTGAGGATCCGAGCTTGAATTATTTTTTCGTATTTCAACAAAAGCAACAAGTGGCGTTCAATCACCACGGTTTGCTTATTCCACTTTGACCTTTGGAGGAAAGTGACACGAGTTTTGCAAAGTGAAGTGATACGAGTTTTGCAAAATACGTAAGAACAGCAGTGTTTTAAGAGTGCGTTAGTTACTAAAGCTTACCCATTAGGGTAAGCAGTTGGCACCTAGTTTTATTTAACTATGTTACGCAATAGTGTTTATAGCAAGTCATAAAAAAAGTAACAATATATAAGAACATATCAAATTATATAACAATTAATTTCAATAAATTGTCTAGCATTTCATCGACGGAAAGATCAAATCTAGGAAGGCAATTTGTCATTGTATGTTCTGCATACTTCATTTAAATTATTAACCGATGGCAGTAAGAAAGATTTTTACAACGGTCATTGCTCCTATAATTACATAAACAAGGGGAAAGGTGTAAGACATTTTAAAAGCAAGGAACAAATAAAATTGGGAAAACTTGTCGTTCAAGGATGGAGGTTTTGACTAAAAGTGAGGGACTTATTCTGGTGAAGTTTTGGATAACCCATGTAGGTCACTCACTTGACATTGTCTATTTTTTTAAACAAAAACAAGAGCTAAAATTGCAAGTATGTTTACATGCCCTTATTTAAAAACCATAATTTAGTAAACAATTTTTTGGGTTCTAGATAAATTAAAAGGAGGCGCAACTTTTGTGCACATATTAG
This sequence comes from Agrypnus murinus, assembly GCA_929113105.1. NCBI lineage: Eukaryota > Metazoa > Arthropoda > Insecta > Coleoptera > Elateridae > Agrypnus > Agrypnus murinus. The sequence goes on from OV816024.1 coordinate 112,424,844, forward strand.
ATGATATTCGGGATGCTGGTTTGATAAAATAAGAATTACAACGAATCCTGCTAAAAAATATTATTTTGGCTAGTCTTTTAAATAAAACAGATGTTACTATAAACATCCATACAAGGTTCGACCATACATACACTTCGTAATTTGTTTTTCCTATTAACAGGAATGCTAATAATATTAGTTTTTATATTTTTAATTAGATATTTAATGTTTATGTAAATGTAATTATAGTTTTAGCCTGAATTGTTTTTGTTGAATAAATGTTTTTCACTATATTTATATTTAATATTACCTATTCTGTTTTCTTAAATATATTTTTGCCCTTGAAAAAAGGGATTATAAATCTGATTTTTGCATATTGATAATAATGAAAGTTTTGTAAGATTCTTAAACACTTTTTTTAATTATGTTTGTAAAAAACAAATTTGAATCTCCTCTGAGGTTACTGTCAAAGGATAGTACGTTTTTCTGATTTCTTTAACATTTTGCATAAATCCTTTTACAACAAATTTCTCAACTTATGCAAAAAATATCGTGTGCAACACGTTAGAAAGTTTTTTTTCACTCATTTGCTTGATAAACACGTGAAAAAAGTATGACTTTCATAACTAGATGTACAATATACTATTCTATAGGGCATAGGCATTTATTAATTTATATCCATAAAATAGATTTATTTGACAGGGAATTTAATGTAGGTATTTTCTGGAAGCTATCGACAAGTAAATTTTAAAATTGGCGCCATTAATTTTGTGTTTGACCTTGGTAGCAAACGAATTGTCAAATCCTGCGATGTCAAACAAACACCGGATCGGATGTTGTGCGAGACGCTCGTGTCGCCCATTGTATTCATAACAACCATTCCGTCAACGTAGATAAAATAGATCTATTACATATGCAAAAGCAAGGTAAAATGTTAGATTTACTCAAACAGTTAGGAACTGAGAAAACATATAGCAATAACACATAATAACAAATAAATAGGATATAAACCCCGAACAAGCTCGTTATATTGTATATTGATGTTTCGACAATATTAAATAATTAAGAATTAAATTTTGGGCATCATACACGGTCGTACGCGACCACGTCGTCGAAGATATCTATTATTACTGTCAACAATACCGAAAACTAATTTAAAGATTTAAACTGAGGCTACTAGATAAGCAAGGCTATAAGGAAACAATGTATTGTCAGCAGTTCATTTATTTCATTAATGTATTAGAAGACCGGAATTATTTTCTTAAAAACTTCATATTTTACATGCAAATCTCAATAAGGGGTTGCTACATACTGTTTGCTATTGTAAATGTTGTTTGCTAAACATAAGGCCATATCTAAACATGATATAGTTTAATACAAAAGAAATGAAAGTAAGCTGTGCAAATTTCAGAAGTATAGATTAATGTTCAAAAATATGTAGTTCATGAGATGTTTCATGCTTTTATTTTATATTCAATAAAAATAAATCTATGCTTGTTCAGACCTATTCTAACTCTGGGCCCATATTCTTGAACTCATATGAACAAGCTTCGCATACGAAATGACGTAAATCTCTATTATCTACTAACATTTGATTGGCTAAGTTGCATTTTATGACGTAAAAATTACGTCAACTCGTATGCGAAACCTGTTCGCATAAGTTCAGGAATACGGACCCTGGAGTTAGTTTATTAAATAAGTGCTGACATCTTCAATGTACGAAATGAATAGTCTCTCTAGATTGACTCTGACCGTAATATAATAATAGGGCAGTGTCCGAGGCTGAAATGCCAAGTCAAACAGCGTGTTCGAAAATAGTTATATCTAAGTGTTAGAAATACTACATTTTTTCTTAATAATATACTACCTATATATATATATATATATATATATATATATATATATATATATATATATATATATATATATATATATATATATATATATATATATATATATTGCTGTGGATGGTAGTTTCAAAATTTTGGAAAATTTTGAAAATTTTGTGAAAATCTAAAATTTTTGTTAAATACTAACACTTTTGAAATATTTTTATCAACTTTTCCAGTTAAAAATAAATTTGAGGTATTTTATGATGTGTCATTGATTACACAACCAATGTGTACTTTTTAATAAGGTTAAATAATACATGTTTCTTTATTTATTATTAAATAGCTTACTCACCGATTACTTAAGTGTACGTAACATCCAGTTATTCGCAAGTTTTTGTTATGATGTAATTCAATTATGTATAATTTCAAATGAGCATTATCGACGGGTTATGTGATTCTTTAAGGTTTTGTTAATGTAAATACATCGTTATTATTGCGTAAAAGTGTTGTATAATAGATGTGTCACTTTTATAAAGAGTATTAATCTGCTATTATGTATTATATGTTGTAAATAGTGTGGTCATTGTATTAGATGATAAGGTGACGTCAAATTGTGTAATATAATTATGTATATAGTCAATAGTATATAAGCTTAGAAAATAATAATTTTAGGACACTTACTGATAGAAAGCGACAGAGTAAAGTCGTGAAAAGACAATAGTAAAATGTAAATAGACACTTACTGTTAAACGACGAAAGAGTAAAGATATTATAGTAAATCAAGCGACAAAGTAAAGTCGTGGCTGATAATATTGTAAAAATTTAAATAGTCTAGAATTAAATAGACAAGTTAGTTGGTGATTTGAATACGGCGAAGGTGTAAAAAGTATAAATTGTAAAAGTGTATATGATTATAAAGAACCACCTTTAAGATAAATTACTTGCTAAAGTTAAGCAAGATAATAAATCTACGTTAAAACCTTAAACGGGTGTTTTATTTCATTAAACACAAAAACAACTATAAGTATCCTACGAAAAAGGGAAATTGTACCCGCAATTAATAAACAAAAGTGAGTTACCAGAATCAAGTTTTGGATGAAATTATATGGGAAATCCATGCAAAAGGAAGAAAGTCAACCGGAATTGGAGATCAGCCCTGGATCAACATAAAGTGATCTACTCTGCCAATGGTTTGGGAAAGAGGACATCTATAGTTAAAGGAAAGAAGAAACATTATAAAAAGGTAGGAAGTTATTTCCTTTTTGTATTGGCATTTGCTGAAGAAAAGACTATCGTTTGTGAAGTGTAGTAAAGTGATTTGAACAATTTAGTAATAGTTAAAAATTAATTAAGATTTCACTTTTAAAAGTGTTTTTAAATTTCAATTTGTATATTTTTTTTAATACCACAAGAATCCACATTCACCCTGAGATGAGTCTTTATTAAATATAATTCTGTTAATTTAAGTTATTTAACTGGCGCCCAACTCTCTTACGTAAACTTGAGTTAGTCAAGAACTAACGTAACATTAATTTTATATAACCATTGCATTATTAAATCTATTAAAAGGTATTTTCAAATCATATTAGAATTTATAAAAGAGTGAACTTTGAAAAGCATTTCCAAAGTTCACAGTCATTTAAAAAAATCAATTTAATTATAAAGTAATTATCTACGATCGAACGGCAATTATTCACAGTTTCAAAATATATAATAAAATTTTTAAAAATAATTTATTATTTTTAATTAACCAATATCACTGCATTTATTTATGTCGCTGTCAACGCGGGGCATTTGTTAATGTAGGGCAAAATACTATATTTTTTTAAATGAGATATTACTGCATTTATATATGGCGACCGGCAACGTGGGACCTTTTGTGGTACATATAACCTTTTCTGGTACATATAACCATTTGTGGTTTATATAATCTTTTGAAAAATAGTAGGCGTATAGTAGCTTTTAATAGATTATTTGGCTTTTGAGATTATTTAGTTTTTGTAGATTATTTTGCTTATAGTAATAGTTGGCTTATTACGATTATATTAAATTATTAGGCTTATAATAGCATAATTGTAGGCATATTAAGGCATACGGTAGGAAATTATTAATTTAACATAATATTAGGAAATTAGCATATTACAGCTAATACTAGGATATTTAAAAGATATTGAGAAGATTTTTAGTGGTTAATGTATGACGTCAGTTAAAAATATATATTCTGCGAAGGAAAGTAATTTAGTATTGAAAAAGAGGTGTATAGATAAAGAATTAATAGTTTCTGAGAAACAGAAAGTTTTAACGATTTCCATAATGGAGGGGAACGGTGAAGAAAGCAAAACAGTAGAACCTACACTTTCACAACTTATGGCATTTATGGTAAAACAATCTGCAGAAATGAATGCTAAATTCGATGCTAGACTAGACAAACAATCTGTAGAATTGAATACAAAATTTGACAAACAGTCTGAAGACATGAAAGAAATGAAAGAATACATGAAAACTAAATTAGACAAACAATCTGAAGAAATAAAAATTGTATCGGAGACAATAAAACAAGAACTAAAAGATTATACTGAAACAATTATTAAAGAAATAAGAAGTAATAGAAAAACATTAGAAGAAGATAGGCAACTTGTAGAATTAGGAAAATTAGATGTAGGCAATAATCAGGATAACATTGTGAAAGATGAGTTAGAAATTGTAAATGTAAGTTATAATGTTAAAGAAGATGAAATTTTAAAGGAAGAAATAATTAAAAAGTTAGATTATAGTAGAAAAGATAAGAAAGGGGTGGTTATAGGTAAACAAATTAGGAATAAAAAAGTAAAATTAAAATACAGACTGAAGAAAAACAGAAGGAAAATTATGTTAGGTAATTTTAAGGCAAAAGAGAAAAATAGGAAGTTTGAGACAGGTAGTAGGAAAAAGATTAAAATTAGAGATAAATTTTGGAAAAAACAAATTTTACCAATTAGTAATTTTCATCTAACGAACTATAAAAGCAGAAGAAAGAAATAAAGATCTTTGTAGAATATTATTGTGATTAGAATTTACATAACCAATTTGTGACAAGAAACCCAGATATGAGGTAATTTAAAATGATTCAGACTTAATATAACTGATTTGACTTTATACCGGGTGATTTTTTAAATTTCTGATCTAGTAAGTCGTGATTTTTACGCCGTATCGAAGGTCACCGAAACGTAGGGCGTAGCGTTGATCACACTGCTATTCCAAATGTCATTTATGTGACAAATTGACTACTTACTTTTACATTTATTAAACAAATTGATAAATATTTAAACAGTGATCATTTGCGAAACATGCTTTTACCAAAGTGTGCATTTTATTGCGAGTTTAAGTGCAATTTCGATGTGATTATTGACTTGAGAAGTTTAGGTTATGGTTACAACTCGCTTCAATTTTTATTCCTTGGATTTAAGAAATAGCAAGATTTATTCACAATTATAACAATTTACATTGTTAACACAATATTTATTCAAAATTTACAACAACTGTTGGAAATGTTGACCTTCAGCATCTATACACAAATTAACTCGGCGCTTCATATTCTCGAACACTCTAATAAGCACTTCTGGTGAAATCCTTGCACATTCTTGTCTGATTCTTTGTTTCAAGTCATCAATTGTGTGTACTGGTTCTTTGAAAATGGTGTTTTTTAAAGTCGGAAACAAGAAATAGTCCAGGGGCGTCAAATCTGGTGATCGAGGTGGATAAATATTCTCGGTGTGGTTGCTGATTAAACGGTCGTCATAATATTGTCTTAGGTAATTTAAAGTTGTATGGGCTGTGTGTGCTGTTGCTCCATCCTGCTGAAAGTAACCATCACGTAACTCTTCAGGGTCAAGTTGATTGATGAACTGTCCTAAAATATTTTGATACCGCTCAGCTGTGATAGACTCTTCGAAAAAGATGGGTCCAATTAACCGTCTTCGTGAAATGGCCACCCATATTCCAATTTTTTGAGGGTGTAAAGGCGATTCTCGAAAAAAATGGGGATTTTCTGCACTCCACATCCGCATATTTTGTGAGTTTACATACCCCGAAAGATGAAACCAAGCTTCGTCACTAAAGAAACTCAAGTCCAGAAGATCATTATCCATTGTCCGATTGAAAAAATTACAATAGGATATCCTTTTCTCATAATCTGGCGGCAGAAGTTCTTGATAAACCTGCATTTTGTAGGGACGCATGTGCAGGTCTTTTTTAACAATTTTTTGACATGTGCTGTAAGATAAGTCCACTTGTTGTGAAAGTCTTCTTAAGGACGTATGAGGGTCATCTTCCATTATTTGTCTTACATTTTCAACAGTTTCAGGAATTCGTTTTGTTGGTCTGCCACTTCCAGTTTTTCACTGAACACTGCCAGTTTCTCGGAATAGATTCACCACATAAGAGTCATGAGAAAATTTGCCTCTATCACTGCAAGATCTGGAAATTTTTCTTGAAACTCCCGAAGACATGCTCCGGCTTCATACACCCATTGACCATTAACTTGATGACCATTACGAAAGTAAGCTTCGATCATAAATGTTTTTTGTTCCTGTGTGAACACCATTTTGTTGTGATGAAAAACACTCCAAAATAACGTTGAAAACTAAGCGTTCAATCACAAACGAAAGGTTAGTCTTGAAAAAGACTGATTTTTGATAATAACCGAGATAATAACTGGCGAAACGGAATTCAAAACACGAGGAAACAGTGAAGCACAAAAGACGGCAAAAGCGAGAACAACACTGGAGTAGGTTATGTTTATGTCAACATTTTTGAAATCTGACAGTTGTGACAAATCGAACGATTCAAACTACGCCCTACGTTTTCCGCATCTTTTGTTTTAAAATTATGTCATGGCTTTCTAGATCAGAAATTTAAAAAATCACGCGGTATAATAAACAGACTTATGGAATTTTATACTCAATTAGGACTTATGTATTATGTTATTAAAAATGAAAGAGGGAAAGTGTATGAATAAATTGAAAATTAAAGTTTAAATGAAAAATGTTTATGAAATGCTTATAGGGGAAAATGGGGATTAGGAAATGATATTAAAATAAAATTATAAATGAAAGATTAATGAATAATAAGAAGATATAAGTTTATAAGGTGAATAGTGATGAATTTGATTATGATTAGTAGAAATCTTCTATTGAAAATAAAAATAAAAGTAGGATTGTGGTTAGATAAAATGAGAATTATGATTGAAATATGTTATTGATGAGGAAAACATTAGTGAATTTATTAAGAGTAGATTTATTAACAAAATGAATTAGGACATTTCATGATTATGTCGATATAAAGCAAAAGAATTATGAAATAATTTGTAACCTTATCTTTTAGGTTTCACTTGCCTGCTAGCTTATTAGACAGTGGGGGTCGTGGGTTTCAAAGAAAGTCGAAAAAATAGTTCATGCATTTAATTAAATATAAATAAATTTACGAATAACAACAAGGTAAAAACAAATCTTTAGTAACACAACAAATTATAACATAAGAATGCGAATAACAGTAAGTATGGACGTGTGTGTTAAGTTGCCTACATTTGAGCCTTTAAATTCAAAAAGTTTGAGTAGGTACCCGAAAGGGTGGCAGGCGTTATTGAACTTATTAAACGCGACTACCAGTTTTTCTTTTCAAAAATGTGAAGGTAGGTAAGTAACTTTAATAATATCAATTAGAAACATATAAATCAAAGGCTTGGTTTTCAGGTTACTTTTGAGGCAACTGTCCATAAATAATAACACGGTTTGGATCCAAAACGTTTACAACGGTAATATTGATTAATCAACAATTATGTAATATAAATAACCAATAAACCAACACTTAAACTAATACAAATAAACTGCATTACATTCACAGCTCTAAATCTTGAGTGGCCATGGTCTGCCATACATATCAGCCTTTACAGCAAGAGGATTTCTTAAGATGTAAGTATAAAAATCTACACTGACCTTTATCTTTAATTAATCTTACTATTCTAGGTATCAGCGACGTCTGCTGCCCTTGCCACATAAACTCCACTGGAGTGGACGATTGAGGATCACCCTGAGCCTCAAAGGTAGGCAGAATTGAGTTCCATAGCTCAGAATCGAAACGGGAGCCCGGTACGGAAGCGAGCCAGCAAGTGATAACCAGAACAACGCCTGTTAGATTTCGTTTGCGTATCTCTTGCTATCCCTTACAACCCTAATATAATTTTTATATAATTATTGATGTATATATTATTAATTAGCATATTTTGAACATACCTAGTTGTTATTTGGGTAAAAACAATAATTTGGATAACCCTCTGTAAACCGTAATTTTAACTTGTGGCCATTTTTGAGAAATCTTATCTCGTCGCCTTTCTGATATTCGAAATTCCTCTAGCCTTTATCAAACCCCAGCAAGTGGCGACCTCGATTTAACTTTATAAATATACCGCGCCCGAATTTTATTTTTGAATTTAGTTATTAAGAAAACAATGTACATATAACAATTTTATGTAATAATATTCTATTAACAATAAATAATTTAACTACTACAAATAATAAACGATATTTTATTATACTCCCCCTTTTGTTACGAAAAAAATATCTTGATATTTTTTCAAGCTCGTAAACTAATTACTACGATCTAAGCCTAATCTAGGTATAATCCTATAGAACTTAAGGTAACCCAATATAAAAATTAATAAGCTATTGATAAATAGTAAAGACAATTTCCTAGAGAATCTTGCGAAAAGTACTTATCAAAATTTCATAAGGAAATTTTAAACGGACATCAAAATCCAAATATTTTTTGATCTATTGATATCACCCTAACTTTTCAAATGAATTAAAAAAATTCCATAGACCTCTTTTTAAACATGTCCAAAATCGGTATGCAGCTGCTAAAGTCTAAATTCGGTAATTATCTTATCATTTCCTGAAAAAAGAAAGAAACAAACGCGTTGTACACCACGCTGTTTCCTTTTGTCAAAATCGTATCTATGAGAATCACGCCCAAACAACATTCACTCTTCCTTCCATCCTTTTCAATCACGAGATCTCGCATACCTAATCATCATCCTCGCTTCTCATAGCTTTAATATCTTTAATATGCCATCTTCCTAAGTCATCGCCGTTCATACTTTGCAATCTATAAACCAATGGTGAAATTACTTCAGTTACTGTGCAAGGCACAAACTTTGGCTCTAACTTTGCTGAAAATTGCCTATGGGCATCCGAAAGGACATAATTCTTTTTCCAGACATTTTGTCCTGCTTGATATTCTGGTGCAGGTCGTTTACGTAAATTGTACGACTGGCAATTTTTCTTATAAGCGGCATGAAGGTGTTTCCTAACAAGCCTGTAAATCTCCGGTAGATTCTTTATATCTTCCGAGTATTCCGAACGGTTAATAGATGACAAGTCATAATCATCATATTTACCTACAGGACCATAAAATTTTCCACTCAACGGAACGTAGCGTCCGAAATTGAGGTAAGTAGAACTGTACCCTGTAGCTTCGTGCTTAGCCGTTCTGATAGCATATCCTATTTTCGGTAAATTTATGTCCCATTTTTTGTGGTCATGATCTTTGATATAAGATCTGATCGCAGCGCCAATCACCCGGTTGACACGCTCAACAGGATTAACTTGTGCGTGGTACCTAGCGTTGAACCAAATAATTGAATCATATTTCTTGGTCATATCTTGAAATAACTTCCCCGTGAATTGTGTTCCATTATCACAGATTATTATCTGTGGTGCACCAAACACCAAAAAAACATTGTTTTCTACATACTCTACAATCTTCTGAGCTGTAGCTTCTCGCAATGGCTGCAACAGAGTATATTTGGTAAACCAATCCGACACGACCAATAAGTATTTTGAACATTTGCTTGATCGTGGTAATGGGCCCATCAAATCAATGGATATAAGCTGCCAAGGATAACTTATCTTTTTTTCTTGTCCCATATAACCTGGACGTGATACGTTTTGTACCTTTTGTGCACCGCAAATCTTACACGAATACACGTAACGTTTTACAGTTGGCCGCATTGATGGCCAATAATATAATTCTTGTGCTCTTGCTAATGTTTTAGACACTCCAAAATGCGCAGCCGTAGGTGCTGCATGGCATTCTTCCAATACCTGATTTCGTGCTGAGCTAGGGATGACCAACTTCCATTCGGGTAGGTTAGTTCTTACGCCGGCTGTAATCTCAGCATGCTTGTACAGAAGACCATCCTTAATTTGGAAATCAGGACAGGAGTTTGGGTTCTTCTTAATTTTAGCTACCATTTTCTTGTACCATCTATCCCTCAAACATTCTCGCGAGTTTAAGGAAATAAGACTCACTTCTGCTATAGGAGCACGGGAAAGTGCGTCTGGCACAATGTTTAGACTTCCCTTTCGGTGCTCAATAGTCATATTATATTGTTGTAATTTCATGCTCCAGCGTGCTAGTCGACCAGAAGGGTCCTTGAGGTTATGCAACCACAAAAGACTATAGTGGTCTGTCAGAACTTTAAACTGTGGAGCCCCTTCAACATATGGACGGAACTTCTCAACTCCGAATAACACTCCTAGACATTCCTTCTCGGTTGTCGAGTATTTTCTCTCTTGAGGGTTCAAGGTCCTACTTGCATACGCTACTACTACTTCGTTGTCTTCGTCATCCGATTGAGTAAGCACGCACCCTAACCCCACATCGGAGGCATCGCTCTGAATGGTGAAGAGTTTCTCATAATCTGGACTCGCCAGAATAGGTGCATCTACTAAGGCTTCTTTGATCAGCTGAAATTTTTCTTCTGCTTGCTGTGTCCACTGAATCTGTTGCCTCTTTCTCTTGCCTTTTATTAGCGCAGTTAATGGAGCTGTCAAGGTGGAAAAGTTTTTAATAAAGCGCCTGTACCAACTGGTAATACCAACAAACCTTTTAAGCTGTGTGACGGTTTGTGGTTGAGGATATTCTAAAACAGCTGAAATTTTATCTGGGTCAGTTCTCAGACCTTTTGAATCGACCACATACCCTAAATATTTTAAGGAATCGCGGCAAAATTCACACTTATCAAAGTTAATTGTGAGATTGGCTTTTCTCAGTCTCTCCAAAACCTGAAATAAAATTTCAATGTGTTTTTCGAACGTAGGTGTAGCTATAATGACGTCGTCGAGGTAGACAAAACAATATGGTTCTAGATCTAACCCGAGGACTGCTTCCATTAAACGTTGTTGTGCCTGAGCGGCATTGCTAAGTCCAAAAGGTAACACAACAAATTCAAATAATCCCCTACCCGGTACAACAAAAGCCGTCTTCTCGCATGAACTAGCTTCTAATGGGATTTGCCAAAAAGCAGCTTTCAGATCGACGCTCGAAAGGTATCGCGCGCCCCCTAGACTATTTAAAATTTGATCTACTCTTGGTAAAGGGTAAGCGTCCTTTTTTGTGACGCTATTAAGTTTGCGCCCATCGAAGCAAAATCTCATTTCTCCATTTGACTTCTTAGTGAGAAGAACAGGTGACGCCCACGGACTTCTCGAAGGACGAACAACACCTAATTTAAGCATCTTATCTAACTCCTGATTGAGATAACTTAACATGTATGGCGATAAATGGTGGTGCCTCTGTTTTATGGGCTTAGCTTCCCCTGTATCGATGCCATATTGCATACAGGTAGTGCGCCCTAACTTGGTTCCATCTTCCCAAGAAAGCTTTTTGTATTCTTGTATGATTCCATTCAACCTCTGTTTTTGTTCTGGTGAAAGCTCTTCACGTTTTTGAATTACGTTCAAAACAGCGGTTTCTACGATAACTCCTCGATCGCTAGCTTCTTCGTTGAAATTTTCTTTTACGAAGCAGGTTTTCGCTGGGAAATCAATCACAACCTTGGCCTTGTGCCCAAAGTCACTGCCTAGGATAATTCCATGAGGTAGGGACGGTACTATCCACAAGTCGATCCAGTTCTTTACGCGGTCTAGTTCGATTGGTACCTTTACGTATCCTGTAATCAACTGAGGCTTCCCCTCTGCTGTGGAAATAGACGGATCGGAAGCTTCATAAATTGATAGTCCAAGTTTATCAATTAAATAGGCGCCATCACGACCCATAACTGAATGTGTCGCTCCGCTATCCAAAAGAACAATTACTTCCTGGCCTTTAATAGATATTTTTGTGTAAGGACGATTATCTTGCTTTTTTGAAACAAATAACGCATTGACACATGCTGTTAGGTCTTCACTAACCTTCTTCTTAGAAGTGTTAGAGGACATAGAAGTCTTGACTAAGTCAAGCCACGCAGCTTTCTCTTTCTCATTATATTTTGAGAATGAATCTCCGCAGGTAACCGAGGCATTTTTTAGAAGGCGTTTCCCTGCAAATAAGCGCCTCCTATAACCTAGTTTTTTTGACACCGTGAGCAATTTGGTCTTATCACCCCAACATTGCCACAACCGCTACAAATAGGCTTCTTCTGGTGCTTTAACTTTGGACAATCCTTTTTTAGGTGCCCCTCTTGCCTACACTTATAGCATTTTAATGCACAGACTTGTTGTACGGACTTCTTTGGGTCAATTTTTACAAAACAGGGTTTTTCAGATGTTGAAACTGGCCCATCATCATAAGCCAGATCCGGTTCTAATGAAGCTATACTCCGACGCGGAGGATTGTGAAACTTTTGTTGGGAACTGTAGGCTCCTTCTAAAATTCTGCAAGTCTCAGATAGTTGACGAACCGATTTAATATCCGCTAAGGCAATTGGAGCCTGAAAAGCCGGTAATAAATTGCGTTTAATCGTGCGTAATTGTATTTCTTCCGTGGGTACTTCTGAAAGGCGTTGAAACAAATTCAACATGGTTGCAATATACAGCGTGACCTTTTCGTTTTGCCCTTGTGTGCGTTGCCTAATTTCACGCCAGAGTTCATCGTCGTAGTCTGGTGGTAGAAAATCGCGGCGAATCGCCCTAACTAACGAATCCCAATCGTGCACAGTATGCCTAATTGAACGATACCATATCAGGGCTTGTCCCTGAAATAGGTCAACGGCGGCTCTAAACAGTTCATCTTTCGGAGTGTTTCTAGCAACCCTAAGTTCATTGATTCTTTGTAAGAAAGCGTTTACCGATTTTCCATCAAACGTCACCCCCCATTTGTGAACTGGAGTACTTTTGACATTATGATGCTGACTTGTTACATCTGGGATAGAAAATGAAGTTTGATCAATGATTTCTAAACGATCTTCATCTAACCCTATAACAATCATGGTACAGTCAAGCTTGTAATTGGCTATTTCCCCGTCTTCGTCATCAGTAGTTTCGAATCTCTGTAGCCGACCTAACACGTGATTAATTTTAGTAATGAGATGTCTATTTGTGTTTGCGACAACACCATCAAATTCCTTTAGTAGCTTCTGTATCTCTGCGATGGATACTTCAACTTCTCTTTTCTCTTCTTCAAAACTAAAACTCGGAGTTTTATAAATTAACCCCGGCCTACTTTTATCGTCCCTTAACCGTCGACGTAGATTTTTTCGTTTTGTATCGGTATCAACACGATCGGTCTTTAAGTCTCTAATATATAACTCATAATTAAGTTCAAATGCCTTGAGATAGTTTGGATCCATCTCATAATAACTATTACTATTGGCTTCCTCCATATTTCAACTTATACAATTAAACTTATATATAATTGTCAAAACCAATGTTTAAGTTGTAAAAGGAAACCAAGATTATAAAAGATTTAGTTATAAATTTTGTATTTACCCTTGTACATAACCTGTACCCTTCTGTATTTTATTAACCTTGCTCAAATAAGATATGCGAACAAATTCCCAAATTCCTAAAAAATACTATTTTTTCGGCCCCTTTACGATGGGCGCCAAAATGTGTAACCTTATCTTTTAGGTTTCACTTGCCTGCTAGCTTATTAGACAGTGGGGGTCGTGGGTTTCAAAGAAAGTCGAAAAAATAGTTCATGCATTTAATTAAATATAAATAAATTTACGAATAACAACAAGGTAAAAACAAATCTTTAGTAACACAACAAATTATAACATAAGAATGCGAATAACAGTAAGTATGGACGTGTGTGTTAAGTTGCCTACATTTGAGCCTTTAAATTCAAAAAGTTTGAGTAGGTACCCGAAAGGGTGGCAGGCGTCATTGAACTTATTAAACGCGACTACCAGTTTTTCTTTTCAAAAATGTGAAGGTAGGTAAGTAACTTTAATAATATCAATTAGAAACATATAAATCAAAGGCTTGGTTTTCAGGTTACTTTTGAGGCAACTGTCCATAAATAATAACACGGTTTGGATCCAAAACGTTTACAACGGTAATATTGATTAATCAACAATTATGTAATATAAATAACCAATAAACCAACACTTAAACTAATACAAATAAACTGCATTACATTCACAGCTCTAAATCTTGAGTGGCCATGGTCTGCCATACATATCAGCCTTTACAGCAAGAGGATTTCTTAAGATGTAAGTATAAAAATCTACACTGACCTTTATCTTTAATTAATCTTACTATTCTAGGTATCAGCGACGTCTGCTGCCCTTGCCACATAAACTCCACTGGAGTGGACGATTGAGGATCACCCTGAGCCTCAAAGGTAGGCAGAATTGAGTTCCATAGCTCAGAATCGAAACGGGAGCCCGGTACGGAAGCGAGCCAGCAAGTGATAACCAGAACAACGCCTGTTAGATTTCGTTTGCGTATCTCTTGCTATCCCTTACAACCCTAATATAATTTTTATATAATTATTGATGTATATATTATTAATTAGCATATTTTGAACATACCTAGTTGTTATTTGGGTAAAAACAATAATTTGGATAACCCTCTGTAAACCGTAATTTTAACTTGTGGCCATTTTTGAGAAATCTTATCTCGTCGCCTTTCTGATATTCGAAATTCCTCTAGCCTTTATCAAACCCCAGCAAGTGGCGACCTCGATTTAACTTTATAAATATACCGCGCCCGAATTTTATTTTTGAATTTAGTTATTAAGAAAACAATGTACATATAACAATTTTATGTAATAATATTCTATTAACAATAAATAATTTAACTACTACAAATAATAAACGATATTTTATTATAAATTAGATGAATATATGATGGAGATGAGGATTGATAAGATATAATTATTGTTGTATATATTGTAAATAGTTTAGTTAGCAGATTTAGAATAGGGCAAGTTCATGGGATAAAAGATTAAAATACAAAAAAAATATTGGTGTTTAAAAATAAAACTAGTTTAACATTTGTTATTTAACATTTATTGTGTTTAAAAGTAAAATTGCATTTGTCAATTTTATTTGAAACAGGAGGGGATAAATGCTGTGGATGGTAGTTTCAAAATTTTGGAAAATTTTGAAAATTTTGTGAAAATCTAAAATTTTTGTTAAATACTAACACTTTTGAAATATTTTTATCAACTTTTCCAGTTAAAAATAAATTTGAGGTATTTTATGGTGTGTCATTGATTACACAACCAATGTGTACTTTTTAATAAGGTTAAATAATACATGTTTCTTTATTTATTATTAAATAGCTTACTCACCGATTACTTAAGTGTACGTAACATCCAGTTATTCGCAAGTTTTTGTTATGATGTAATTCAATTATGTATAATTTCAAATGAGCATTATCGACGGGTTATGTGATTCTTTAAGGTTTTGTTAATGTAAATAGATCGTTATTATTGCGTAAAAGTGTTGTATAATAGATGTGTCACTTTTATAAAGAGTATTAATCTGCTATTATGTATTATATGTTGTAAATAGTGTGGTCATTGTATTAGATGATAAGGTGACGTCAAATTGTGTAATATAATTATGTATATAGTCAATAGTATATAAGCTTAGAAAATAATAATTTTAGGACACTTACTGATAGAAAGCGACAGAGTAAAGTCGTGAAAAGACAATAGTAAAATGTAAATAGACACTTACTGTTAAACGACGAAATAGTAAAGATATTATAGTAAATCAAGCGACAAAGTAAAGTCGTGGCTGATAATATTGTAAAAATTTAAATAGTCTAGAATTAAATAGACAAGTTAGTTGGTGATTTGAATACGGCGAAGGTGTAAAAAGTATAAATTGTAAAAGTGTATATGATTATAAAGAACCACCTTTAAGATAAATTACTTGCTAAAGTTAAGCAAGATAATAAATCTACGTTAAAACCTTAAACGGGTGTTTTATTTCATTAAACACAAAAACAACTATAAGTATCCTACGAAAAAGGGAAATTGTACCCGCAATTAATAAACAAAAGTGAGTTACCAGAATCAAGTTTTGGATGAAATTATATGGGAAATCCATGCAAAAGGAAGAAAGTCAACCGGAATTAGAGATCAGCCCTGGATCAACATAAAGTGATCTACTCTGCCAATGGTTTGGGAAAGAGGACATCTATAGTTAAAGGAAAGAAGAAACATTATAAAAAGGTAGGAAGTTATTTCCTTTTTGTATTGGCATTTGCTGAAGAAAAGACTATCGTTTGTGAAGTGTAGTAAAGTGATTTGAACAATTTAGTAATAGTTAAAAATTAATTAAGATTTCACTTTTAAAAGTGTTTTTAAATTTCAATTTGTATATTTTTTTTAATACCACAAGAATCCACATTCACCCTGAGATGAGTCTTTATTAAATATAATTCTGTTAATTTAAGTTATTTAACTGGCGCCCAACTCTCTTACGTAAACTTGAGTTAGTCAAGAACTAACGTAACATTAATTTTATATAACCATTGCATTATTAAATCTATTAAAAGGTATTCTCAAATCATATTAGAATTTATAAAAGAGTGAACTTTGAAAAGCATTTCCAAAGTTCACAGTCATTTAAAAAAATCAATTTAATTATAAAGTAATTATCTACGATCGAACGGCAATTATTCACAGTTTCAAAATATATAATAAAATTTTTAAAAATAATTTATTATTTTTAATTAACCAATATCACTGCAATATATATATATATATATATATATATATATATATATATATATATATATATATATATATATATATATATATATATATATATATATATATATATATATATATATATATATATATATATATATATATATATATATATATATATATATATATATATCAATGATTAGAAGTAATAATGCGCGTAGAGATATACAAGAAAGTGTTATAATAATGGGATATCGCGCAACAGAGAAGAAAGAAATCATAAGTTGCAGCCGTCTACACGTGTTTCACACTTATTAGTGATCATCAGGACGGCATAGCAGATGGAATAAATATAAAAGCAACTAACTCAGAAAGATGTAACAACACAAGGTTTCACTGATAGCAGCCAACCGAACATTTGCAGTATCGGCCTGAAGACACTGAGTTTTCAGTGCAACAGCAAACGTCACTACGGAGGCAGCTAAAGCCACTACCGTGAGACAACCAATCCCAAAGTATAATATCAATGATTTAGCTGCCTCCGTAGTGACGTTTGTTGTTGCACTGAAAACTCAGTGTCTTCAGGCCGATACTGCAAATGTTCGGTTGGCTGCTATCAGTGAAACCTTGTGTTGTTACATCTTTCTGAGTTAGTTGCTTTTATATTTATTCCATCTGCTATGCCGTCCTGATGATCACTAATAAGTGTGAAACACGTGTAGACGGCTGCAACTTATGATTTCTTTCTTCTCTGTTGCGCGATATCCCATTATTATAACACTTTCTTGTATATATATATATATATATATATATATGTATATATATATATATATATATATATATATATATTGCTGTGGATGGTAGTTTCAAAATTTTGGAAAATTTTGAAAATTTTGTGAAAATCTAAAATCTTTGCTAAATACTAACACTTTTGAAATATTTTTATCAACTTTTCCAGTTAAAAATAATTTTAAGTTATTTAATGGAGTGTCATTGATTATACAATCAATGTGTATACTTTTTAATAAGATTAAATAATACATGTTTGTTTATTTATTATCAAATAGCTTACTCACCGATTACTTAAGTGTACGTAACATCCAGTTGTTCGCAAGTTTTTGTTATGATGTAATTCAATTATGTATAATTTCAAATATGTATATCGACGGGTTATGTGATTCTTTAAGGTTAGTTAATGTAAATAGATCGTTATTATTGCGTAAAAGTATTGTGTAATTAATGTGTAATAGATGTGTCACTTTTATAAGAATATTTAATCTGCTATTATGTATCATATGAGTGTACAGTTTGTATTAGTTCGTAAGGTGACGTCAAATTGTGTAACATAATTATGTAAATAGTCAATAGTATATAAGCTTAGAAAATAATAATTTGAGACACTTACTGTTAAACGACGAAAGAGTATAGACACTTACTGATAGAAAGCGACGGAGTAAAGTCGTGTAAGATAAAATAAGACTTACCAATATAAAGCGACAGAGTCAAGTCGTGGTTGATAATATTATAAAATTGTAAATAGTTTAGTCTTAATATAGACAAGTTAAGTTAGTTGGTGATTTGAATACGGCATAAATTACTTGCTAAAGTTAAGCAAGATAATAAATCTACGTTAAAACCATAAACGGGTGTTTTATTTAATTAAACACAAAAAACAACCCGCAGTTAATAAACAAAAGTTAGTTCCAAAATCAAGTGTGTGGATGATATTATATGGAAAATCCATGCAAAAAGGAAGAAAGTCAACCCTGAATTGGAAGCCAGCCCTGGGTCAACATAAAGTGATCTACACTGCCAATGGTTTGGGAAAGAGGACATCTACACTAAAAGGAAAAAAGAAGTATTATAAAAAGGTAGGAAGTTATTTCCTTTTTTTGTATTGGCATTTGCTGAAGAAAAGACTATCGATTGTAAAAGTGTAGTAAAGTGATTTGAACAATTTAGTAATAGTTAAAAATTAATTAAGATTTCAATTTTAAAAGTGTTTTTAAATTTCAATTTGTATATTTTTTTTAATACCACAAGAATCCACATTCACCCTGAGATGAGTCTTTATTATATTATAATTC